>JAGFNQ010002510.1:413044-695822 GCA_024364735.1 Boesenbergia rotunda
CCCTCTCTCCCCCCCCCCCTATGCAGATTCTCTATGTACCCAATCATCTTGAGTACATAGGGACCTACGGGAGTCCCTTCTTGCATCTTGCACTGAAACAGTGCCTTAGAGATCTCAAATCTCTCGTGCCTTGCTTGTCCTTGATACAGTTGACGCAGATGCTCAACCATATCGAAAGCATCCATTAACTCATGTTGCTTCTGAAGCTCAGAGTTCATGGTTGCGAGCATAAGACATGACACATCTAATGCGTCATCTTGATGCTTCTTGTGAGCATCACGGTCAGCTCGCATGGCACTGGCAGGAGGTGCCTCGGGAATAGGCTGCTCCAGAACGTACAGTTTACGTTCTTGCTTGAGAACTATTCTCAAGTTCCTGTACCAGTCCAGGAAGTTTGCTCCATTGAGCTTGTCCTTCTCAAGGACAGATCGCAGAGAGAGAGTGTTCGCGTTTGTCGACATGGCAATCTACAACAATAAAAATGCAGAAAAATATAAATAACATATTCCAACTATCATTTAATTAGGCCTTTAATTAAATGATTCTCCCACTGAATTATAGAAAGATTTGTAGAATCAAGTCATAGATGTGGTCAAACCACACTATAAGATTCTATCTAAATTAACTATAACATAGTGGGACAAGATCCACATCATACTAAGCCTTGAGTTAGCTTTGGCTAAATCGCCCAAGACTTAGTACGATCGGTAGGTAATAATTTACCGATTACATCTCTATGCAACTCTTGTTTATAGGATTAAAATTTACATTTACATAAAAACTTGAGTTAGCTTTGGCTAAATCGCCCAAGTTTTAATATAAATGCGATTTTTATCCTACCTTTCCAACGATTGGAATATGCCTATAGTTAGACTCGATCCAACCGAGTTAACTAGTTTTACTCAATCTGATTGAGTTTGTTCTCACCCAAGCCGTGATAGGCGGGACCAAGATTGTCCCTCCGTACCCTACCAAGATTAAATGTGTTGCTCTGCTTTGGCAGATTCAACAACAACAAATGATCGAGGTAGTGATAGGTATCAAAACTTGGTAGGCATTTTCGAGAATGAGTTGATTTGAATTAGATCGAATCTAATCGCAAGAGAGAGGGTGTATCATATACACAAGGCTCTAATTATTTTACTCTAGCATGCATCACATACAAGCAAATAATAAAATAATTTAATTTGTGATTGGATCATGGCCCTACTACGATCTTCTCAAGCCAATGAGAAGATCGGACGGTCAACCTAGGGTTTCGCTTCTCCAAGCTTCTCCTTTGACCGCCACGTGTCGTCGGCTCCCTCCATAACTCCGTCTTCGGATGGACCGCCCACCGTCTTCATTTTGTACATTACAAAAATAATAAAATACAGAAATAAAATAAAAGAAGCCGACTCGCAGGTCGCATCCACTATACAACACGCACAATCACAAAAACGGTACGCAGACCGTAATATGAATTACAACACATTCCAATCACATTGGGTTTTTATTGGGCCATGATCATCACAAATGCATACATAATTCCTAATTATGTATTTTAAATAAATTTCTATAATTTTTCTACAATTTTACAATATTATGAGTTACACTTCCGTAACGGTCCCGCTACGCGATTTTCGGGCACGATTTCGGGACAATGCCCCTCGCGGGTTAGGGGCCGCGCCCCTACTCGCGAAATGAATTTCACGAGTGTCCCAAAATCATCTTACAGCAACTTAAGCCGCTGTCCCGAAAGATTATAGCGAGATTTTCCGTTTCGGAAAGTTTTTCTCGATCGGTGAAGCCTACAAGTGTCCGAACACTTGTTGCTTCAACTTCATGAGAAAAATACCCATAAATACTATAAATTTCGAAAAATCACAGAATATTATTTTTCTGTAAAATTTTGTATCTAATACAAAAAAAAACAAATTTAAACTCGTACAAGGTTCGCACGTGGCTCTGATACCACTGTTGGAAATTCTAGGCCGCAAAAACCGCTTTTTGCGTTGCGGAAACCCCAGAATCTCGGCCACGGATCCGTGCGAACTTATAAAACAAATACGAGTACGAGTTTAATATCTAGATCTACACTAGATCTACGTGATAAGGTCATTACCCTTGACGCGTAGCCCTTCGCTTTCCCGCTTGTCCAAGAGGCCGCCGGATCTCGTAGAGTATCAAAGTAGACACTCCTCTATATGTATCCACGCGAACAAAAGAAGATGGATCGAAACCTTGGTGTGCTAGCACCCCTATGGGTTTCGGCCAAGAGAGGGAGAGGAAGAAGAAAAATCCGGGAGGAGAAGAAGAGCCACCAAAAAGAAACAAAACCCACCTTTTGTTCACCTTGGGTGGCCGGCCACTTAATGGCCATTAGGTGGCCGGCCATAATGGCCATTAAGTGCCATTAGGTGGCCTTCCAAATCCCCTATCAATTTGAATTCGAAATTCAAATGGGGGGGAAAACCAAGTCAAGTCTAACTTGAATTGGAACCAAGTCAAATCAAACTTGATTTTGATTTAGGTCAAGTCAAACTTGCCTTTTATGGACTTTCCATATTTAGCCAAGTCAAACTTGACTTCATTTCTTCTCCCATGTTGAGTCTAACTCGAAGTGGAACCAAGTCAAGTCAAACTTGATTTGGATTTAGGTCAAGTCAAACTTGCCTTTTATGGACTTTCCATATTTAGCCAAGTCAAACTTGACTTCAATTTTTCTCCATCTATTTGTTCTTTGCGTGTGACCCTATAGGTTCTTGTAACGTTGGCAATGCTTCTAACCTCTTAGAAACATAAGCAATGAGCGGTATCTAGCAACACATCATTGCTACCCAAGTTACAAGAATGTTGAGATCCAACATCACCTTGTGACTAATAATTGTGACTCTCACAATATATGATAATGTCCCTCTATCCATTTGATATCTAGATCGACTCAATTGAGGCATAGACCGTGTCATCCTCGAGTCAATCTATATCTTGAACTCCAAGTAGACTCACACTAATCAAATGAGTTCAATATCTCATATTGACTCACTTGGGCATGGCCATGCACTTTGTGGTCTAACTCTATCAAGAATACGATATCGCTCCCGTCATATAGGAGGGATAGATCCCATCTACATCACTCACATCCCTCTCCATAATTTGTTACATACCCAGTAATCGCCTTTATAGTCCACCCATTTACGGGTGACGTTTGACGAAGCCAAAGTACGTAACTCCTTATGTAGGAATCCATGGTGACTTCAGGTCCAAGGACTAATAGTCATACTAATAGCCACATGAGAAAGTATATGACACTCATATAACGATCCATGATACTTTCTCATGGCGGGTCATTCAGTATACATTCTCCAATGCATACCCATGTGTCAACTTGATATCTCTATATCCATGACTTTTGAGATCAAGTCATCATGTTGACCTACATGCTAGTCTCTACGTATTAACATTGTCCCTGAATGTTAATACTCGACTAGGAATAATTTAGAGTAGTGTTCTCCATATCATCTCACTATCGATTCAACCAATCGATTGATATAGATAAGAACTTTCTACTCAAGGACATTATTATACTTAGCTAATTGGCACAAATACACGTAAGTATAATAACCATAAAACATGCCTTTATTTATACATAGGAATATGATACAAATTAGTCCATACAATCATTACATGATCGGCTCTAGGGCTCTCACCAACACGAGGGTGGTCACGTTTCGACCTCCAAACCAACCCTCGTGAGAATTCATTGGCACCAGAGACGATGAGATTTCTATTATCTCTGCACTTCAAGCCCAGAAGCTTATATCACACGGATGTCAGGGTTTTCTATTATCATTGATCAGCACTGATGGTAACAGTAGCCCTCAGCTCTCGGATGTTCCAGTGGTCCAAGAATTTTTAGACGTATTTCCAGAGGAGCTACCTGGTTTGCCTCCCAGAAGGCAAGTTGAATTTGTGATCGAGTTGATTCCGGGGACTGCGTGATGCCCTCAGAATAGGCTGTCACGAAAGTGTCGGTCTCAAAATTTAGATATGTGTAAGCTGGAAACCCTTTTTGCAATCAAAAATGAAAACGTAGTAAAGGGGCCACAGGTCGTATTTTTCCTAGGGCTAGTTGAGGTTGTTTGATTCGTGCTCAAGTTTAGGTGTCGTTAATATTTTTGGGTTTCAAATAAAATCTGGGTTTGGTTTGCAATTCTAAAATAAGATAAACACAAGGAAAAGAGAAGGAGACTTAACTATGGAACTTAACAACTGATAGCAAGTTATGACTCAACCAATAGACCACTTAATCAACTAAAAACACTTACCCAATTTTTGGAAAATGAATCTGATTTCAAGTGTAAAACAAATGCTAATCAATGAAGCAACAAACTCAAACTCAAGACAGACCAAATGCAAGCAATCTAAAACCAAACTAATGCAAAAACCGTGCCAAGATTTCACTTGATGCAAAATGCAAGCAACTAAAAACTCATATGCAGATTTGGGGATTTAAATTCAGAAACTAACTGGATACAAAACAACTAATTTCGATCACATTCGCACTCTAAAAGGTAGGGTTAACTTCTGGACTCAAATCCAAGGCAACCCAAATTGCAAGCAAGCTGCAGAATTCAAAGAAAACTCAATTCAGAAATGGAACTTGATACACAATTTAGCACTGATACTCTGCAAAATTTCAGAACAAAGCGATTGGAACACAGGCTGACATCAATCAGTTTGTTGGAGGTTTCGTTTGATACACAATTCAGAAGCTATGACACTAATTCGCTGCAAGAAACTGACCCATGCAGCAGCTAACCGAATGCAAAAGATGATTGCAGAGTTGCAAGATCTGTATGCAGAAATACATCCACAAATTAAATTCAGAGTCAAACAACCGACTGAAAGCAAGTGCATACATCTAACTTCATGGAAGATTCAAAAGAGCTTATGATACTTGACACAAATTTCAGAACTGAAGACATGAAACCTGCTGACATAGAACTGATACACAAGCTGGATTGCAGAAATACTAAGCTGAACAAAAGAAAATTCAGAAATGATACTAAATATGAAACACTTGGATCAACTAAATTCACACACTAAATGTGGTCTCTGACTTCAGGAACTAAGACTAGGCATGAACTAATATAGAAATAAACTGAAAGAAAACCAGAAACCAAGTGAAATTGCAGAAATGGAAGTTGATACTCAAGAATGGGAAAATGATACGCAAGCATTAAATTGCAGGTACGCTAAAATTAAGTGAGCAGTTAACTAAACAAGCTATTGAGCTACTTAACTTGAAGAATTTAAACACTAATTTAAGAAGAAACAATTCAGAAATGAAACTATGGCAGCTGATACAAAAGACAGTAACAGAACAGTTGCGGCAGAAATAAAATTACAGCTAAAACAAAGAAATTAACTAAAGAATCTACTCCTCAATCACTCCCTAGCTCAAGTATTCCTTGTTCGTCACGCAAGGGTGAGCCTCGAACCCCTAAGCTCAGCAAATCAATGGAAAATAGCCTCTGCGATTCAAATCCAACTCACACTCTGAGCCAAGCTGAATTCCCAATCGATTTACTCAATCTCGCCTTGTCCAATCGTGCGGATGGTGTGGGGATGAACCAAGCACTCCAGGGAACCCCTCCAGATAGCTCGGATGGATGACGGATTGAACAAAATCAAAATCGAAGCAATCGATGGCAGAACCGAGGAAACCCTCACTCGGCTCTGTTTTTGGCCAATTCGGAGCTGGAACTTCACCAAGATACCTTCCCAATGACCTAGCACTCGATCTAATAGAAGAATTGAGGGGTCGCGCCCCTTGGATTGAAGAAACTAGCTGAAGAAACGAAGAACACGCGAAGAAGGAAGAACACTGCGGCGGAGACGCGACGAGGAGGAGCTGTGGTGAAATTTTGATTAAGTAGTTAGCAATGGACGGCTCAGATTCATTTGAGAAAATCCAACGGCTAATCTTCATCCGATCTGACCCAAACTTTGATGATGTTGATCAAGGGTCAGGATCTGCCTCGGGGTAGCTCGGATCCTCCAGATTTGTAACGGATGGTCCAGATCAACCTAATCTTTGAATGGACAGTCTAAAACCCTCTGAGCTTGATCCAACGGTTGGATGATCTCTGATTGGGATGAAAGTCTCAGATCTTGATCTCAGTACTTGATCAGCCCTAACCCTAGCTCGGATTGCCTCAGATGGTCCCAGATGGCTCAGATCTAGCCGCTTTTGAATCGGACGGCCCAGATTAATCCGAAGCTTGATAACTCGATCCGGGTCCACTTCCGACTCAAGTTTGATCCAGTATGCCCTAGGTCCATGATCCTTTCATGCCTACAAAAATAGATCAAAAATTTAGTGGCCAAATAATCCAAATATGTAAAGATTTGCAATTAAGTCCAAAATAAAGATAAGTCCTAGAACCTAGGGTAAATTCACAATTAAGTAAGTAAAATATGGGTCAAATTTGGATTTTAGCAACTAAAATAATCAATAAAATGGTACTTATCACTGCGCCGGCATCAAAGGGTCCGTATCGTATGTCACCTAAGGAGTTGGACGAGCTAAATGTCTAACTTCAAGAGTTGCTTGACAGAGGATTTATTCGTCCTAGTGTATCTCCATGGGGTTCACCAGTTTTATTCGTCAAGAAGAAGGATGGTTCTATGAGGTTATACATCGACTACAGACAGTTGAATGTCCTGACTATCAAGAATAAGTATCCCCTACCTCGTATTGAAGATTTGTTTGATCAGTTGAAGGATACCTCAGTGTATTCTAAAATTGATTTGCGGTCCGGATATCATCAGTTGAGGATCAGGGATTCGGATATCCAGAAGACATCTTTCCACACCCGGTACGGACATTACGAGATTTTGGTAATGCCATTTGGGATTACCAATGCTCCTGCAATATTTATGGATCTGATGAATCAGGTTTTTATGGAGTATTTGGATCAGTTTGTTATTGTTTTCATTGACGACATCCTGATTTACTCCCGTTCCTAGAAGGAACATGCGCGTCACCTTCGCATCGTTCTGGAGACGCCCCGACGGGAGCAGTTGTATGCAAGGTTTAACAAGTGTGCTTTCTGGTTGTCTTCTGTGGGTTTTCTCGGACATGTTGTTTCCAGTAGAGGTATCTCCATAGATCCCCGAAGATCGAGGCTGTCACCAGTTGGGAACAGCCTAAGTCAGTTCAGGAGGTGCGCAGTTTTCTCGGATTGGCTGGTTATTATCGTCGATTTGTTGAGGGGTTTTCCAGCATCGCTTCACCATTGGCATGTTTGACTAGAAAAGGCGTGAAATTTGTTTGGACAAAAGCTTGCGAGACCAGTTTTCAGGAGCTCAAGCGGCAATTGGTGTTTGCGCCTGTATTGGTGTTACCTTCAGGCGATGATGGTTTTGTACTCTACACTGACGCATCACATCAGGGTTTGGGTGCAATTTTGATGCAGCATGGGCGGGTAGTCTCTTATGCTTCTCGTCAGCTGAAGGAGCATGAGAAGAATTATCCGGTTCATGACTTAGAGCTTGCAACCATTATTTTTGCCTTGAAGATATGGAGACATCATCTCTACGGCGTCGCATTTGAGATTTTCACAGATCACAAGAGCCTCAAGTATTTGTTCACTCAGAAGGAGCTAAATCTTCGTCAGAGAAGATGGATGGAATTCTTGAAGGATTATGATTGTACTATTAGCTACCATCCACGGAAAGCTAATGTAGTTGCAGATGCACTGAGCAGAAAATCCCGGAGTGTTCTGGCTTGTCACCGGGTTATGGTCACCGATTTAGTTCAGAGCTTCTCAAAGTTAGGACTGGAGGAGCAGGGTCAGACAGACAAAGGGTTGTTGGTGACTATGGTTGCTCAGTCTTCGATCAGGACGAGGATCAGAGAGGCTTAGGGTAGTGATCAGCATCTGCAGTTCCTAGGCAGCCGGATAGCCTTAGAGCAGCAGATTAACTTTACACGTGATGATGAGGGTATTCTATATTACCGAGGGAGATTGTGTGTACCTAAGTCACATCCGGTTATGAAGGAGTTGCTTCAGGAGGCTCATCGATCTCGGTTTGCTATACATCCAGGAGGAACCCGTATGTACCGAGATTTGAGACGTTCCTATTGGTGGGACGGTTTGAAGAAAGACATCGCGGATTTTGTTGCTAGATGTCTAGTGTGCCAGCAGGTGAAGGCTGAGCATCAGAGACCTGCTGGATTACTACAGAAGATCCCTATTCCTGAGTGGAAGTGGGAGCACATCACGATGGATTTCGTTGTTGGATTACCGAGGTCTCGTAGAAGACACGATGTGATTTGGGTGATCGTTGATCGATTAACCAAATCTGCTCATTTCTTGGGGATTCAGAGGACAGATTCTCTGGACAAGCTGGCAGAGTTGTACTGCCGTGAGATTATCAGATTACATGGTGTTCCTCTGAGCATCATATCAGATAGAGACCCGCGTTTCACTTTGCGATTTTGGCAGAGTTTGCAGCAGACCATGGGTACTGAGCTTCGATTCAGTACAACCTTTCATTCACAGACGGACGGACAGTCTGAGCGTACCATTCAGACACTGGAGGATTTGTTGAGATCTTGCGTTATGGACTTTGGAAGCAACTGGGAGGATCACCTGCATTTGGTTGAGTTTGCCTATAATAATAGCTATCATTCGGCTATTCAGATGGCACCTTTCGAGGCGTTGTATGGTAGAGCTTGCAGGACACCCACCCTCTGGGAGGAGGTTGGGGAATCTCAGTTGCTAGGTCCTCAGAGTATTTAGCATGACGTAGAGCTAGTACGTACTATCAGACGTAGGCTGTCAGAGGCTCAGGATCGTCAGAAGAGTTATGCAGATCGGAGACGCAGTCCCTTGGAGTTCTCCGTGAGTGATCACGTATTCTTGTGAGTGTCACCCACGAAAGGGGTGAAGAGGTTTGGGTTGCGAGGTAAGCTAGCTCCCCGCTACATTGGACCTTTCTAGATTTTGGAGCGGATTGGAGCTGCCGCTTATCATTTGGCGTTACCACCGTCATTTGCTGGAGTTCACGATGTGTTTCATGTTTCCATATTAAGGAAATATGTACCAGATCCTACACATGTGTTATTGGAGGTGTCGGTCACACTTCAGCCAGACGCGACTTATGAGGAGGTGCCTATGCGGATTCTGGACCGCAAAGAGCATCGGTTGAGGAACAAGATAGTTCGGTTGGTTAAAGTTGGTTGGCAACACCATTCTGATGAGAAAGCTACTTGGGAGCTCGAGGATATGATCAGAGCTAGCTACCCTCATATATTTACTTGAGGTGTGTGTGGTTGGTTTTTCATTCCGTAATCATATTATATCTAGGTTGTTGATTTCTCTTGTTGTTAACCAGTACTTGTTGCGGTTTATGGTTTATGGTTGTGGATTAGTCTTGGTTAGTTTTATGGTTGACTAGTACTTGTTGTGGTTTACTAGCTAAATTTGGGGACCAAATTTTTGTTAGTAGGGGAGAATGTTGAAAATCGAAATTTAAAGCGCTTAGTTGTAATTTTCCAAACTTGGAGGGCCTTTATGTTAAACTGCTAAAAAACTACTATTTAAAACCCCTAAAAGCCCTAATTTCTCTCATCTCCCCGATTCCTCTCGAAACCACCCGACCCCTTCGGTTTCGCCCGGCGCCGCTGAGCCCTAGCTGACGTCCGACGCCCGACGCCGCAGTGAGGGGCGCCGCCGCCGTGCCCTCTGTTCTCTTTCTCCTTCTTCTTCTTCGGTGCACACCAAGGAGACGTCGCCACCCCCGAAGTCAGCCACACCGCTGAGTCTTCACGTGCGAGCAAGCCCTAACCGATCGCCCTCTTCTTCCTCCACGCGATTACAGCTAGCCGATTTCTGTTTTGGTAAGCCTCAGTTAGGTTTTACTTTGGATTTGGGTTGTTTTGATAGAATTTCTTCACCAATCGTTTATGTTATGAGTTGGTCGTGAGTTGGTCTCAATATGGATTGTTTCGTTTACGTTTTTTTTTGCCAATTTTTGTTCTTGAAGTGTGCTTGATCACAAGCACAATTGGGTTTGATTTTTCCCTATTAGTGTAGGGAATTTGTAGTTACCGTGATGGGTGATTAACCAATAGTAGTATGTAGTCATCAAAGAATTCAAATAAATCAGTTGTAGTGCTCGTGTGTGCTCTAAGATTGAGTAAGTTTTTGGCAGAATTAGAAGTAACTAGTATAGCTTTGTAGTAGTGTTTGATGTTAACTTTGAGATTCACGCAAGAAAAGAAGAAAAATTTCTTGAAGGTTTTGTTATTGGATTTAATTGGATTGGGTTACTGTGAGCTTAGCATGAGGTTGGTATTTGAGCCTGTAAATTGGATTTGTTTGTAATGAAGCTAATTATGTGTTGTAACTAGTTAACTATTTTAACTACTCGTATACATGGCTAAATTTGGTCCTTGACACAAGACCTTGACTTTGGACTCGTTCGGTTGATCGTGAAGAGGTTATTTCGGTCACGTTCTATAATTACAAGGCGGGTACTTCTCCTTTGTACTCATGTAGCTCTTTTACCTTAAAGTATGACTATTTTATGTCTACTAGATTGCTTAACCTTATTCCTTGTTGTTTGTTATTTTAACATCGCCGTTAATACTTATTCTTCATTTATCTTCGAGTATTCAAAATTCGTATCCGTACAGTCCCCTATTGGTTTTCTGTTCTGTAAAGTACCGCTGGTACGCGAGTACTCAGAAGTCCATTAAACACAATTAGGTTTGTATGACATTAGAAATATCCTACCTAGTAGTGTAGGTGCATAATCATTGGTTTTCGGTTACTCGTTGGTTGTATTGATGCATCGTATACTTGTTGGATTTTGTTGCATAGTTGTTTCTCCGGTTGTTCGTGCATCTTGTAGCATGCACCATATCTGCACGTTGCATACTAACGACTATTGGACTTCCATATGGTTAAGCCGTCGTTAGACATTTAGTTGTTCGGTTCACTCAACCACTTGTTGTCGTGGTAGTTGCTAGAGTGCGAGCAACTGTCCTGTTATGCCACACATGTTGCAGTTGTAGGCAAGCAGTGACACCCTCACCGTTGTTTTCGAGGGATACTAGAGCTGTTGGTGGCTCCCCCTATGTATCGGGGTTTTGGAGTGTTGGTTCCCCAACATCCTGTCCACTCAACCATACCTTTCTGTGGTATTCGTTGGAGTGCGTACAGTTGTCACAGCCCTACCCACTCGGTCACACAGATGAGATGTGTTGGCGGCTTGACTGGTGTCAGGGGTGACACATGTCATTGCATCATATGCATACGTATTTTATTTATGCATTTTCTTGTGTTTGATGCATTTATATGAGCTATGATTGTTGCACTTGGTTGACATGCATCTATATGTTGGATTTATTGTTTTCGCGTTGTTTTATACCTGCTTAATTGTTATTCGGTTTTATAACATATTGTTTTATATATGTTATGCATGTTTAGGTATTCCTATATTTCCTATGGACTGTACCCTGTTGGTTATCTACTTATTATACCTTTTGTTATGCCATGCTTATTGTCTACTCATATACCCGCTGAGTCCGCCCGAACTCACCACCCGTGCTTTCTCTTTCTGTTTCAGATAGCATGTAGTTCCGTTTCTTGGAGCCAGGAGAGGATCCAATTGCCAGTCCCCAGTGTTGAGTTTGTTTTTCGTATTTAGTCTTATTTCTGAAATTTCGTTGTGTTTACATTTTCATTTCCAAGAACTGTATTTGTTTTAGTAGTCCAATATTGTTATATATTCATGTTTGGACTTTAGTCGGAGTTTCGTCAGTGTTCGGATTTTCGTTGTTTTATTTTAGCTAAAAGACAATAAAGGCTTTCCGATGTTTAAGTTTCGGTTATGATTACCAGTAGTATTGATTTAAACTGCATGGTTGTGGATTATCCTTGTTTATGTAAACTGCGTGGTTGTGACTATATTTACTATGTTGATGTCAGCCGTGTGTGGCTGAGTTATATGTATTGGTGAGATATTATGTATATTTGTCCCATCTTGTCCGCCGTACAGGGGAGATGCTGCCCGATTTTCGAGTAAGCATGTTCCTCTGGGGTCGTGACAATTTTAGTAAATATATGTGTAGTTTACAGAGTGGTGTTATGATTTTACATTCATGGACTTGGTATGTTTATCGTTGGACTTGAGTTTTATTTGGGATATATGATTTCTTTTCTTACTATCTCATATACTACGTGGTTGTGGAGTTTACCTTATGTGTGAGTTGCTAGCCATGTTGGCTGAGCTATATATTTTATTTGAGTGAGATGTATGTAAATTATTTTAGATTGCCCGCTATATAGGAGAGATACTGTCCGTTTTTGAGCAAGTATGAGCCTTGGGGGCATGACAGGACTCGTCCACACCCCCAACTCGGGGGGGGGGGGGGGGGGGGGGGGGGGGGGGGTAAATGCACTCAAGGCACCCCAAGTCAGGGGTGCGGATTAGACGAGTTTACAGCGTATGATATGACCCTATATCAATGTTGGCGTTCGTGACCCTCACAGGTCGGGGTACTCGGAAGTAAACTGGGCACCCCACCCCATAGTTGCGGACACTGCCATTGATATGGGGAGTTGCACCATACACACACACACACACACACACACACACCCTTTATGTTGCACACCCTATAAGCATCTCAATTTTTTATTTTGGCTTAATACTATAACCATCCCGTAAACCCTTAAGACAAAACTCTAAATGGCTTAACCACAAGACAAAAAAATAATAATCAAAATAATAATAATAATAATAATAATAATAATAATAATAAAGGAAACTAGGCACCCCCTCATGCACTCATGTTGGGTGCCCAGGATAACTTCTACCCCCCCCCCTCTCTCTCTCTGTATACATAGAGTTTTGTTACGTCGTAAACTTTACGTCGCACATCTCATGCACATCTTTTTTTATTTGAAATATTTTATGTGCTTAATACTGTAACCCAACCTCTAAACTCCAAAAACAAAACCCTAAATGGCAAAATCGTAAGCTAAAAAAAATATGTGTGAGATGTTAGTAGCATAGTAAACTCGTGTGTGTATGGGTGTATATAACTTGCACTGCACACCTTACGCCGCGTGACTATGCACAATGTGAGTTTTTTTAAAATTACTTTTATTATTATTTTTAGTTTGTGGTTACGTCATTTAAGGCGCATTTGGTTCAAGTTATCATTTATAACCTTAGTTATGTAATTATCTGGTATCACATAATCAAAGTTATGGGAAATAAAAACAAAACCTAATATTATTTGATTCAACATAGGTAATGCAATGATCTAATTTAACATTTTACTGATATAACCTTGCTTCCTCCACCTCTTTTCTTCTTAGTTACCATTACTTTGGGTGTCGCCATGGCATCGCTGTTACCACCTTTGTCGTAAGTGTCGCCCTATTCTTGGACTTGGTGAATGCTTATGGCTTCGATTTACATAAAGTAGCGTAGCAACTCCTCGTAGAACTCCTCGTTTTCAACGTTGTCCATGAACCTTGCCTGAACTACCTCCAAGCCCAATGTGAGGACGACCACCTCCTCCTTTCCTTCGTCAATGCCCTATATGACGCTGCAAAACTAACATGAAACAGAACTAACTTGAAGAATTTGAAGCCGTAGAGGAGCCCGGGGAAGTAGAAGTTTTCAACAAGGGAACCGTCATCAAGTTCAAAGCGAGCCAACACTACAGCGACACCGATGGCACCATCAAGGTACTCCATTCTTCAATCATCATCAACAAATTTGTCGGCGGCGACAAGTGTAAGGGTGAAATGCAGAGTAACCTTGTAGAATCGCCTCAGACGTTGACATCGGGACGGGCATCGATGCCAACCAGTGCCACCACGATAGTTGCGGTGTCGTGACCTCCACCCTCAGTTCCACTAGTGACGGGCGCGACCGGAAGCCGAAGGACAACAAGTTGCTATTCACATCAATGAAACGTGACTGGGAGGAGATGTTGCCGAGCATGAGGAGGCATATAGTAATGAACTGTGTATGTCATTGTTTATGGCGGTGCAACAACAGCTCATCGATGCTGACAATATCTAGAGGAGCTTCGACCTCTAAAGTAAACGTCGACTCTACAATGGTCATCGAGGGGGGGGGGGGGGGGGGGGGGGACGTGATGCCTAGGATTTCATCTTTGGAGGCGAAGAGGGGTCGCGATGGAGGCAGTGAGGTTGAAGCCGATTGTCTTGGGGGAAAACAGAGGGTAATTTTGAGGAAAATTTTTTATTAACCCTAGAATCGTGGAAACCTTACACTTCCAAGGTTTTTTGATTTCGGGTTGTATTCTCTAATTGTTGATGTGGTAGAAATTACTCTAAATCAAACAAGGTTTTTGGTGATAACCTAATAAAGTTAACAACGATAACCCCAACCAAACACCTTAAAATTTTGTCTTTAGAGTTTAGGGGTTGGGTTTAAGATTTAGGGTTAGCGTTGCCTTTAGAATTTTTGTTGGCAAGCAATCAGATATATATTCTGTCTATTAAATAACAATGATGATCACTGGCACCAATTGATTATAGACCTCCAAGGGCCACAATATATTCATTATAACCCAACAACCACACAAAACCAAATAGAAGTAGCCATAAGGCTGAAATCCAAATTCAAGTCTAATTATTACAATACCAAGTCTGTAAATTCAAAATGCAAATAAAGCAGAAGGAAAACATAGTAACTGCCCTCAAATATGATGTGGGATTGGCTATCAGGATTTCTAAGCGACTTTAAGTAATATATTTGCTACTTGGGAAAAGAAACAGAAGCAAGGATGGTGAGTTCGGGTAACTAATAGAAATGGATAGTATGTGGTCAAATGTGTAAGGAGATCAAAAGTATACAGTCTCACAAATAGTATCAATATATGTACACAACCATAAATGACAAAATAAATGCATATGTCAAAACTGGTCTAACACGTAAGGTAAAATGATTAGTAAATCATTGGAAACTACAACATATCTGCTTGTACTACATGAGCAATATATGATAGCATAAAGATGTATAATATATGAACATGTATGAATAATGTCAGATATATGCAACAATCATATCTCAAGCATATGTAATACATCACAGGCATATCCGATAAGTATCTCCAACATATGCCTCATGCATCATATACATATGTATGTATGTGTCACTCATACACACCACTCCAGCTGCTACGACATCTGTATGGTCGAACAAGCAAGACTATGACAACTACTCACGACTCCAACTACCACTACATTTGAGTGGTTGGTCGGGCAGGATACGAGTAGCTATCTAGCTACAACAAGGAGGTCACTGTCTACACGCAACTTCGCTATCACTACCCGAGTGCCCGAGTGGGCACTATAGGACCAGCTATACTCACACCAGCTATCACTATCCTTGAGTGGTCGAGTGGGGAGCAAATATGACTGACGACTCTCTCACACTATAAGGGAGACATAGTCCAGCAACATGCAAGCAATGCAATAATGTGCATGATGCTAATATCCATGACTCAATACAGTCATCATCAATGCAATAGCATGGTAAACAGAAGTATGTCCAGAATCATGATCTATCAATCGCATATATCTATATATATGAGAAGATCCAACAGTGTCTACTAAACATCATATACAATAAATAGTAATACCAATAGTACACACCACACGTGGTACTCTATAGAATATAGACAATCAAAATGATAACTCCTATAGTACATACCATATACGTGTATATACTACAACATATGCATAATCAACATGATAACTCTTATCGTACACACCATACATGTGTGCACACTACAACACATGCATAATCAATATGATAACTCTTATCATACATAACATACACATGTGCACACTACAACACATGCATAATCAACATGATAACTTCTATCGTACATCATGCACGTGCATACACTATAGAATATGAACAACCAAAGATGAGATTGTATAAATCATAAATAGATCATCTTTAAGTGCAAGTAGATAAGTATCAAGCTCAACATAAATATGAGTAGAGCCAAGGTAATTAATCTACTTCATCAACTAATTCTATACACTAAGGTTAATAATTACAAAGGTCAAAGAAGAAATATCCATCTTAAATGTAGTTGTGCCCTAATGATTCCCACGTTGAGATGCTCGTCTCAAAATCAAAATCTTGCATCAACATGTACAATTTAGCTAATCGCATAAGCAACAATTAGCTAAACCAAATTCCAAATCCAATTAGGAAATCCCTAATCGATACTATCATTAATAATCTAAATTATAAATTTACTTCAATTAGTCCAATTCATTGATCAAATTAGGGTTAGTCATGAAATCGACCCTAATCAACTCAACCTCTTAATTAATCGGATAATAATTCCATCATTCCATCCAACTTTCTATAGATTTAATCATGCTCTAAATCACTCCATTTAATCAATATTTCATTTGAATTAATCAACTACGACTAATCCAACTTAATGATAAAATTTGGTTTAGCCCCAACATAAACTCTAATTCTCGCAAAGTCCGGCGATGGCTCACAAGGGCAGCTCAATGTTTCTTCCTCGGTGGTGGCTCATAGCCGGAGACAGAGTTCCACCAGCGACATGGTGTTGTCCGCGACGGTTGTTCTAAATGGCTGGAGGATGTTGCCGACAATTGGTGACCACAAACAACTGTGGTGGGCATGAGGTTGCTGCCCACATATGGTCGCATGGCTGCTGTGGTTGTCACGGATTTGTTGGCAGAAGCAGAGATGGCCGAAGCCGAGGAAATGGAAAGGCAATGACGCACGAGGAGGTTGTCAACTCCTTGCTCATGGTCGAAGCAGAGCTGGCAGTGCATAGGGAGGCTTGGGATCGGCCATGACTAGATCGTCATAGGTGGAGTTAAGTAAGTCAAATAAATATAGAATTTAAAATTTTTATCGTAGAATTCAAATTTTAGAAGTAGAACAAACTATAAATGGAATGCCCAATGGAAAAACCATTGGAGCAGATGTTTCGATAGTGGTATGGAAGTGCCTAGGAAAATAAGGTATTAAATGACTTACAAAATTATTTAACATAATATTGAAAACGAAAAAAATGCGAAGTTAAGTACTCTAGTTCTCTTATATAAGAATAAAAAAAACATACAAAATTGTGCAAACTATAGAGACATTAAATTAATGAGTCAATACTATAAAATTTTAGGAAAGAGTAATAGAAAAAAGATTAAGGAAGGAGATGTGACCGAAAATCAATTTAGGTTCATGGCTGGAAGGTCGACAATAGAAGCTATACATCTTCTCAGCAAAAATAAAATCTACATATGATATTCATTAACTTAGAAAAAGCTTCGACAGAGTCTCAAAAGAAATTATATGGAAAATTCTAGGTATATATGAGGATGTAATGACCATAGTGAAGACTTCAGACGTAACCAAAACATTTCTAATAAAGATAAGGTTATATGAGGATCAATTTTAAGTTCCTATCTTTTTACATTAATTATGGGCGAACTTACAGAACACATTCGAGATATAGTACGATGGTACATATTATTTAGAAATGATATTATTTTGGTAGATGAGATATTTGAAGGAGTAAATACTAAATTAGAATCTTGGCGGGAATTATTAGAAGTGAAAGGTTTAAGCTTATAAAATAAATATAGAATATATGAAATTTAAGTTAAACAATATTTGACGTAATGAGATAATTGTTAAGATAGGAGATGACAAGTTGCCTGAATTTGAGAGTTTTAAATATTTAAGATCATTTTTGCAAAATGATAGTGGAATTGAGAGAGATGTCTTACATAAAATACAAGCAGGATGATTGAAATAAAGAGAGCATAGAATGTTTTATATGATCGTAAAGTACTTCTAAAACTTAAAGAAAATTTTTATAAAATAGAAATTAGACTTGTTATGTTATATGGAGTTGAATGTTGGGTTGTGCTATGACTCGAGTACATGAGCAGAAGATGAGAGTTGCAAAGTGATGATGTTAAGGTGAATATGTACGGACATACAAGGATGAACAAACTAAGAAATGAGAGCATAAGAGAGAAAATTAGAATTGCTAAACTCCAAGAGACATGTTTAAGATGGTACAAACATATACTTAGACAATCAATAAATGCTCTAGTTAGGTGATGTGAAACTATGACAAATATGTACATCAAACGAGGAAAAAAAATAAAAGAAGACTTGGTTAATAATAATAAAATAAGATAAAACTTATTTAAATATAGATGATGATATAGTAGTTGATGGAGCTCAATGACATAAAAGGATTTAAATAGCTAATCCCACCTAGTGGGATAAAACTTGGTTGTTGTAGTAGTAGTATATATAATGCATGCGCATTCATAGAGTCTCAACCATAGACAAATTGTATATGCTTTATAGGTTTTTGATTCATTTGTTGGCATTACAAGCGTTGATAACCTTTGGCGTTGCAGGCGTTACTGGTTGCAGGCGTTACTGGCCTCTATTGATGGAGTATTGAATACCTCCATCAATGGAGGAAACGTCTGCTTCTCCCTGTATAAATAGGCATCCAAGTGCAATCCATAGGACAGAGGAAGAGGAATCGAAGCATCTGGGATTTGGTTTGTGATATATCGGGTTTTGTCCGTGGTGATAATTCGCGTGACAGCAGGCAAGCAGAGGAAGAAGAAGCAAAGGAGATCACTGTAAGTTTGATTCCATCTCATGCTTTCAATCTAACAATGGTATCAGAGCAATTAGATTGATTAGAGCATGAAAAGCATTTACCTTTGTAATGAAAATTCCTTTACGATGAATTCCTCGATCTGTTGATGGATAAAATCGCCACTGAGTTCCGCGTGTTCATCACTTGGCCGACGATCGCATCACGCGCGCGCAAGGGAGCCGTCGCCTTCGGCTGGATGTGTCGATGGAGGCGGCCATAGCGTTGGTGATGGCGAGAAAAAAAAACGGCTGTGTGGGGAAGAAGGCTGCACGAAGAAGAAGAGGCGGCAGCTGCGGGCATTGGGTGAAGAAGATTACAAGTTTTGGGTTTTTTTTAAGAGAAAAAGTTGATTTTATTAAATCAACAAGAATTAAAAAAAAACCCTGCCTGACTCAGAAAAACGTTACTACCCAATGGAGGTTCGAACTCCTGACCTCCCGAGTGAAGGCAAACAAGCCCAACCAGAAGCTATATTCAGTAATTTGTTTAGATTTGGTTCAATTTATTCAAATTAGATTCTAGTTTGGTTGAAAAAGATTAAGTTGGTCAAATCGGTTTTGGTTCAAACCATTAGTTGGTTTAACCAAACCATTTTGATCAAATAATCTGAACTAAACAGAATGATTTGATTATTATGTTGAACCTCAAATTTAAATAGGCTTAATTGTAGCTATAAACGTAAAGGAAACTTATATGCTTTTATTTATTTGTATGCTTCTTTCTATGCATATGTGTGAATTGAAAAAAAAACTGGTTTTGTTACTGGTTTTGTCAGTTTTGTACTGACTATGTCGTTTTTCAATTCCAGATGTCGCATGAGATATGCACCATGATTCGTTGCTATGAGCGAAGTCGTGAGATAATGGAGCAGATAGAAGAAGTTTACTATAGTCCCATTCTCGGGATCCAAGGCAATATAGGAAAATTGGATCGATTATTTTGGAAACTCGAGCAGGAAGGGTTTCCAATCTTGGATGACTATAGGATTGGAGCATTGATTCGTTCATTGCCAAAGCATGCGAGAGAAGTTGCACACCAGATATGGGGGCATCATGAATGTCGCATCTCATATACTGAGTTGTGTAAGCAACTACTTCGCCATGAGTTTCCAGAGGATCTAGGAGATTCTGAGGAGGACCCAGAGGAAGATCCCGAAATGTTCGAGGAAGATCCCGAAATGCCTAGGGAAAATCCTGAAATATTTGAGGAAGATCCTGATATTGAAATGATCGAGGAAGATCCTAAAATATTTGAGGAAGATCCGATAGAATCTGTGGAAGATCCCGAGCCTGATCAGTCTGGCCGATTAGAGATGAACGAGAGAGTGATAGCCACTGCCATAATATTTTTTATTATGGGAATGATGTCAACTTATCTAGTTCATTGAATTCTGTTTGTTGTACCAACTTATTAAGCCTATTAAATGAAGTTATGTTATGTGTTAACTGACTTGCCAATGATTAGTTCATTATATGATTAGTTCATATTCAATGATTAGTTCAAGACAAATGATTAGTTCGTTTAATGGGATGTATGTAATATAATTGATTAATGTTAATTAGATTGGATTATACGAATGATTAGTGGAAACGTAGTTATCACTTGATTTCGTAAACCAAGTCAAGTTTACATTGAGTCAATTAAAATTATGTACAGATGTTATACACTGAATTAATTAATAATATGTTTATTTATGATAGATCATGGCAACTAAGAACATCATAGCTGAACTGAACAAGGGAGAGAAATTGTATGGGGACAACTATAAAATATGGCATCTCAAGATACAATATGTTCTTGAGGAACAAGAAGTTCTGGAAGCTGTAAATCATTTCATGGTAGAACCTGCTGTTGGTTCAACTGCATAGTACAAACTTGATCTAGATGCCTATAGGGCATGGAAGAAAAAGGACTCCACTGCAAAGGGGATATTGATTAGTTCAATGGTAGATGACCTGGTATTTGAGTATGAGCCACTACCATCAGCTCATGCTGTCTGGGTTGCCCTGAGAGAGAGATACAGTGGAGTTAGTGTAAGCAAGCTTCGTCAACTGACAATCAAGTTTGACAGTTGTAAAAAGCGCCCGAATGTGACGATGACCCAACATCTGAGAGAAATGGGTAATATGATTCGGGAGCTTAAGACTGCTGGTCATGAGTTGACCGACGAACAACAGGTTCAAGCAGTTATTCGTTCCCTTCCTGATTCTTGGGAGACAATAAAGCAGAACCTTACTCACAGTGAGAGTATCAGGACTTTCATTGATGTCTCACGCCATATTGAACTGGAGGCGGAGAGAATAGAATCCGCAAGGATTTCTGAGCAAGCTTTTGTAGCTGAAGGTTTTGGATCCAAGAATAAGAAAAAATGGTTTAAGAAAGGGAAGGGTAAGGGAAAAGAAGCTGGGGCTACTACTATGCAAGACCCAATCAAGAAGAAAGGAAAGAAGAATGGAAAGAAACCTAAAGGCAAGCTAACTTGCTACAACTGTGGCAAGAAGGGTCATTTTGCTCGGGAGTGTACTGAGCCGAAAAAGGTAAATCCATGTTTGTCTTCTTTTCATGAGCTTTATGTTGCTAGTTCGGTGTTGTTAGCTGATTCTTATCCTTTGTGGATTATAGATTCAGGAGCAACGAACCATGTAGCTCGTGATCGAGCTACGTACGTGGAGTACCGTCGTGTACCAGCTGACAATAAGTGGATATATGTGGGAAACAATGCAAGAATTGAAGTCAAAGGAATTGGCACTTGCAAACTCAATCTTCGTGATGGCGCGTACATTGTTTCTGCATGATGTCCTGTATGCTCCTGAGATTCGACGGAATCTGGTTTCTGTGAATTGTCTTCTTGAATTGGGTTATTGTATGAATTTTTACAGTCGTCGTGTAGAACTTAAAATTGACTCTGTGTTAATTGGATATGGTTTTATATCAAACAGTTTCATGGTTTTTGATGTAGAACCAAATGTTAATTGTGGAAATAATGGTTGTTTTTCAAACATTGCTCTTACTAGTGATGCTGATGTTAATGATAAAGTTTGGCATGCTAGATTGGGACATATAGGACAAGAAAGAATGAATAGATTAGCAAGAGAGGGTCTGCTTGACACTTGTGCTAATGTTGACTTATCTATATGTGAGCATTGTCTTGCTGGAAAAGCAACTAGGAAACCGTTTGGTAAGGCTATTAGGGCTAATTCACCATTGTAATTGATTCATTCGGATATTTGTGGTTCGATGAACATGAAGGCTAGAAATGGTAGTTCATATTTCATTACATTTATTGATGATTTCACGCGTTTTGGTCATGTGTATTTAATTTCTCATAAATCTGAAGCATTAGATTGCTTTAATCGTTATTTGAACGAAGTTGAGAATCAATTGGAACGTAAGGTTAAAACCTTACGCACTGACCGTGGAGGTGAATACTTGTCTGATCAGTTCAAGACAATATGTAATGAGAAAGGGATTATTAGACAGTTAACTATCCCTGGAACTCCACAGCAAAATGGAGTTGCTGAAAGAAGAAATCGAACTCTTCTTGAAATGGTTAGGTCGATGATGGCTCAAGCTAATTTGCCTATTTCCTATTGGGGAGATGCATTATTGGCTACAACCTACATACTTAACTGGGTGTCTTCTAAATCTGTTCCATCTACTCCATATGAACTTTGGACAGGCAGAAAACCAGATTTGAGTAATCTGAGACCATGGGGGTCAGCTGCTTATATTCATGACAAGACTCACAAATATAGAAAATTATGACCCAGAGGTAAGAAGTGTATCTTTGTAAGATATTCTGATACCTCTAAGGGTTATGTCTTTATTGGTGAGCAGCAAGATGGAACTATCTCTGAAATTGAGTCAAGAGATGTTACTTTTCTCGAAACTGAGTTCCCAACAAGAGGTGAAGTTGATAAATCAGCTCCTCTATTTGCAATAGAGGAGGAGGATACTGTTCCTAGATTAACAAATCAGGAATCACAGGGGATACCTGAATCTAGTCAATCTAGTGGGAGTAAATTGCCTATAAGTGAATTAGTTTCTCAACAGTCAAACCTGCGAAGAAGTAATCGTAAGATTATTCCTCGGAGAAGGTTTGACATTGAAAATAAGGCATTAATGATTCTCCCAGTTGACGATGAAGAACCTCGAACGGTTGAGGAAGCATTGAGATGCTCAGTTAGAGAAAAATGGAGAATTACAATGGATGAAGAAATGGAGTCTATGAGAAAGAATCAGGTTTGGGATTTAGTCGATCTTCCTCCAGGCCGAAGGGCTATTGGGAATAAATGGATTCTCAAAATCAAGAGGAAGGCAGATAGATCGATTAATAGATATAAAGCTCGTCTGGTTGCAAAAGGATATACCCAAATGGAGGGTATTGATTTTGAAGAGACATTTTCCCCTGTTGTGAAGTTTGTGTCAATACGTGTCATTTTAGCTATAGTAGCACATTATGACTTGGAATTACATCAGATGGATGTAAAAACGGCTTTCCTTAATGGTAATCTTGACGAGGAAATCTATATGGCACAACCAGAGGTTATATTGCTGATGGCCAAGAAGAAAAAGTATGTAGACTTAAAAAGTCTATATATGGGCTAAAGCAAGCGTCGAGACAATGGAACATAAAATTCAATGAAGTAATTTTATCTTATGGTTTCGAAATGATCAATGAGGATCATTGTGTTTACCTAAGAAAGGATAAAGGAAAGTTGATCATTTTATCATTATATGTTGATGATATGCTAATAGCTGAAAGTGATTTAAAAATTGTGATTGATGTCAAGTCTTGGCTTTCTTCACAATTTGACATAATTGACATGGGAGAAGCTGAGTATATCTTAGGAGTATGGATCATTCGTGATCGATCAAAAAGACTTTTGAGTTTGTCCCAAGAAGCTTATGTTACTAAGATACTACAACACTTCAATATGTTTGATTGCAACGTTGAACAAACACCTACAGCGAAAGGTGTTGTTTTGAGCAAAAGTATGTCTCCTAAGACTCCTGAAGAGATAGCCGAGATGAAGAAAAAACCATATGCTAGTGCCATTGGTAGTTTGATGTACACTATGTTGTGTACTCGCCCTGATATAAGCTATGCTGTTGGCTTAGTTAGTCGTTTCCAGTCAAACCCAGGATCGAGACACTGGAAAGCGGTAAAAAGGATATTCAGATATCTCAAAGGGACGGCAGATTATTGTCTCTGCTTTCAAGGATCAAAGCTGAGCTTGAAGGGCTACGCAGATGCAGATTGGGCAGGGGACCTTGATGACAGAAAATCCACATTTGGCTATATTTTTTTACTGAATGGAGGTGTCATTTCATGGAACAGCAAGAAACAGGCTTATGTAGCACTGTCGACAATGGAGGCTGAGTATGTGGCTTGTGCAGCTGCTGTACAAGAAGCTGTCTGGTTGAGAAGGTTCCTAAAGCATCTGAAGATTGTTGAGGACAGTGGGAGCCCTGTTACAGTGAATTGTGACAATCAAGCTGCTATAGCCTTTTCCAAGGATCCTAAATATCACAGCAAAGGCAAGCATATAGAAATTAAATACAATTTTGTAAGAGATATTGTTGACAAGAAAAAGATAATTCTTGAGTACATCCCAACCCGAGCAATGCTTGCAGATCTTTTTACTAAGCCATTGACTAAAGAGTCATTTCATGAGCATGTGAAGTCTTTGGGACTACGCAAAATGTAAAACATTGTAAATGTATTTGTTACATTTATATAAATAAAATGTTATGATCTATTCAGTGTAAATATATTTGTTACATTTGGAAAAAGTCTCGATGAGCATGTTGGCAGGCTAAGATTGGTCATCTCACATGGGCAATCGTCTCTATTTGTTGAGTATAAATAGAGGTAAGACCATTACTTATAAGACAGCTTATGTAGTTGTG
Source organism: Boesenbergia rotunda (assembly GCA_024364735.1). NCBI lineage: Eukaryota > Viridiplantae > Streptophyta > Magnoliopsida > Zingiberales > Zingiberaceae > Boesenbergia > Boesenbergia rotunda. The sequence continues at coordinate 437,691 of JAGFNQ010002510.1, forward strand.
AAGAGAGACATACTCATAAGTTGAGGTCGCCTTGATTTTGTATCAAGATGAGATCATTTATGTAATGATCATAGTAAATGCACCCACCATTTACTAAACCTGTTTAAAGCCAGATTGGAATTCATAAGTTGAATTCGGATTAGACGTTAGGTATGTCTAGATCGAAATCTGTACGATGTTAAATATTTGAGAAAAACATGCACTCTTTTTGACAAAGAGAAAAACATCGTAGCATGTGATTCATACCACATATGCTATAGCGACAATAAGGGTAGTAGTAGAATGGATCCCTGCTTCTATACTATGTGAGACCCTTGAGATTATCAGTTGATCTCAATCTTACCCTAAGTGACTATTTAGCTGTCTACTTGAAGTTTTAATCAGTGTTTGCTACTTTAGTGTGTGTCCTATTGACTATGGATGATTCGGTCTATGGAGCATAACTAGGAAAGCGACTGATTAGAATGAATAGATTCTAGCTGAAAAGGAAGATTAAAATTGATTTACATCTGTAATACTTATTCACTGGTCGACCGGTTACAATTTTTTATTAAGTACTTAAAAATGTAATTGTGAATAAATATATTGAATTGAGATATTGAACATGCTCTTGACATAGATGTCATATGAGGGATTAGAGATGTTTATATGATGTAAATATTTAATCTGGGGTAAAGGCAAGTTATTGATGTCTCTGATTCGTTCAATAGAGCAGCTAAGTTAAGTGTAACAACTTTCTTAGCATTAATTGCTCAGTGTGCTTGCTGTCGCATGAACCATTTTCCCTGAAGTATGAGTTGAATGCTCCTATATGGTCTTTGTGACTTCCTTACGTAGTCTTAGTGACTAAATGACCTATATGGATAGAATTGGACGAGTGGGAGATGTTGGCGTTACAAGTGTTGATAACCTTTGGCGTTGCAGGCGTTACTGGTTGCAGGCGTTACTGGCCTCCATTGATAGAGTATTGAATACCTCCATCAATGGAGGAAACGTCTGCTTCTCCCTGTATAAATAGGAGTCCAAGTGCAATCCATAGGATAGAGGAAGAGGAATCGGAGCATCTGGGATTTGGTTTATGATAGATCGGGTTTTGTCCGTGGTGATAATTCGCGTGACAGCAAGCAAGCAGAGGAAGAAGAAGCAAAGGAGATCACTGTAAGTTTGATTCCATCTCATGCTTTCAATCTAATATCATTTTCTCTTCCTGTCATCATTAATGCTATGTTTAGCTTTAGGAGTGGACGATGAATGAATGAAACAAATCTAAGGACTTGGGAAGAGAATGGAAAGGGAAATCCCTTCTTCCGTATGCTTGTTTACCTTGATTGAAGAAGATGAGTACATGCTACATAATTTTGTAAGTGAATAGGAGTGTAATCGAACCGAGCTGAGCCGAATAGTAAGAGGCTCGAGTTCGGGCTCGGTTCGTTTTTTTTAGGCTCGAGCTTGGGCTCGAGTTCGATTTGAACTTTAATTCTTAAGCTCGAGCTCGATTCGTAATAAAATTAAATAGCTCGAGCTCGGCTAGAATTCGGCTCGAAAAGAGCTCGTTGAAAATTTGAACGAGCTTAATTCAAGCTCGTTTAAAATAAATAAATAATTATAATAATTAATAATATATTATTTTATTTATTATTAATGTGATATTTAATTATATAAATATATATATATATAATAACAATAAGATAAACGAACATCTTAACAAACTTGTTCGCGAGCCTCTTAACGAACACGTTCGTGAGCTTCTAAACAAACATGTTCACGAGCTTACGAACCAAATACTATTAAGCTCGAACTTGGCTCGATAATATTTTCGAGCTCAAAATCAAGCTCGAGCTCGGCTCGTTAACTTAATTGAACAAACTCGAACGAACTATTTTTTTAACCGAGACCTAAATAGCTCGCAAGTGGCTTGGCTCATTTACACCCTTATAAGTGAAAAAATGGTGCATGCGTCATTTTTTGAGCATATGGTATAATTTTTGAGTTAAAAAAGGTACATGCATCAAATTTTTTTATATGGTATAATTTGTGAATGCAAAGGGATACATGTGTCATTTTTTCCCCGTCTATTGCTTTCTGTTTGATTTTGAGATGATCAATTTTAACTCCAGAACTATTCGCTAATGGATTGTGTTTTTCTTCTCTCTTAAAATTTTAATGGAGTGAATGATGAAAACTTTTTCACTGTGATTTTTTTTTTTAATTTTATTTTCCGCTCTCCCAACCTAAGCCAATCTCGTCTGCATTGTCGGGAAGGTTGTTGCCTTCTAAAGGGAAATATGAATAATAACAAATATGTTTGTGAATTTATAGTTTAAACATCATGGGCGAATAAGAATAATAACCAATATGTACTTCTTGAAATTTGTCCTTTTCGAATCATGTTTATAATATTGACCAACTTTCTTAGAATTGTGGCGTGTTCTTATTGCACGACAGAATGAAGTCGAGAAGCATGCCAGGGCAGCCGTAGGAGAGAAAGAAAAGAAATATTCAAGAAAAGAACATAAGGAAATGGAAAAGCATGCTGGTCTAGTAGTAGAAGAAAAATAAAACAAAACAATCTAAAAAAGAACGGAAAGGAATTGAGAGGCATGCCATGACAGAAATAGTAGAGAAAGATAAAAAACAATTGAAGTCAGATCTTGGTGCTTCGGGAAAGGAGCAGGTAAATTAAGAACACCCATGGGAATCAAACGCATAGTAACAAAATAATTAAAGCCAAACAGTGGGGATGATGAGGAGCCTCATTTCTGGGAACCTCCTCCAGGAAGTCTTTGGGATTTCGATGGAAAAGTTTGCTGGGAAGAGTGTAAAGATAATAGAAATAGAGAAAAAAAAGAGATAATAAAATAATTTTTATTGATTAAATAATTTATCCGTGAGATATATAATTTATACAGGTCTTACGATGCTTAATCAAATAAAAAATTATTAATTAATATATTCATAAAGAAATTATCAATTAATATATTAATAAAAAAGGTCTAATCTAATAATTAATATATATAAATTTGATTTGACTCGGTTAAAAATTTTATTAAATAATTATTCTCTTTTACCCCCAACAAATTCAACGGGAGATCTTTGACGTTGAGTTTGCTTATTAGCCTGTTGAAACACTGTCTAAATAATGGCTTAGTGAAGATATCAATAATTTGATCATTTGCAACAATATAAGAAATCGATAATTGTTGAGTCACCACACACTCTCGAACAAAATGAAAATCAATTTTCACATGTCTTGTATGAGCATAAAAGACTGGATTTGTTGTGAGATATATGACTCCAATATTATCACACCAAATTTTTGGTATGCAAGATGAAGTTCAGAGAGAAGTGATTGAAACCAAATAATTTCAGATGTTGTATTTGCGATAGCTTTATATTCAGCATCAGTGCTTGAATGAGATACTGTAGGTTGTTTTTTGGAATTTCATGAGATAAGATTTCATCTAAGAAATATTGCATATCTACTACTAAAGCGTTTGCCTTCAAGAGAACATGCCCAATCTGCATCACTACTATATACATGTAAATCTCAAAATGATTGTCGATATAAAAGAAGACCATGTAAAATAGTACCTTTGAGATAACGAAATATTCTTTTCACACATTCCCAGTTTTGTTTAATAGGAGCATGCATAAACTGACAAGCACGATTTACTGTCAAGGTAATATAAAGTCGTGTGATAGTGACATATTGTAAAGCTCCAATAATACTTTGATAAATCTAGGGATTAGACATAGTAGGAGAAGGTGTCGAGAAATTAGAAATAACAATTGATGTAGAGACCAGACGTGCTTCATCCATTTTAGTTCTTTGAAGAAACTTAGTAATATATTTACTTTGAGAGAGGAGACAACCTTTTTATGTGAAATAAGTTCAATATCAAGAAAAACGAGCATTACCCATATCTCGACTAGGAAATTCTTTATTGAGATGACTTAATAGAGTTGTAATGCCCTTTTGATTATTGTTGGTTATTAAAATGTTATCCACATAAATGAGAAAAAATATCATAGATCTGTCATTATATTGATAGAATAGAGAAGAATCAGTTTTTGATCTAGAAAATCTTTGAGTTTGCAACCAGTCTGCTAATCTATGAAACCATGCACGAGGAGCTTGTCGAAGACCATAAATGGATTTCTTTAGCTGACAAATATGAGTTGGAAATTGTAGATGGGTAAATCTAGATGGTTGATCCATAAATATTGTTTCCTCAAGATTGTCATGAAGGAATGTATTAGAAACATCTAATTGTCGTACAGACCAATTAGAACTAATAGTAACCGATAACAATAGTAGGACAAATGTAATTTTAATGACTAGGCTAAAGATGTCATTGAAGTCAATACCGTTCAAGATGGTTCTTGATTAAATACTTTGGCTAGTAGTTGAGTTTTATACCGTTCAAGAGAACTATTAGCTTGATGTTTAAGGTGAAATACACATTTAGAGCTCATAACATTCATAAAGTAAGTGCGTGAAACTAGCTCCATGTTCTATTGCGAAGAAGTGCATCAAATTTTATAGTCATTGTACTACGCCAATTCAGATCATTGTTTGCTTGAGAGAAACAAGTTGGTTCAACAAATTTTGAAGAGACCACTACATCTTCTGGAAGAAGATATTGAGTTGTCATTGGTGGACAATATGCATAAATGTCGCTTAAGGGAAGCATGCGACGAGGAATATTATCATCTGAATCACTTATTGATTGTGATGAGGAAGTAGGCTACAAGTTAGTACCTGGTTTTTGATTAAATCTTTTGGCTATAAGTCAAACTTTATACCGTTCAAGAGAATCATCAGCTTGATGCTTAAGGTGAAATACCCATTTAAAGCCCGCAACATTCATAAAGAAAGTGCATGAAACTAGACTCCATGTTCTATTGCGAAGAAGTGCATCAAATTTTATTGCCGTTGCACTACGCCAATTCGGATCCTTGTTTGCTTAAAAAAAATAAATTGGTTCAACAAATTTTGAAGAGACTACTAGAGCTTCTGGAAGAGGATATTGAGTTGTCATTGGTGGACAATGTGTTTAAATGTCGTTTAAGGGAAGCATGTGACGAGGAGCATTATCATCTGAATCACTTGTTGATGGTGACGAGGAAGTAGGCTAACATGGTGATTTTGATGATGGGCTTGTATTATTTGAGGATCCATAACTAGAAATCATATTATCTTCAACTGGTGAGACTTCCGAGATTGGAGCAACAACTTGAGGTAATTCTGATGGTATAAAAGAGTTATTAGAGATTTCTGGAGCATAACCTAGTATGTCATCACTTCTGACAATGTTAGGTGGCATCAAGAATGTGACACTTGTATCTAGAGGAGAGATTGAAGAAGCTGCTGAAAAAGAGAATAGAGACTCATCAAAAGTAACATGTCATGAAATATATATCCGTCCTGTTGGTATGTACAAGCATCGATACTCATGGTGCAAATTGCTATAACCGAGGAAACCACATTGTAGGGAATGAGAGTCAAGTTTGTGTTTAGAGTAGGAGCGTAACCATGGATAACATATGCAACCAAAGATTCGAAGAAAGGTGTAGTTAAGAATTTGATTATAAAGTTTTTCCAAAGGAAACTTATGATTAAGCAATGGGTAGGAAGTCAATTTATGAGATCTACTATAGTACAAACAACTTCATCCCAAAATTTACGCGAAACTAATGCATGATGAAGAAGAGCTAAGATAATTTCAAGTATATGTCTATGTTTTCTCTCAGCAGAGTCATTTTGCTCTAGAGTGTGAGGGCAAGAGACTCGATGAACAATTTCACAAGAGATAAAATGATGATGAAGAGTTTGATACTCCCTTCCTCAATCAGAATGAAGAGAGAGAGTATTTTACGATTAAAATATCGTTCAACTTAGTTTTGAAAATGACAGAATATGTCTAATAAGTTATATTTTCTTTTCATAAGATAAAGCCAAGTATATTTACTAAAATAATCAATGAAGGTAATATAATATAGGAAACATTGGTTAGACAAGATAGGTGTAGGGCCCCAAACATCGGAATGAATTATTTCAATGGAAAATTAGAAACACGAACGGATGAAGAGAAAAGTAACTTATGACTTTTAGATTCCATACATGCCTGACATGAATGAGATGGAGAGAAAGTAAAGGAAGTAGGTATATCATGCCTATTTATGATCGACTGAACAATATGAAGGGAAGGATGACCAAGTCGAGCATGACAAGCTGGTTTATTTGTGTGTTCACCAATAAAAACTTTGATTGAAAAATTTTGAAGATAGTAAAGATCATTTTTTATTCCCCCATAAAACACAGTAATATTTGTTCCTCTTTATTTTATAAGATAATGATCATGTTGAAATTCAAAAAAGACATTATTATCAAGGCAAAACTGACGTGCGAAGAGTAAATTTTAGTAATATATGGAACATAAAAGATGTTACGCATGTGAAAAATACGATTGGACAACTGAATGTATGAGTTTCCAAGATTATTAATTTACAAACCTGAATCATCACCTACTTGTACCATATCTGAACTAGTATATGATAGTACTTCTGTAAACATATTATAGTTTGATGTGAAATGATGAGTTGCTCCATTATCAATATACCATTCAGTAGATAAAATTTTTGAAAGTTTGACCTGAATAGGCACAGACGAAAGAACTTTAGAACATACTTGTGAAGTAGTTGGTTGTCTTAAAGCTGCAAGATTATCAAGAAAGGTTCTGTCGAGTCTTTTAAGATATTGAATACCAGTATGTCCAATTTGGAGACAAATTTGACATCTTCTTAAAGCTGAAGGACCACTAATGAAGGTTCTGTTGAGTCTTTTTGGACATTGAATACCAATATATCCAATTTAGAGATAAATATGATATCTCTGTATATTTGACATCAAAAATAAAAGCAACAAAAATAACACATGTTGTTGTGCCGTATCTTGGCTTCTTGCTAATAAAAATTGAAAAAGTAGAAGAGAAAAGGCAAAACACTAATTGAATGGTGATTGAGTCCAGAGCCAATAAAGGCACGGAGGTTATTCCTCTTCTTCTATATTGTCCCGTTGTGAGTTGACGGGTGATAGAAAAGAGGAAGGAGGGTGGCTAGCAATAAATCGAGAGAAAGAGACAAGATACTTAAAAAACATCCTCTTCAAAAAAAATAAAAAATAATAGCGACAGCAAGCGTCACATGGAGAAGAAGAAAGACGCCGCATAAGAAACAGCAGCTCATAAGGTAAGATGAGCTATGACTCTGATACCATATAAAGAGAATAGAAATAGAGATAAGAAAAGAGGTAATAAAATAACTTTTATTGATTGAATAATTTGTTCATGAGATATACAATTTATAGAGATCTTAGAATGCTTAGTCAAATAAAAAATTAATAATGAAATTGTCAATTAAAAGACTAATAAAGAAAAGGTCTAATATAATAATTTATATATATATATATATATATTTGATTTGACTCGGTAAAAATCTTATTAAATAATTATTCTCTTTTACTCAGTTGATGAGGCAGATGATGTTAGGTTTCTAGGTGATGTGAGTATCTCTTACGTTCTGGTAAATATAGTGGCTCTATCTTGTTTTGTTTTTCTTTCAATAATGTTCTCGAAGACGTAGCAGATAGTCAATAAAATCCCAAGGGAGAAAAGAGGAAAATTCTACTAAACAAATTTTCTTTGCTTTTGCCTTTTATGATAGATATCCGCATGTGGTACAAATTATATTACTTGCTTGTGATACAATTAACTTGTTGCGAATATCATGCAAACTTTAGTGTTGGATATTTGGTGCTTAAAATAATTAAGACCAAATATGATTTTATAAAAAAAAATCGAGGTGTCATCAATCGATGAAAGTCAGAATTGATTTCAAAAATGAAATCTATGTTTCGCGTAAATAAATTTAGACTATTAATTTGCTCAAAACTGATTACGCGTGAATGAGAAATTAATTGTTTAAAGTTAACCCAAAATTTGCATAAAAGGAAGTAGATGAGGATTAGTCCCACATTTGAAATATCAGAAGGAATTTACTTCCTTATATGTGTTCCTGTGTTAATGGAATTAAAAAGAAACACAGGTGATCTCTTCTCAAAGACAAGCAGGTGCTCGCACCTGCGAGCCTGTCACCCGCCACGCGCGCATGTGCACACGTGCACAATGAGCGCTTTGTTGGTGCACTTTGCACTTCGCACATACGCATCGTCGCGAGGAGCTTAAATTTATACTCCAGGTGACATGACACTCGGGTGATGTGTTGGTGATGTGGTAGTGCCTATGTTGCGATCGGGTGACGTGGCATGTGATGTGACAGTGCATGCATGACACTTAGATAGGAGGAGAGAAATGACTGGACTGCTGACTGGGCAAACAAATGGCAACCGTTGGTTCGAAGATTGATGCTGGATTGCAAGTGACATGATCTAAAGCGTTGATCGTGAAGAGTCACGATCTGACCGTTGGTGAAGAGACACTTGATCTAAAGCGTTAGATTAAATATGGCAGCTGAGATCAAAAGGAGATCTGAAAGGTTACAACCATTCAGATCTGATGGATGAGATCAAAGGGCTATCTGAAGAATTACAACCCTTCAGATCAAACGACCCAGATTAATCCTAAACGGTGTCACCCACTCACCAAAGGGTATCTCACCTCTTCCCTTGTATAAATAGAGTTCTTTAGATGATAGATACATGTATTCAATCAATCATCAAAGTCATTAGCATTCATCCCATCATGTGCATCCAGAGTCCGAAAAGCCTACAAGAAGGTTCACCTCTAGCGGAGCAATATCGTTTTACGGAGATAGTGTCCAATACTAGCCTCGACGAAATTATATCAGTTTGCATCCTCCCGATCGCTTAATCGGACGACGTCAAACAAACGATCGTAAAATGATATTCTGCAATTATTATAAAATAATTGGCATCACCAGGACTCAAACCGGAGACCTTCTATGTGTTAATCTGACGTGGTAACCAACTACACCACGACCACAAAGTTAAGAGCCTTGCACTTTACAATAAAGTTATTCTACAAACTGATATGACATTAATCAATGATGTTCCGACCACCGTTCCATATGGAGAGAAGTCGGAGAAATTCAAAGGAGCCGACTTCAAATGATGGCAACAGAAGATGCTATTTTATCTGACAACGCTAAACCTCGTACGATTATTACGTGAAGACCCACCAGCCATTAAGAAAGGTAATGCCAACAGCAAGGTTGCATGCGATGCATGGTGGCATGGAGATTTCTTGTGCCACAACTACGTTCTCAATGTATTGGACGACACGTTGTATAACGTGTATAGTCCGATGGAGACGGTAAAATCTCTGTAAGAATCACTAGACAAGAAATACAAAACTGAAAATGTCGGATTGAAGAAATTCATCGTCGGCCGGTTTTTGGACTTCAATATGGTGGATTCCAAGAGTGTGACGTCTCAAGTCCAAGACATGCATCTGATACTGCATGATCTAGATACCGAAGGCATGAAGCTAAACGAGTTGTTCAAAGTAGCCGCAGTAATTGAGAAACTCCCTCCGTCGTGAAAGGATTTTGAAAATTACCTCAAGCACAAGCAAAAGGAGATGAGACTTGAAGACCTGATCCTGAGGCTCCAAATAGAGGAGGATAATCGAATGTTATCCGACTCTAGATGAATGAAGCAGACCATCAATGAAATGTCCAACATGGTTGAGCCAAACGCCAAGAAGCTAAAGCAATTCAAGAAGAAGGCTCAAGGTAAGAAATTCAAGGGCTCGTGCTACAACTGCGGAAAGTCAGGACACCTATCTAAAAATTATAGACGCCTAAAGAAACTAACCAAGAGTCAGAAGGATGCTGCGAACCATGTCGCAACTTCTAATGACAAGCTCCCCGATTTATCAGAATTGGATCTCACTGCGGTCGTTTTTGAAGCCAACACGGTGGTAGACAACCCGAAGCAGTGGTGGATCGATACTGAACCAACACGTCACATCTGTTCGGATAAGACGATGTTCTCCAAGTATATTCCGATAAGTGAAAGAAAGTTCTATATGGGCAATTCCACTACATTGTCGATTGTCGGACTCGGGAAATTTGTCCTGAAGATGACATCTGGGAAAGGGTTAACACTCATTGATGTGCTCTACGTTTCCGACATTAGAAAAAACCTAGTTTCTGGTTTAGCACTTGTTAAGGCCGACTTTAGACTAGTATTCCAGTTAAACAACTTTGTACTTACAAAGAATGGTGTCTTCGTAGATAAGGGATATTTAGAACAGAGTATGTTCAAAATGGTTGTAATGATTGTACACCATGAATTTGATGGTAATAAAATAAAAGCTTCCATCTACGTTGTTGAGTGTTTTAATTTATGGCATAATCGACCTGGATATGTTAATAATAATACTTTGAAACGTCTCGTCAAATTAAATTTGTTACCAAACGTCAATGTTGACGAAACACACAAATGTGAAGTGTGTGTGGAAGCTTAGTTGATGAGTACCTTTCATTCGGTCGAAAGGTCAACAACCATAGAATCTCAGTATGCAACATTTTTTGAAAACGTATTCCCAAATAAGAAGGGAAACACTCAAAGTGATTACAATGGAAGTTCTAACGAACAAGACGTTTCAGAACTTAGTTGTTGTAAAAGGACTATTGACGATCAAAGCTCAGAGCCACGTCAGAGCAAACGGGCTAGAGTTGAGAAATCGTTCAGGCCTGACTTCATGACTTTTATGTCGGAAATGGACCCAAGAACATTAAGTGAATCTCTCACTAGTCCTGACGCCCCATTATGGCAAGAGGCTGTCGATAATGAAATCAAGTCCATCATGAATAATCATACTTGGGAATTAGTGGACCTTCCTAATGGTACTAAACCATTAGGTTGTAAGTGGATACTAAAACGCAAGTATAAAGTTGATGGATCGATTGATAAGTATAAGACTAGACTTGTAGCCAAAGGGTTCAAGCAAAAGGAAGACCTTGACTACTTCGATACCTACTCACCTGTGATAAGGATTACGTCCATACGAGTGCTGATAGCCATCGCAACTAGGGATGGAAATAGGCCAGGTAGCCTGCCAGGGGCCTGTGGCCTGGCCTATTTAAAAATAAAATAATACTCAGACTTATTTGAAAGCTTGTTTTTCTTATCAGGCCAGGCCCAAGCTCAATATAAAGACTATCAAGCCTGACAGGACTGGGTCTGTTAAAATTATATTATATAAATTGTCAAAATGGTTTAATGAAAGATTTGAACCTTGGCCTTCTTACAAGGAAGACCTTATCTACCACATTACTTGCCAGTACACCATAAATCTATTTTAGTTATAATATATATATTTTATATATTTATGGTATCTTTAGCTAATTTGTTAGTATTTTGAATAACCTAATTGAATTGTTATATTTTATATATTAGAAGTATTTTGGATAACCGAATTAAATTACAGGCTTTGTAAATAGGTCGTAGGCCAGGCCAAGCTATTGAACAGGCTAGGCTTAAGCCAAGAACAAAGCCTATAACAGGCCACAGGTCAGGCTCAGGCCAGTTTATTATTATACAAGTCTGGCTTGTTAAGGTAAAACCCTGGCCTGGTCTGGCCTATTGCCATCCCTAATCGCAGCATTGCATGACCTTGAAATACATCAAATAGATGTTAAGATTGCGTTCTTAAATGGTGAGTTGGAAGAAGAAATCTATATGGAGCAACTTGAGGGGTTCGTAGCTCTAGGAAAAGAGGAAAAGGTGCGTCGACTTATTAAGTCGTTATACGGACTTAAACAAGCACCTAAACAATGACACGAAAAATTTGACAAAATAATGTTGTCAAAGAATTCAAAATAAATGAATGTGACAAATGCATTTATATCAAAACTACACTCGAAGGTCATGTAATTGTGTGTCTATACGTAGACGACATACTTATAATGGGCAGTAATCATTAGATAATCATGAGTACAAAGAGAATGTTAACCAACAATTTCGATATGAAAAATATGGGTCGAGCAGATGTTATATTTGGAATTAAAATTCTCAGGACATCTGATGGGATAGTTCTGACACAATCCCACTATGTAGAATCGATATTGAAAAAGTTCAATGCATATGATCTCTCTACAGTGAAAACACCTATGGATCTATGTCAACACTAAGCGAAAAACTATGGTGAGCCCATATCGCAATTAGAATATTCTCAAATAATAGGTAGCTTGATGTATCTCACAAACTACACACGTCCGGATATTGCTTGTGCGGTCAACAAGCTGAGTCGTTTTACGAGTTCTTAGATATTTAAAATATACTATGAACTACGGATTACATTATAGAAGATATCCCACTGTCTTATAGGGATACTGTGATGCTAATTGGATATCAGATACAAAAGACTCCAAATCCACTAGTGGATATGTATTTACGATCGGTGAGGGAGCGGTATCTTGGAAGTCCACTAAGCAAATGTGTATTGCTCAGTCAACTATGAAATCCGAGTTTATAGCACTAGACAAAGCAGTTGAGGAAGCTGAATAGCTGCGGAACTTCTTAGAAGATATTCCAAGCTGGACGAAACCTATGTCAGTCGTACTTATATGTTGGTGCTTGGATGGCTAGAGAGGGGGGGTGAATGTAGCCAGACACTAAAATCGCTTTCTTTTAAATTCTATGCACTTCAGAGTTAGCAGCGGAAGCAAAACCAGTGGAGATACAGAAACAAAAATGCAGTAACTAAAACCTTAAGCTAAACACAAGCTACGCTAACAAGGAGGATTTACAAGGTTCGGGGATAACTTGCCCCTACTCCTTGGCGTGCCCGTAAGGTGGGCGATCCCTTGATCTTCGGCAGATCAAGCCCCGAAAAATCCGGATAGAATGAAACCTCCTTCTCAATGGAGAAACCTCTCCACAGCGTTTCAACAAAGTGATGAAGTTAAGCACAAAGAAACACTAGAAGGCTTACAGAGCACTCAGACAGAAGGAACACACGAGCTCTTCACCGAGCTCCACCCAGCACAACTCTCACGCAAGAACTCCCTGCTCTTCGTGTCTGCTTGCTGATGGACTCGCCGAGCTCTCTTCCTCTTCCAAGCGATCAAGTTTGCAGTATCCAAAATGATGCTCAAGAGTTGGTCAAGTGATTCACAGATTGCCAAAGGATCATCAAGTGTTGCTGCAATAGAGAACCTCCTCTTCTCTTTATCGCCAGCCAACACTTAACCCAGCTACTCGACGCCAGGTCAAAGACGCTCATCTGCAGCTCCCAGCTGCTCCTCTACAACTGCCCAGCTACCCTGACCTCTCCTGGACTCCCTGAGCTCTCCTCAGCTGAGCCCCAGTCAACCCTAGGTCAGCTTCCAGCCGTTGCCAGCGCCCGTTGTAACCTGCGATGGAAAGCTGCCAAACCTGCTCAAAAGAAAGCCTCTCATTGACTCTCCTCCAATGTTTGAATCATCCCTGTAAAGCCTGCACACTTCAACAGAAGCTTAACAAAACATATCAATTGAAATCAGTAATGTATCAGAGAATCGGCAGAGAAAACAGACGCGATCAGAGCGTCTAACAGCGTATTTGAATTAAAGTTCAGCTTCTAATCGGTCCCCAGACCGATCAGAAAGGACCCTGATCGGTCACCGGACCGATCAGGGTAAGCCCAGACCGATCAGGCTCCATCCTGATCGGTCCACAGTGAGAAAACTAGAATCACGACTATTGCTGGATTGGTCACCAGATCGGTCCCCCAGACCGGTCACCAGACCGGTCCAGCAATCTGCTTGCCATAGCACGCAGGAACCACACACACCTAATCGGTCACCAGACCGATCAGGATGTCGCCTAATCTGTCTGGGGACCGATCAGAGCACCTCCTGACCGATCAAGCTCCAGCCTGATCAGTTATAGTGAGAACCTTGCGACAATTGATCGTTCACCAGAACGATCTGAATAGTCTCCCTGATCGGTCACCAGACCGATCAGGAGTCGATCAGTAGCCCAACAAGGTCACTGTATGCTCCCTGATCGGTCACCAGACCGATCAGACACAGCTGGATCGGTCACCAGACCGATCCATGAGGGAACACCATGCCAACTTTCTTGATCGGTCTCCAGACCGATCCAAGCAAGGCCAAATCCACTCTAAGTCAAGAGAACGGGCTCCCAGCCTTCTCTGACTTATGCTCTTGTTGGGAACGAGATGGCTATAGAGGGGGGGGTGAATATAGACAATCGCTTGCCCCTTGTCAACTTATCACGATTTCTGCAACTCAAATATCAGTAGCACAGCGAAAGAGTGGAAAACAGAGTATGTAGAAAAACTAAACGAGAGCGAAACAAACACAACTAGCAAGATCGCTAACGAGGAGGGTTTACAAGGTTCGGGGATAACTTGCCCCTACTCCTTGGCGTGCCCTTGAGGTGGGCGATCCCTTGATCGTCGGCAGATCAAGCCCCGGTCAACACCGGATATGAAGCAACCTCCTTCTCGGTGGAGAAACCTCTCCACAGCGTGTTTCACACAATGATATATAATGAGCACAATGAAACAACAACAAGAAGGATCTTACTCAAACTCTTAGCAAGGACAAAACACAGCAAGCTTCCCTGAGCTCCACCCAGTGGCGATCTCACGCAGACTCCTGTCTGCTTCGTGTCTTCCCACTGTCGGACTCCAAGCTTCTTGTTTTCTCCTTCAAGCGCTCAAGTATGATGATTGCTCCTCTATAGCTTGCTTAGAATGGTTGAAGAACTCAAGAACAGCAAGCTTGTAGCAGCAGAACGCAAGAACACAAAGAAGTTTTTCAAACTGAATCGCTTCCATAAAAAACTCTACCGCCTCATCTTCTCGCGCTTCCTTTTGTTTCTCCGCCAAGCGACAAGTGACCACATCTCTGTAGCTCCCAGCTACTCATCTGCCAACGCCAGCCTCTACTGAGCTTGTTGATGCAGTCTGGCCCTGATTGTTGTTTTGGTGTTGACAACGATTTTAGTTTAGGAGGATGATTATGATGATTATGATTAAGTCCTGATCGAGAATTAGGCATGATATGGAAAGTCCTAACCTGGGAGGTTAGGTGTGATGATTGTGATGATTGTGATGATTATGATGATTATGATGATTGTGATTAAGTCCTAATCGAGGATTAGGCATGATGTTGGAAAATCCTAACCTGGGAGGTTAGGTGTGGAAAATCCTAGCTTGGAGAGCTAGGTGTTGGAAAATCCTAACCTGGGAGGTTAGGTGTTGGAAAAGTCCTAATTCGGAAGGGTTGGGTGAAAAGTCCTAGCTTGGAGGGCTAGGTGAAAAGTCCTAACTTGGAGAGTTAGGTGCAAATTCCCATCCTGGAGAATTAGGTGAAAAAGTCCTGGCTTGGAGGGTCAGGTGCCTAGCTTGGAGGGCTAGGTTGGATGATGTTCTAACTCGGAAGAGTTGGGTGAAAAGTCCTAGCTTGGAGGGCTAGGTGAAAAGTCTTAGCTTGGAGGGCTAGGTGAAAAGTCCTAACTTGGAGGGTTAGGTGCAAATTCCCAACTTGGAGAGTTAGATGGAAAAATCCTTAGCTTGGAGGGCTAAGGTGGATGAATCCCTAGCTTGGAGGGCTGGGTAGAGTCACTGGATCGGTCTGGTGACCGATCAGGGACTTTTGGCACGCTGCTCCTTAATGGATCGGTCTGGTGACCGATCCAGCTATGTCTGATCGGACTGGTGACCGATCAGGGAGCGCACAGTGAGATTGGGAATCTACTGTGTGGCTCCTGATCGATCCGGAGACCGATCAGGGAGCAGGCTGCTTCCTTGCTGTCTTGCTCCTGATAGGTCTGGCGACCGATCAGGGAGCAGACGGTGAGTGAGTTCCCTTGCAAATCAGAGTCTTGGATCGGTCCGGTGACCGATCAGGAATCTTGGGTTTGATTAAAAAATAACTGTTCATCTGTTCTGATCGGTCTGGGTGACCGATCAGGATCCAATCTGATCGGTCTGGTGACCGATCAGGATTCACCCTGATCGGTCTGGTGACCGATCAGGCGTGTATAGCTGCGAGAGCTGGGAATCCCAGCAAAGCAGTGGATCGATCTGGTGATCGATCCACACACCCTGGATCGGTCCGGTGACCGATCACTTTAATTCAAATTTCATTGACAAACGCGGTCAGAGTGTCTAATCGTATCGGATTTGCTGATGCATGTTTTCTGATATGTGATATGCTGCGTGATCTTCTGCTCTAATGCTCTGATTGAGTTTCAGGTGACAGGGGAGGATTCAAACACTCTAGGAGAAGTCAAAGCGCGCTTTCCTCAGAGCAGGTTTGTCCCTTTTCCCATCTCAGGTTGCAACGGCGAGCTGCGGACTGGAGCTGAGACTGGAGCTCGACTGAGGAGCTCAGTGAGTCCAGAGATAGCTCAGTAGAGGCTGGCGTTGGCAGTTGAGTAGCTGGGAGCTACAGAGATGGTGTTACCTGTCGCTTGGCGGAGAAACAAAAAGGAACACGAGAGTTGAGTTCAGTAGGACTTGCAGTTCTTGAAGTTTTTCGTGTTCTTGCGTTCTGCTGCGAGAAGCTTGCTGTTCTTGAGTTCTTCAACCATTCTAAGCAAGCTATTGAGGAGCAATCATCATACTTTAGCGCTTGAAGGAGAAAACAAGAAGCTTGGAGTCCGACAGTGGGAAGACACGAAGCAGACAGGGGTCTGCGTGAGATCGCCACTGGGTGGAGCTCAGGGAAGCTTGCTGTGTTTTATCCTCTCTAAGTGTTTGAGTAAGATCTTCTTGTTGTTGTTTCATTGTGCTCATTATATATCATTGTTTGAAACACGCTGTGGAGAGGTTTCTCCACCGAGAAGGAGGTTGCTTCATATCCGGTGTTAACCGGGGCTTGATCTGCCGACGATCAAGGGATCGCCCACCTCAAGGGCACACCAAGGAGTAGGGGCAAGTTATCCCCGAACCTTGTAAACCCTCCTTGTTAGCAATCTTGCTAGTTGTGTGTGTTTTGCGTTCATTTGGTTTTTTTCTGCATACTCTGCTTTCCATTCTTTCCGCTGTGCTACTGATATTCGAGTTGCAGAAATCGTGATAAGTCTTGAAGGGGCAAGCGATTGTCTATATTCACCCCCCCTCTATAGCCATCTCGTTCCCAACAGAGCTATCTCTGGACTCACTGAGCTCCTCAGCCAAGCTCCAGTCTCAGCCCCAGTCTTCGGCTCGCCGTTGCAACCTGAGATGTGAAAAGGGACAAACCTGCTCCAAGGAAAGCATGCTTTGACTTCTCCTTGAGTGTTTGAATCCTCCCCTGTCACCTGAAACTCAATCAGAGCATTAAAGCAGAAGATCACACAGCATATCACATACATCAGCAAATCCGATACAATCAGACGCTCTGACCGCGTCTGACAGTGAAATTTGAATTAAAGTGATCGTTCACCGGACCGATCCAGGGTGTGTGGATCGATCACCAGATCGATCCACTGCTTTGCTGGGATTCCCAGCTCTCGCAGCTATACACGCCTGATCGGTCACCAGACCGATCAGGGTGAATCCTGATCGGTCACCAGACCGATCAGATTGGATCCTGATCGGTCACCCAGACCGATCAGGCAAAATGAACAGTTACTTTTTAATCAAATTCAAGATCCCTAATCGGTCCCCGGACCGATCCAAGACTTTGATCAGCAAGGGAACTCACTCACCGTTTGCTCCCTGATCGGTCACCAGACCGATCAGGAGCAAGACAGCAAGGAAGCATCCTGCTCCCTGATCGGTCACCGGTCCGATCAGGAGCCACACAGTAGATTCCCAATCTCACTGTGCGCTCCCTGATCGGTCACCAGTCCGATCAAACATAGCTGGATCGGTCACCAGACCGATCCACTAAGGAGCAGCGTGCCAATGTCCCTGATCGGTCACCAGACCGATCCAGTGACTCAACCCTAGCCCTCCAAGCTAGGAATTCATCCACCTTAGCCCTCCAAGCTAAGGATTTTTCCATCTAACTCTCCAAGTTAGGAATTTGCACCTAACCCTCCAAGTTAGGACTTTTCACCTAGCCCTCCAAGCTAGGACTTTTCACCTAGCCCTCCAAGCTAGGACTTTTCACCCAACTCTTCCGAGTTAGAACATCATCCAACCTAGCCCTCCAAGCTAGGCACCTGATCCTCCAAGCCAGGACTTTTTCACCTAATTCTCCAGGATGGGAATTTGCACCTAACCTCCAGGTTAGGACTTTTCACCTAGCCCTCCAAGCTAGGACTTTTCACCCAACCTTTCCGAATTAGGACTTTTCCAACACCTAACCTCCCAGGTTAGGATTTTCCACACCTAACCCTCCAGGTCAGGATTTTCCAACACCTAGCCCTCCAGGCTAGGATTTTCCATATCATGTCTAATCCTCGATCAGGACTTAATCATCATAATCATCACAATTCATCACACCTAACCTCCCAGGTTAGGATTTTCCAAATCATGCCTAATCCTCGATCAGGACTTAATCATAATCCACCTAACCTCCCAGATTAGGATTTTCCATATCATAATCATCCTCCTAAACTAAAATCATTGTCAACACCAAAACAACAATCAGGGCCAGACTGCATCAACAGTGCTCAGTCCCCCGGGCCAAGACTCCATGCCCAGTCTCACTCACCGAGACTTCAACCTAGCTTCCCAAGCTAGGACCTGGCTTCACTCACCAGGATTTCATCAACCCATCCCTCCGAGCTAGGACCTGGCCCTCCAAGCTAGGGTTTCATCCAACCTAACCCTCCAAGCTTGGACCTGGCCCTCCAAGCCAGGGTTTCATCCAACCTAGCCCTCCAAGCTAGGACCTGGCCCTCCAAGCCAGGGTTTCATCCATGTCCCACTAGGTATGCCTAGTCCCACTAGGTCTTTTCCACTTCACCTAGTCCCACTAGGTGTGCCTAGTCTCACTAGGTGTGCCTAGTCTCACTAGGTGTGCCTAGTCCACTAGGTCTTTTCCAATGCCAGCGTGCGATCTCCCGATCCACCTGGACTTTACCCGAATTCATTCAACCAAACTTAAATCGTTGTCAACACCAAAACAACAACCGGGCTAAACTACATCAACAATCTCCCCCTTTTTGTTGTTTGACAATCCCGATTTAAGTTTAGGTATTAGATCAATTGAAGTCCATTCAATTATCGTACACAATCACAGCCCTAAACTTAATCAATCATTCTCTCCCCCTTTGTCAAACATCGAAAAGGGTATGGTTATTAAGTTTCAACATAACTCCCCCTTAACCATGGGTCTCTCCCCAACCCCAAAATAAAATGATAGATAAAGTTGAATTGCATATGAGAGGCATATACCATAAATGCATCATGGCAATAATGTATATGCATCATACGACAATAAGTGTGAATCGCACATGAAAACATATACAGAATTATATCATGGTCAAACATGTATATGTTTCATATGACAGGTAGGGAATGCAGCTGTATCTGACATATAATCCTGATTGGTCTCCGTGATCGATCAGGTTCGTTGATTATTCGATACAGAAATATTTCTTATTAGTCTGGGGAGCGATCAGATTTCAGAAAAATTCCTGACACTCTGATACATTCATGATCAAACTGCATTAACAATTGACATTCCATAACAGGGGTGTAGACTTCATTAATAGACGACATTTCAGAAAAATTTCAGAAACCCGACATCAAGAACAAGAGTCATGACTCAACAAACCCTTTCTTATGAATTTAAACATTCCAACATAGGTTTGTATCAAATCAATATTAGGTTTTGTTCCAAGTATGGTGAGTATGCTCCAATCGTAATCGATTTGGATCAGATTTGTTTGTATCAAAATGATCAGTAATCTGATACAATTCAATGAAAAGGGAATCGGACTGAGGAGTAGTCTGATACCTCTGATCAGCGTTGATCTGATTGGTCACCGGACCGATCAAGGTGAGTCATGATCGGTCGGTGGACCGATCAGGTCTGATACAGACTGATTCTTTCGATCAGATTTCAGAAACGAAAATTCAGAGGTCTGATATGTTACCAAAACTTGTTTGTTTCACCTCTTAACCATTCCCAAACCTTAATACCATTAACTTTAATCCATTTGTTCCTAAAGAGGGTTTCCCTTAACCAAAAGCTATCCCTCAAGTTGGTACCAAAATATGATACTAATATCAGATTTCCAAAACATGGTCAGACATGTTTGTTCCAACTAATCGAAATTGAATTTGTATTAACTCCATGATCCTAATTCCCATTCTAATGATAATTCATGAGTTGAATTGGAAAATTTATAGATCCAAGTGTGTATCAAGTTCATGGTTCCAATCAAGTTCGTATCAAAACAAAGCATAGTATAATGTCGACAGGAAACTACTCATGCTCCTTTGTTTGATGATGCCTTGTGAGGTTTTATGATGATCATCACAAACTATGTATTCCTCAAAAATTTGCATGCAATACATTAATGTTACTAACACATACAGTAAATCATGGCATACTTGATCATGTTCACCAAACAAAATACCTTAAGCAAAACCTAAGCTTAAACCTTAAGCTCATGTTCTTGTCTATTGATGCCTTATCATCACAAATTATGTATGATATTTTCCTTAGCATGCATTCATGTTGTATCACACATACAAGAAAGTAGACTCCTTAGGCTTGAGTTAAAGCATTTCATAAGCCATAAATTGCGGTAAAACATAAAACATGAATTGCAACAATAAAACCAATTTTCCTAAGCAATCCATGGCAAGAGCAAGTTATGTGTTAATCTAAACCATCCATATAATAATTTTTTGTTGATCTATTTTGAAACTCGTTTGAGCTTGTGCATGGATACACTATCAATTCATTTCATGAAAATTTCCTTACTACTCAAGTGAAATTCCATAAATCTCTACATTCATGAGTATAACCTTATGATTGTGTTTGGAGTACCAAATATCAACAATCCATGTTGATAGATACTCCCCCTCAAATAATGCTATACAATTCTAAATATGGAGGTTTTAGGTACCCAAATTTTGGGACCTAAAGAATCTACAATGTAAGACTTTGGCACCCATACCTTAGTCACTTTCTTTCTAACTTTTTGAACCCTAGAATCATTTTGTGCTCTAAATTTAGTTCTTGACATTAATGATGCGAAACTTGATTCTTTAGGTTGGTAACCCAAACCAACCTTGTTATACATTATCCTTTGGGAGTTAAGGATAATATCTAAGGTTTTTGAGCCAATTGAAAACTTCTCAAGAATATTCTTGAGATTTTCAATTTCGCTCCTTATGGTCTTGTTTTCATTTTTAAGGGATTTGTCATGCAAATCATTAATTACCTCATCCTTAGAGGTTTTCAACTTTTCTACTTCCAATTTTAATGATTTTACTTTGACCTTAGATTTCTTAAGAAATCTAGTTAAACATGCTATTGTCCTATAGCATTTGTCTAACTCGGGAGAGATTACCTCTTCATCATCCGAAGATGATGAAGGCGCGGTTGAGGAGCTCCTTGATTCGTTGTCACTCTCCTTGGTCGATTCTTCTAAGGCCATGAAGGCCATGTGGTAGAAGTTCTCCTCCACCTTCTCCTTCCTTCTTCTGTCACCTGCCACTAAAGCCAACCCTTTCTCCTTTGGGCTTTGGTTAGAGATCTCATGTAGTTCCATTTCACAAAATAGATCTTCTAACTTAATAATTGAAAGGTCCTTGGAAACCTTGTAGGCATCCGCCATGAATGACCACAAAGTATTCCTCGGAAAAGCTTTGAGAACATACCTTACTAGATCCCGATTTTCTACCTTTTCGCTGATGGAATATAGACCATTGAGAATCTCTTTGAATCTTCCATGGAGTTCACTTACCTTTTCATTTTCTACCATGGACAGATTTTGGAGTTGGCTGTGAAGTAGGTCCTTCTTAGCTATCCAGGTTTCATGAGTGCCTTCATGGAGCTCAATGAGCTTGCTCCATAGGTCTTTAGCACTTGTGAAGGGACTCACCTTGATCAACTCCTCCTTGGTCATCCCGCATTGCAAGGTGATCACAGCTCTTGCATCAGCCTTACCTTTCCGGATTTGCTCTGCCGACCACTTGGAAAAATTCAACTCTTTTCCCTCAGCATCTTTAGGAGTGGAGAAACCCTCCTTGACAGCAAACCACATGCTGATGTTGGTTTTGAGGTAGAACTCTATCCTTGACCTCCAATATGGAAAATCAGTGTCGTCGAGGAATGGAGGTCTGTTTGTATTGAAGCCTTCTCCTCCCATGGCCATCTTGTTGACTCTCGGATGTTAAGCCGTTTGAGCAGAGCCCCAAGCTCTGATACCACTTGTTGGTGCTTGGATGGCTAGAGAGGCAGGGTGAATGTAGCTAGACACTAAAATTACTTTCTTTTAAATTCTCTACACTTCAGAGTTAGCAGCGGAAGCAAAACCAGTGGAGATGCAGTAACTGAAACCTTAAGCTAAACACAAGCTACGCTAACAAGGAGGATTTACAAGGTTCGGGGATAACTTGCCCCTACTCCTTCGCGTGCCCGTAAGGTGGGCGATCCCTTGATCGTCGGCAGATCAAGCCCCGGATAATCCGGATAGAATGAAACCTCCTTTTCGGTGGAGAAACCTCTCCTTAGCATTTCAACAGAGTGATGAAGTTAAGCACAAAGAAACACTAGAAGGCTTACAGAGCACTCAGACAGAAGGAACACATGAGCTCTTCACCGAGCTCCACCCAGCACAACTCTCACGCAAGAACTCCCTGCTCTTCGTGTCTGCTTGCTGATGGACTCGCCGAGCTCTCTTCCTCTTCCAAGCGCTCAAGTTTGCAGTCTCCAAAATGATGCTCAAGAGTTGGTCAAGTGATTCACAGATTGCCAAAGGATTATCAAGTGTTGCTACAACAATGAACCTCCTCTTCTCTTCATCGCCAGCCAACACTTAACCCAGCTACTCGACGCCAGGTCACAGACGCTCCTCTGCAGCTCCCAGCTGCTCCTCTGCAACTACCCAGCTACCCTGACTTCTCCTGGACTCCCTGAGCTCTCCTCAACTAAGCCCCAGTCAGCCCCAGGTCAGCTTCCAGGTGTTGCCAACGCCCATTGTAACCTGCGATGGAAAGCTGCCAAACCTGCTCAAAAGAAAGCCTCTCATTGACTCTCCTCCAATGTTTGAATCATCCATGTAAAGCCTGCACACTTCAACAGAAGCTTAGCAAAACATATCAAATGAAATCAGCAATGTATCAGAGAATCGGCAGAGAAAACAGACGCGATCAGAGCGTCTGACAGCGTATTTGAATTAAAGTTCAGCTTCTGATTGGTCCCCAGACCGATCAGAAAGGACCCTGATCGGTCACCGGACCGATCAGGGTAAGCCCAGACCGATCAGGCTCCATCCTGATAGGTCCACAGTGAGAAAACTGGAATCGCGACTACTGCTGGATTGGTCACCAGATCGGTCCCCCAGACCGGTCACCAGACCGGTCCAGCAGTCTGCTTGCCATAACCCGCAGGAACCACACACACCTGATCGGTCACCAGACTGATCAGGATGTGGCCTGATCGGTCTGGGGACCGATCAGAGCACCTCCTGACCGATCAGGCTCCAACCTAATCGGTTATAGTGAGAACCTTGCGACAATTGATCGTTCACCAGAACGATCTGAATAGTCACCCTGATCGGTCACCAGACCGATCAGGAGTCCACTGTATGCTCCATGATCGGTCACCAGACCGATCAGACACAGCTGGATCGGTCACCAGAACGATCCACGAGGGAACACCGTGCCAACTTCCCTGATCGGTCTCCAGACCGATCCAGGCAAAGCCAAATCCACTCTAAGTCAAGAGAACGGGCTCCCAGCCTTCTCTGACTTGTGCTCAGTCCCCCGGACCAAGACTCCATACCCAGTCTCACTCACTGGGACTTCAACCTAGCTTCCCAAGCTAGGACCTGGCTTCACTCACCAGGATTTCATCAAACCCAGCCCTCCGAGCTAGGACCTGGCCCTCCAAGTCAGGGTTTCATCCAACCTAGCCCTCCAAGCTAGGACCTGGCCCTCCAAGCCAGGATTTCATCCATCCTAGCCCTCCAAGCTAGGACCTGGCCCTCCAAGCCAGGATTTCATCCATGTCCCACTAGGTATGCCTAGTCCCACTAGGTCTTTTCCACTTCACCTAGTCCACTAGGTGTGCCTAGTCCCACTAGGTCTTTTCCAATGCCAGCGTGCGATCTCCCGATCCACCTGGACTTTACCCGAATTCATTCAACCAAACTTAAATCGTTGTCAACACCAAAACAACAACCGGGCCAGACTGCATCAACATTATACACTGTGATAGTCAATCGACGATCGAAAGGGTACAGAGTAGTATGTATAATGGTATGTTACGACATATACGTCGTAGACACAATACCATTAGGCAGTTAATCTCGAATAGAGTAATTGTAATCGAAATCAAGTATATTGCTCATAAAGCGGAATGTGATTAAAAATCTACAACTAAAACGACTGTAGTGGTAACCCAACCTTGTTGACTAGAGATCTCAAGATCTTGGTTCAATAGGACAATGAAGTTATAAAAGTTGTGTTACAGCACACGAGATATATTATCTCTATCTCAGTCCTAGGATGAATATGTGTTGTCCTACCACTGTAGTGAGGCTAAGCTTATGCATTAATGACTTCTATACCTTTATAAGGTGGAGTATGGTGGGATATTCTTGATAGAAGTGTCACCTATATGAGTGTGAAGATAGACCACTTCAATGAAACACTCATGAATCCAAGATGGTATTTATGGCCAAAACGGAACCAACTATGAGAACCAAAAGTAAGTGAGATAAGTCCCTGTGTGAGTGTTATTGTCTTAGTATACACAAATAGTTGAGTAGTTCAAGACATCACGTTCACTGCACAACCTAGTATGCTCAATAGCATTTCATTACAGAAGGTTCAAAGCCACAAGCTACCTCTCCCGATGCATTGACTTATCGATTGGACTCTTGTAAAGTGTCAACATGCATACTTCCGTTAATTTCCATTCATGTAGGGGATTGTTAAATATTTGGTGCCTACTCCAAGGCCCACTGTCCTTGACTGTTTACGTTGGGCAATTTTATATTCGGAATAACTTTTACAAATTGATAGTACAGATATAGAATTGAAAATAGAATTAGCAACACTTTCGTAATTAAAGTTTACCGACGCCCGAGGTAGATCGAATTTCGGAGCTGAGGGTCATCGTCGGCGCTGGAATCTCGAAGTCGAAGTTTGCCGGAGCGCGGCGCTTGAACGAAAGTGTCTGGAGCGTAGAGAGCAATGAATGTTGAAGCCTTGGGGGTGCACCCCCTTTTATAGCACCCATGGGGGCGCCTGTGTCAATGGGGGTGCCTAACACGTGGCCTTCCCTGCGCGATCTCTTATCCGCAGGCTTGGTCAGCGCTTATCCATCTACACTTGGGCGCCTGAGCTGATGGCGGCGTCCGTGACCTCACGGGCGCCTGAGCTGACTCAGTCCACAGGCTTCGTGGCAGCTTGCTTCGATGATCTGGTTTTTGCCTTTGCACTGGGGCGCTCATATCCATACGAGCGCCTAGCCCCAGTTAGGCGCCCCACTCCATTGGGGCGCCCGAGCTGCAGAAACACACTCCTTTGTTTCCTACAGCCAAAGTTAGTTCCAAAACAAGAAAGCAAAGTATGTTAGTCATTACAGCCGTAGCTGTCTTGGTTCTGACTTCGAGTCTCCCAAATGGAACCCTAGGTCGAACCGACGCCTACTGTTCCCTCAACGGGGAACACATCCTCACCTACTCCTCTCAGGAGAGTTTTACCTTTTGCCAACCGGCTCCTCCGGTTGGACTTTTGCCCAATCCACCTGACCAGGTCTTCGTGCTCAACTTCCGGTCAGGTCTTCGGTGCCCAGCCCGTTGCCAGGACTTCTTGCCCAGTCCTCGACCAGGACTTCTTTGCCCAACTTCCGGTTAGATCTTCTTGCCCAGTCCTCGACCAGGACTTCTTTGCCCAGCCCTTTGTCAGGACTTCTTGCCTAATGTACCTAGGACGTTTCCTGCACACTCAGTAAGCATGTTAGACCACAATAACACCTTAACTTCGGTGCCCAGCCTGTGTGCACGTTTCCTGCACACAGGTTTGACTTAGGTGCTGCCTGCACCAACACTATGTGTTAATCTGACGTGGTAACCAACTACACCACGACCACAAAGTTAAGAGTCTTGCACTCTATAATAAAGTTATTCTGCAAACTGATATAGCATTGATCAACGACGTTCCAACCATCGTTCCGCACAGAGAGAAGCCGGAGAAATTCAAAGGAGCCGACTTTAAATGATTGCAGCAGAAGATGTTGTTCTATCTGACAACACTTAACCTCGTACGATTTTTGCGTGAAGACCACCGGCCATTATGGAATGTGATACCAACAGCAAGGATACATGCGATGCATGGTCGTATGGAGATTTCTTGTGCCGCAACTACGTTCTCAACGCATTGGACGACATGTTATATAATGTGTATAGTCCAATGGAGATGACAAAATCTTTGTGAGAATTACTAGAAATAAATACAAAACCGAAAATGCTGGATTTAAGAAATTCATCGTCGGCCAATTTTTGGACTTCAAGATGGTGGATTCCAATAGTGTGATGTCTCAAGTCCAAGACATGCATATGATACTGCATGATTTGGATACCGAAGGCATGAAGCAGAACGAGTCATTCAAAGTAGCCGTGGTAATTGAGAAACTCCCTCCATCGTGGAAGGATTTCAAAAATTACCTCAAACACAAGCAAAAGGAGATGGAACTTGAAGACCTAATCCTGAGGCTCCAAATAGAGGAGGATAATCGAAAGTTATACGACTCTAGAGAGACGAAGCGGACCATTGATGAGATGTCCAACATGGTTGAGCCAAATGCCAAGAAGCCGAAGCAATTCAAGAAGAAGGCTCAAGGCAAGAAATTCAAGGGCTTGTGCTACAACTACGGAAAGCCAGGACACTTGTCCAAAGATTGTAGATGTCCGACGAAACCATCCAAGAGTCAGAAGGATGCTGCGAATCATGTCGCAACTTCTGATGACAAGCTCCCCGATTTATTGAAACTGTATCTTACTACGGTCGTGTTTGAAGCCAAGACGGTAGTGGACAACCCGAGCAGTGGTGGATCTATACTAGAGCAACACATCACATCTATTCGGATAAGACGATGTTCTCCAAGTATATTCCGATAAGTGGAAGAAAGCTCTATATGGGCAATTCCACTACATCGCCGACTGTCAAACTCGGGAAAGTTGTCCTGAAGATAACATCTAGGAAGGAGTTAACACTCATTGATGTGCTCCACGTTCCCGACATCAGGAAAAACCTAGTTTCTGGGTCGGCACTTGTTAAGGTCGGCTTTAGATTAGTATTCCAGTCAAACAACTTCGTACTTATGAAGAATGGTATCTTCGTAGGTAAGGGATATTTAGAATAGAGTCTGTTCAAAATGGTTGTAATAACTGTACACCATGAATTTGATGACAATAAAATAAAAGCTTCCAGCTAAGTTGTTGAGTGTTTTAATTTATAGCATGATCAACTTGGACATGTTAATAATAATACTCTGAAACATCTCATCAAATTAAATTTATTACCCAACGTCAATGTAGACGAAATGCACAAATGTGAAGTGTGTGTGAAAGCTAAGATGACGAGACTACCTTTTCATTTAGTCGAAATGTCAACGACTTCTCTAGAATTGATACATAGTGATCTATGTGACTTAAAATTCATGTAAACTAGAGGAGGTAAAAAGTATTTTATTACTT
Source organism: Boesenbergia rotunda (assembly GCA_024364735.1). Lineage (NCBI taxonomy): Eukaryota > Viridiplantae > Streptophyta > Magnoliopsida > Zingiberales > Zingiberaceae > Boesenbergia > Boesenbergia rotunda. The sequence continues at coordinate 465,520 of JAGFNQ010002510.1, forward strand.
TTATTGATGACTGCACGAGGTTCTGTTATGTCTTTCTTTTAAGAAGTAATGATTAAGCCTTAGAGGCTTTTAGAACCTATAAAACAGAAGTTGAGAATCAACTTGATAAACGAATTAAAATAATTCATAGCGATAGAGGTGGAGAATACGGTGCCCCGTTTGATGAGTTTTGTTCAGAATCTGGCATTATTCATCCGACAACGGCGCCATAGTCACCTCAAACAAATGGTGTTGCTGAACGTAAAAATCGGACACTAAAGGAAATGATGAATACCTTGTTGATAAATTTAGGCTTATCCCAGAACTTGTGGGGGGGGGGGGAGCTATATTATCGACAAATTACATTCTCAATTAAATCCCTCACAAGGAAAGTGATAAAATGTCATACGAACTACGAAAAGGCCGAGAACCATCATATAAATACTTGAAAGTGTGGGGGTGCTTGGCAAAGGTCGAAGTACCCAAGCTAATGCAAGTAAAGATTGGACCTAAAACGTTCGATGCGATATTTGTCAGATATGCCCATAATAGTAGTGCATATCGTTTCATAGTTTACAAGTCAGACATTCTTGATATTCATGTGGGAACAACCATAGAAACTCATAATGCAACTGATCCCGGCATTGCCTACGGGTAGGTGCATAGGTCAGGCCCGCCAGCCAGCCTGGCGCCAAGAAGGCCTAACGGACAGATCAGCAGTTGAATCCCTGGGTATGCGCCCGAGCTCATAAGCCCCCCCCCCCCCCACCACCACCAGGGAGCAAGGGCTAACGGACCACCGACAAAGGCGGCCGGATCGCCCTCCGGCCACTCAACCAGATAGACGCTTGGTTTCCCATACTTCTTAACTCCACCCCGACCTAGAGCTAGGTCGGACGCCACAGTCGGGCAACCGACAGCCCACTCTCTCTCTCTTACCATCACACAGACCGGATACGCAACTAGAATCGGGCAAATATCCCTCAGTAAACCCCGACCCAGGGCGTACCCTACGCTCCCGCTCTACTAGGTGGACGCGTGGCTGCCCACGCTCACTGGCCATTACCCGACTCGGTTCCCAGCACTCGGGCCCACCAGTTGGCGCTCGGGGTACGGGCCATCTCGCCCCTGTACCCCCTACATCATTATATCCAGGGTACGACCCTGCCAACGAGGTTCCGCATGCCTTATCCACCTTTGATATTTCTAAGCGGTTAGTCCACCCATCCAGTATTCTCGTACTACGCACCCAGTACTCTCGTACTGTTCGAGCACTCCGTGCCATGTCGCACCACTCCTCAGTGCTCCACACGAGCTGATAGCTACCACACTCTTGTCTCGTCAGTACGGACAAGGGTTGTCAGCTCCCCTGGTTACATAAGCTTCGCACTCCCCTACCGCAAGTACGCGCGCGCGAGTTCTCGCATCCCTTGCCTCATTTCAATTCAGTTTCCAATACTATGCCTGTGGATATTGACTTGACCGTCAGAGTGCCTGACCGGGGAAAATCCCCGGCGGGTTTACTAACGGTTGTTGTTCTGCAGTACTCCGTCGCGGCGCGATCAGCTCTTCGCCACCTCACCGGCTCGTGCCACCCGGGAGACCCTCTGGCAGACCCTCTGGCCCGTGGGATCGCCGCCCCGCTTCGCGACAGGATCAGCAACATTTTTTGAAAACGTATTCCCAAATAAGAAGGGAAACATTCAAAGTGATTACAATGGAAGTTCTAACGAACAAGACGTTTCAGAACTTAGTTGTCGTAAAAGGACTATTGACGATCAAAGCTCAGAGCCACGTCGGAGCAAACGAGTTAGAGTTGAGAAATCGTTCGGGCCTGACTTCATGACTTTTATGTCGGAAATGGACCCAAGAACATTAAGTGAAGCTCTCTCTAGTCCCGACATCCCATTATGGTAAGAGACTGTCAATAATGAAATCGAGTCCATCATGAATAATCATACTTGGGAATTAGTGGACCTTTCTACTGGTACTAAACCATTAGGTTGTAAGTGGATACTAAAACGTAAGTATAAAGCTGATGGATCGATTGACAAGTATAAGGCTAGACTTGTAGCCAAAGGGTTCAAGCAAAAGGAAGGCCTTGACTACATCGATACCTACTCACCTGTGATAAGGATTACGTCCATACAAGTGCTGATAGTCATCGCAGCATTGTATTGTTGGATCGAGAAAACACGATAGAGGGGGGTGAATATCGTGAAAACGTTTCGGATTAGAAGTTAAGAGAATATGCAGCGGAAATTAAAACAAACACACAGAACGCAAGGATTTTTACTTGGTTCGGAGTTGCGGTCGGCTCCTACTCCAAGGCCCACGGTCCTTGACCGTTTACTGCGGGCAATTCTATAATGCGCAAAGTTTTACAAAGATTTGTACAATAATAATGCAGTAAAAAGAACAAGTTTACTCTTCGTTACCGACGCCCGGTGTGGATCGTGCTTCAGAGCGGAGGGTCGTCGTCGGCGCTAGAATCTCGAGATTGGGAGTTTCCGGAGTGGAGCGCTTGAGCGAAGAGCGTTGAGGCATTCGAGAGTTGTGTGTTGAAGCATTGGGGGTCGAGACCCTTTTATAGTACACCTGGGGGGGCCCTGGACGTTGGGGGCGCCCTCCACATGCCTCTGGATCCGCAAACCCCTATCCGAAACTCGGTCAGCCCATATCCCTCCAGGATCGGGCTCGGAGCTGACGGGGGCGCCCGGGACACTGGGGGCGCCCTGCTTGACTTGGTCAACAGGCTTCATGGTTGATTTTTGCTTCGGTTCATTTCTTTGCTTGGACTCAGGGCGCCTTGCCTAGTGCAGTTTTGAAGCGACTCTTTGCTTGGTTGTTTGCTTTGACCTTGGGGGCGCCCGGGACCTCCAGGGTGCCCTGCCCGATACTGCCCCTCTCCTTTGGGGCGTTCTGAGCTGTAGAAACTCGTTCCTTCGGTCCTGCATCCAGGGTTAGTTCCAAAACAACAAGGTAAGAGTGTTAGATAATTTTTTTTACAGTCGTAGCTGTCTTGGTTCTGACTTCGGGTCTCCAGAATGGAACCCTAGGTCGAACCGACGCTTACTGTTCCCTCGACGGGGAACGCATCCTCACCTACTCCTCTCAGGAGAGTTTACCTTTTGCCAACCGGCTCCTCCGGTTGGACTTTTGCCCAGCAGCCCTTCGCTAGGTGCCTAGCAGTCCTTCGCCAGGTCTTCAACTCCTAGCAGCCCTTCGCTAGGTGCCTAGCAGTCCTTCGCCAGGTCTTCAACGCCTAGTAGCCCTTCGTTAGGACTTCTTTCTGCACACTTGAGTAACTTCGTTAGATCACAAATAGTACTTAACTTTGAATCCTTTGCCAATATCAAAACAAGGTTCGATATGGTGCTTCCTGCACCAACATGTATGACCTTGAAATACATCAAATGGATGTTAAGACTGCGTTCTTAAATGGTGAGTAGGAAGAAGAAATCTACATGGAGCAACCCGAGGGATTCTAGCTCCAGGAAAAGAGGAAAAGGTGTGTCGGCTTGTTAAGTCGTTATACGGACTTAAACAAGCGCCTAAACAATGGCACAAAAAATTTGACAAAATAATATTGTCAAACGAATTCAAAATAAATGAATGTGACATGCATTTATGTTAAAATCACACCTGAAGATCATGTAATCGTGTGTCTATACGTAGACGACATGCTTATAATGGGCAGTAATCATGAGATAATCATGAGTACAAAGAGAAAGTTGACCAAGAATTTTGATATGAAAAATATGCCCAACCATGCGAGGCTCGTCACTCCTCCTGTCCGGTGAAGAACAGTCAAATGAGTTGAATGCTAAAGAAAAGCAAGGTATAGAGGTGTACATTAACGGTGTGATCACATGTGCATTGTTAGATAACGGAAATTTGGAGGGCTAAAAGGTTAAGAGGCTTAAATTAGGGGCTTTATTTGAATTACATAAATAGGGAGGGTCTTTTTGCAAGATTACATATAATTTATAATACCCTCCCTTAACTCATTATCCTCCCGATTTCCTTCATCTCTGCCCCGACGCCACACACATACACGCCGAGCAATTCCCCCTACGCCGCACTGAACCCCGCCACGCTTCTTCTTCTTCTTCCTCTTCTTCTTTTCGCGTGTCTCCTTCAGCCCTCGATTGACACCGAGCCGCAACACCTCCCCTCTTCTGTTTCACCGCCCAACGCTAGGATCAAGCGAGTGAGAGCCACCAAGCACATCGGCAGTAGGCGATCCACCTCCCTCACCTCACGAAGGCATCGGGCACAAAACTAGGGTTAGGTGTGTTCTCTTCTTCCTCAACCTCTTGAATTTTGCTTGAGTTCTTCCTTTGAATCTTGATGTTATTACCGACCTAGAGCCACCTTTTGTTCTTTTTCCCGTGGCAATCTGCCCTAACTCCGCAAAGGTGGATCTTGGAGGTGAGGAGGGTTCATCAGAGTAGAAGTAATCCTAATGGCAGTTCTAATTTCGTGATTGCTGATCACACCTGGATCTATGCAGGGGATTGTTCTTTGCTGCCGCATCTCGGATAAGATTTTTAGATTTGTTCAATGTCTATTTGAGAATGAATTGATGTTGGGTTGTGTGGATCAGTAAGGATAATATTGTTGTTTCTGTTTTGGATTGAAAAATTGGAATTCGGTTGGTTGCTGCTTGGATTCGGTATTCCTCTGCTCTGTACCATAGTTGGTACTAAATTCTTTGAATTTGTTTTCAAATCTGATCGGTGATGGTTTGGATCTGTTTTGAATTAGAATAAATTTAGAAAGGTGAATTTAGTAAATGATGCACAGTTAGTTTATGTTGTGGATTGGGTGTTGTGAGGTTGCAATATTCCTGCTGTGAATTACACGGTATGATTTATATTGTTTTGTGTTAGATCGATGTAGCTTGCTAGAGGGGGGGTGAATAGCAATTCTCCATTTCTTCCTACAATTGTTAGTGCGCAAGCGGAAATCTAATTAACTAAAACAAAACTAACAATGCTAACAAATATATTTACGTGGTTCGGAAATGAAGCTCCTACTCCACGACAGTCTGTGAGGTGGACGATCCCATGATCCTTTGGCGGATCACTCCCCGGATGCCCTCCGGCTAACTCTTGTCACTCCTTGTGGGTGGAGAAATCTCGCCACAAACCCAAGCACACCTCTGAGTACAAAAGACTACTAACAAGTCTTAACCAAGCTTGTTTCGTCAGGGGTTTCCAACCAAATCCGAGCCTCTTTAAATAAAGCTCAAGGCTAGAAAACACCCTACCAGTCGACTGCTCCTAGGGCAGTCAACTGCCCCCACTCAGATTCTACCGTTGCAGCTCAATGTTCGAATTCTGGCTACTTACCAGTCGACTACTCCTGGGGCAGTCGACTGGTCCAGGGCTGAAAACCTTCTGCAAGTTTCTGTTTGTGTTGGTCGTCGACTGTTATATTCCCAGTCAACTGCCCAGCTTATACAAACACTCTTCCTCACTCCAACGACCCTCCTCCACGCGTGCCTTCAGGTACACTCCCTTGGCTTGCCCCTTGAAGTCTTCTTCCACCGGCTATTATCCCTCGGATGCGCACACAAGCCTTCCCTTGGCTTGCTTCTATGTCACCCTTCACGTGTGCCCTTTGAAGTCTACTTCCCAGCTTGCCCTTGGAGTCCTCTTCCCTCTGCTCTCATCCCTTCATGACTCAGCTGACTCTTCACCAGTAGCCTTGACTGTTGCCTTCGCGCCCTCTTCATCTTCGGCTCCCGTCCCTCGGATGCACATAAGCCACCAGCTTGCCTCCATGCCATCCTTCATGCATGCCTCATAGTCCGCACCCCTCGGCTCATCATCCCTGCTATCCATAGTCCCTCGGGTGCACACAAGCCTCCAGCTTGTCTCCATGCCACCCTTCACCGTACCGAAGCCGTCCAGCTAAGTCCATATGTGTAACCTGCATATCCTGCACACTCACATACACATATTAGAACACAAGGGAAAACCTAACTTAAACCCTTTGCTCAAACATCAAAACACATGGTCACTCCGGACCATAGATTGCCTCAACATTTTGAAGTTGCGATGTGTTTAGTTTTGTTCAATGGGCTATTGCGCCATGGAGAAGTAGTTTTGGAGTATTTAGGTCATGGGTTAGGATTGGGTTTAGTCTCGTTGGTTAATTATTCCTCCTTTAATTGGATGTAAATATTAATGTTAATTAAGGGATTAAACCTAATAACCTAATTTTGATAGTCGGGTTGAGTGGTAACTCATCAATAAGTTGGGATCAATCAAATGGTCGTTATAATTAGGAATAATCCTAATTTAGTTTGTATTAGTTTGGCTATATATTATTTGTATAAATAGCTTATCTCTCATCTTGATACTATTTACGTGTGTACGGTCGCTGGGGTTCTTTCAGACACGTTCTACAAATAAGATGAGTACTTCTCCTTTGTATTTTGTAGATTATTTATCTTAAATGCATGATTGTTTATGTCTGAGTAGGACTGCTTGACATTGTCTTTTGTTATTTATAATATCGTCCGTTGATACCTTCCTTGCTTGATATTCAAACTAATCGTGTTTTATGTCCGTACAGTCTCATCGTTGATTTTCTATTCGGTGAAGTACTGCTTGTACGCGAGTACTTAAAAGTGATCATTAAACACAACTAGGGTTAGTTGACATTAGAGATACCCTACCTAGTACTTTAATTGCATGTTTGGTCATTTCTTTGGTACTTATTAGTTGTATCGTTGTTGCTTGGTTGATTGTGCATTTAGTATCATGCACTATATATGCACAGTTGTATGCTGACAAGTATTGGCTTCTATTTGGTTAAGCCGTTGTCAGTCATTTAGTTGCTTTGCCCACTCAATCACTCTTCGTGGTAGTTGCTAGAGTGTGAGCAACTGTCATGTTATGCCACACTTGACCACTCATGTACAGTGGATGTTAGAGTTGTAGGCAAGTAGTTGACACTCTCACCGTTATTTTCGAGGGATACTAAAGTTGTTGGTTGCTCCCCCTTTTTCTTGGGGTTTTTGGAGTAGTTGGCTCCCCAGCATCCTGTCCACTCAACTACATATACTAGTGGTATTCGTTGGAGTGTATACAGTTGTCACAGCTCTGTCCACTTGGCCACACAGATGTGATGTGATGGCGGCTTGACTAGCGTCAGGGGTGACACGTGTCATTGCATCATATGTATTTATTACATTATGCATTTTCTTGTGTTTGCTGCTTTTATATGAGCTATGATTGCTGCATTGGTTGACATGTATGTATGTTTTGATATTATATTATCACTCTGTTTCATACATGCCTAATTATTTTTCTGTTTCCTAGAGACTGTATATTGTTGTTGCTTTTACTTGTTATACATTTTGTTATGTCATATGTTTATCTACTCTTATGCTCGCAGAGTCCGCCCGGACTCACCACCCCCATCATCTACTTTTGTTCAGGTAGCAGATAGATGCATTATCTGGAGCCAGGAGAAGATCCAGTCGCCAGTCCCACAGTGTCGAGTTGTTTTGGAGTTGTCTCAGGGTTTAGTTTATTTTTCGCGGTTATTTTATTTATGTACTTCGTGAGTTTCGCATTTTATTTTCTAGATTCGTATTTATTTTATTAATCCGGTATTGTTTTAGTATATTTATGTTTATATGTTATTGGATTGGTATGTTCGTTTTTGGATTTATATTGAAGTTTTATTTTGATTATGGACTCTCTACTACTTTTGTTTTTTTAAGATATTAACTGCGTGGTTGTGAGTTTACTCTATTATTATGATGTCAGCCGTGTGAAGCTGAGCTATATTTTTGTGGAGAATTATGTATAAATGTCCCAATTTATCCGTCGAAGAAGATCCAGTTGTCAGTCCCACGGTGTCGAGTTATTTTGGAGTTGTCTCAGAGTTTAGTTTATTTTTCGCAGTTACTTTATTTCTGCACTTCGTGAGTTTCGTATTTTATTTCCTAAACTGGTATTTATTTTATTAATCCGGTATTGTTTTAGTAGATTTATGTTTATATGTTATTGGATTGGTATGTTCGTTTTTGGATTTATATTAAAGTTTTATTTTGATTATGGACTCTCTACTACTTTTATTTTTCTTAAAGATATTAATTGCGTGGTTGTGAGTTTACTCTATTATTATGATGTCAGCCGTGTGAGGCTGAGATATATTTTCGTGAAGAATTATATATAAATGTCTCAATTTATTCGTCGTACAGGGAAGAGTGTTATTTGATTTTCAAGTAGACATGGGTCTCGAGGGCGTGACATGCATCGCACTGAAGAACGTTGCAGATCCCATATAATGAGTTTCTGATCCATCCCCCCTGTCGCTGCCCAATGTGCACTGCAAAGAGAGAAGATGGTAGCATTTGAGCCACATATCGACAACATGGAACTGTCAAGGTACGTGTGCGCAGTAGATGGGTTTGCCTTGAGAACTTGTAACTGATCAAAGGGTCCAAAATACCAATTGCCACCCATTAGGTAGTTTTGTTTCTCTATAAATTATCATAAACCACAGAAACTTTTAGAACTGAGAGTGACTGTCTAGCAAAACCAAATATGGACAAAACTGCATCTACACAAAAGCTTTTTCGGAGTCATGACTTGGGTGAGATTGTTAGGCAAATTGCTAAGATGCACAAACATGTCCAGCTAAATACCAATCCCTGCCCCATGCATCCTTTATACAGTGAACATGCGTGGTTCACGGAAAGTAAAATCAACTCTAGTTGCACTAAGAACAATGAGTCCATGGTTTAAAAATCAAAACTAATTGTTACTCGTGTTTTATCCCATCTCATCCTCATATAAACAAATTAGCACAAAAATATAGAATGCCATACTAAGTCAAAACTAATGTGAAAACAAAAGGCAATTATACACTAAACATTTGTTTGTTTATGCAGTCTAATGGGCAAGGATACAAAGAAGCAAGTTTGAGCAAAGAATCTGTATGTTGGATATTTTATATCGTGGACTAGCATAAATAATTTAATTATATATATTTTGATTATATTCTAGATTAATTAGATGTCAAATCATGTGAATATGGTGTTGTTTAGTTATTGTTATTGGGCTTAGCTATAATGGATAGATTTGGCCCATTCTTCCTAATCTGCAGAGGCCCCTGCTCCTAACCCTAATATAAAGTAGTCGTTGCCCCATTGAAACGACGACGGTTTTTTGTGATTGACGGGGTGATAGGAGGAGTTACTCTCTGCCGCTTCAATTCTCGCGTAGGAAATAATGGATTCGATGATGTCTTCCGCTCCAGGTAATTTTAACACCAAATTACATCTATTGCATGTATCTATCACTTGTCGTATTAAGAATTGGATTTCGATCTATCGTTAAACATTGAATTTCGATTTGTCGTCAATATATTGGATTGCGATTTCTCTTCAATTGGTATCAGAGCCTATCTAATTCTGATACGACAGTGAATTTTCTGTTTAAATTAGGTGTTATCGTAATTAGCTTAGCAATTAATTCTTTTCTCTGGGATTTTTTTTTTTGGAATAAATTGACCGATTAATGATCTGTACGTGATTATTTTTTTTGTTTCTTGGAATTAATAGACCGAGCAATTAATTTCTTTGGAATTAATTGACTGAGCAATTTTAATTAAGAAAAAAAAAATTCCTTTTGGAATTAATTAGCTTATGACATATTTTGCCATTCTGTACATGGTTATTTTTTTTGTTTTTTTTCTTTTGGAATTAATTGACCGAAGCAATTTAAATTAAGAAAAAAAAAATTTGCACGTTGATCAAATGTTTCTGCACGTTGATCAAGAACAAATAAGTAATTGGTGCGATGTCACTCTAATTTTTTTTTTGGACTCTCAATTGAGTTTCGGAACATTGACCAAAACAAATAAATAATTATTTTGTTTGTGCATATTTTGATTATTATGATATGTCATATTGCTATTATGAAATCTTATGACATATTTTGAGGTATGCTAATTTTAGACCACTTGGTACTATTTTGGGTATTTTTCATAGTAGTGAGCTCGCCTTCGCGGGACAGATTATGATAAAATACTATTATTGGAAAATTATTATTATTAATGTGGCGTTAGGAATTATTTTGATAATGCACCTACCCTATCGGTTTGTCTTTATTGATATAGTTCCTAATGAATGGTAATTATATTTAAAGTTCTCAATATCCTCTCGATATTAGCTTTAAGAATGTAATTATTTTCTGTGATATATAAGTTATTTTATGCATTGTAATTCGGGACCCTTCGGCGGGATTGCTTTTGCATGAGATGATTTTATTGTGGTCATAAGCTCTATTTCTTTTTGTTGGATATGCTTGATAACAAATCTCCCATTAATGTACAAATTCCAGCTTTGCCTATGAGTATGAACTCTTTACCAAAGTTGAATGGAACTAATTATGAGGACTGGGTCGACTCTGTTAAGTTATTCCTTGCTATTTCTAACGTTGATGCTGCCCTTACTGAGAATGAGCCTGAAGTTCCCACACCTGAGTCTTCCGCTGCTGTTATAACCAAACATGATAAGTGGGTTCATTCTAATAAAGTGTGTCTGATGACTATGAAGTTCACTATGGACAAGACCATCAAAGATAATATTCCTGAGACAAACAGTGCTAAAGAATTTCTTGTGTCTGTGGGCAAGAAATTTAAGAAATTTGACAAGACAGAAAAAGCCTCTTATCTTTCATTACTGACTAAAACTAGATATGATGGTGTGTCAGGTGTGCGCGAGCATGCCATGAAGCTCACCAATTGGTACAACAAGTTAAAATCCATGAAAGTGGAATTGGGAAGTGATTTTTTGGTCTGGCAAGTATTAGACTCTCTTCCTTCTGAATTTGATGTTCTTAAAACTTCCTATAATGCACAAAAGGAGGAGTGGTCTATTGATGAGCTTATAGCCATTCTTAGTCAGGAGGAGCAAAATATGAGAAAGGGTAAAGGACAAGTTGTTCAGTTGGTTTCTCATAAGAGTCATGAGCAAAAGAAGAAATATTTTAAGGGGAAGAGTAACAAGCCTCAATTCAAGAAGAAGTGGAGTGGTAAATCAGGACCTTCCTCAGTTCATGAAGGTGGTGACTCATCTGGTATTAAAAAGAGATTTAATGGCAATTGCAAGTTTTGTGATGTATTTGGGCACAAACAATCTGACTGTTTTAAGTTTAAGAAGTGGTTAGAGATGAAGCAAAAGCAAAACCAAAAGCAAGGTATTCATCGTGCTCTAGTGTGCTTTGAATCTAATCTTGTAGATGTACCTTCTCATACTTGGTGGTTAGACTCTGGTACGACAATTCATATTACAAAATCTGTGCAGGAGCTCAAAACCAGGAGAAGACCAAATTAATGAAGGGGAGGTGTCTGTTGCAGTTGGAAATGGAATGAATGTCAAAGTAGAGCACATAGGAGTAGTTGCCTTAAAATTAAGTGGTGGACATGAGTTGATTTTGCAAGACACCGTTTGTGTACCTTCTATGAGAAGGAATTTAATTTCAGTTTCTGTTTTGGATGATTGTGGTTACTCCTTCCATTTTGGATCCAATAAAGTTATTTTATATTATGATTCTACTATTGTTGGTTATGGTGTCAAGTTGAATGGTATGTATATGTTGAATCTTGATCCTCTTTCTATTGAAACTCGTAATACCAATGTCAATAATGTTGTTGGGCAAAAACGTGGAAAAGCCATTGAAAACTCTTCTATGTTGTGACATAAGAGATTGGGACATATATCTCGAGAACGGATGGAGAGATTAATCAAGGAGAATATTCTTCATAGTGTGGACTTCTCAGATTTTGACACTTGTGTTGATTGTGTGAAAGGGAAGCTTGCTGCTGGAGTTAGAAAGAATAGAGTTGTTAGAAGTGATAGGATACTGCAGTTGATTTATACAGATATCTGTGGGCCAATTACTCCCATTGCTTTGGGAGGATATAGATATTTCATTACTTTTATTGATGATTTTTCAAGGTTTGGCTGGATTGATTTGTTGCGTGAAAAATCAGAATCTTTAAATGCTTTTAAGACTTTTAAAGCTGCCGTTGAGTTGAAATTTGGCACACAGGTTAAGAGTGTTAGATCTGATAGAGGTGGCGAATTCTATGGAAGGTATGATGAAACTGGCAGGAATCCTGGTCCCTTTGCAAGGTTTTTACAGGATTGTGGTATTGAGGCACAGTATACTATGCCTGGCACTCCGCAGCAAAATGATGTTACTGAAAGGCGAAATCGCACTCTCATGGAGATGGTTAGATGTATGCTTAGCCATTCAAGTCTTCCTGATTTTCTATGGGGAGAGGTCTTAAGGACAGCAGCTTATATTTTAAATCATGTGCCAAGTAAGTCAGTTCCAAGGACCCCATATGAACTTATGACAGGGAGAAGGCCTACTTTGAAGCATTTTCGTGTCTGGGGCTGTAAGGCAGAAGTCAAGGTCTACAATCCAGAAATAAAGAAGCTTGATCCTAAGACTATTAGTGGATTTTTTGTAGGATATTGTATTGGATCTAGGGGTTCTAGATTTTATTGTCCAACTCATACCACTAGAGTTGTTGAATCTGAACGTGCCATCTATTTTGAAAGCGATTTAGAACATGTTGCAACTCAGGAGCCACGTGTAGTTGACTTCAGAGAAGAGTATGTTAATATTCCTGTACCTATTACTCCTTTGCCCGAATCTATGCCAGTCATTACCACTCATGATGAAGCCACGAATCCCATTATTGATACTAATGTTGATATGCATGTTGACTATGATGTTCAGAATCCTGATGTTATTATGCCTAATGTTGATATGCATGCTGACAATGATGTTCAGAACCCAGATGTTACTATGCCTCAATTGAGGCGATCTCAACGTGTTTCCACGTCTACAGGGTCTACTAGGTTCAAGGATTATGTTGTTTATTTGCAGGAACATGAGTTTGCATGTGTGGGGGATTCTGACCCTATTACTTTCCATGAAGCCATTTCTGACTCTCATAGTTCACAGTGGCTGGTTGCTATGAAAGATGAATTAGCTTCTATGCGAAAGAATGATGTTTGGGATTTGGTGGTATTGCCCGAAGGTTGCAAATCTGTTGGTTGTAAATGGGTATTTAAGACCAAACGTGATGCTAAAGGAGATATAGAGAGGTACAAGGCCATACTTGTTGCTAAAGGGTACAACCAGAGAGAAGGTATAGATTACAAAGAGACGTTCTCTCCTGTCTCCACTAAAGACTCTTTTCGTGTTGTGATGACCTTAGTTGCTCATTTTGATTTAGAGCTTCATCAAATGGATGTTAAGACAGCATTTTTGAATGGTGATTTATTTGAGGATGTCTATATGGATCAACCTGATGGTTTTGTTGAAAGTGGTAAGGAGCACATGGTTTGCAAATTGAAAAGATCTATTTATGGTTTAAAACAAGCTTCTAGACAGTGGTACTTAAAGTTTGATCATATTATAAGTTCTCTTGGTTTTGAAGAAAATACAGTTGATCAGTGCATTTATCTTAAAAAGAGTGAGAGAAAATTTGTTATTCTTGTTCTTTATGTTGATGACATCCTTTTGGCTAGTAATGATGTGAGTTTTCTGAATGAGACTAAACGGATGCTTACGACTCATTTTGATATGAAAGACCTTGGTGAAGCATTTTTTGTTTTGGGCATTGAGATTCATCGTGATAGATGTCGTGGTATCCTTGGTTTGTCTCAACAAGGATATATTGATAGAATCTTGAACCGGTTCAATATGCAATCTTGTAATCACTGTGTTGCACCAATTCAAAAGGGTGAGAAGTTGTCTAATGATCAGTGTCCTCAAACTGAAAGCGAAATGGCAAATATGAAGAAAATTCCATATTCTTCCGCTGTTGACAGCCTTATGTATGCTCAAGTTTGTACACGTCCTGATATTGCTTTTGTTGTTGGTGTACTTGGGAGATACTTAAGTAAACCTGGTGTGGCACATTGGCAGGCCGTAAAACGTGTTTTGAGGTATCTGAAAGGTACAAAAACTTACATGATCACATATAGGAGATCAAATCATCTTGAGGTAACAGGTTATTCTGATTCTGATTATGGTGGTTGCCCAGATGATCATAAGTCCACATCAGGTTATGTATTCATGTTAGCTGGAGGAGCTATTTCTTGGAAGAGTGTCAAACAGACTCTTACAGCTACATCAACCATGGAAGCAGAGTATATAGCGTGTTATGAGGCCACACGTCAAGCGATATGGTTGAGAAACTTTATTGCTGAGTTTGATTTTGTAGAGAGTATCTCTAGACCTCTTACTATATATTGTGATAACTCTGCTGTGGTGAGTTTCTCTCTTAATAATAAGAGCTCAAAGAGGACAAAACATTTTGAGACAAAGTTTATGTTTGTAAGAGAGAAGATCCAAGAGTTTAAAACTATTGTCAAGCATATCCCTACAGAGCTTAATGTTGCTGATCCCCTAACAAAAGGCATAACGGTTAAAGCTTTTGTTGACCATGTGACCCGTATGGGTGTAGTGAAGTCTTTTGATATTTTGGATTAGTGGGAGTTTGTGTTTACATTTTGTTATGACTTCATATTCGTAATATTTGAGACATTGTTCAAATAAATAGCTATTATTGCTATTTTTTTGTTTGCCATATGATTAGTCTGTGCAGCTTTCTATTATTATAATTATTGTTGTGTGTGTATATATATATATATATATTGTGATGGCATATTCTGGAGACATTTTGGACCCAGTCTCAATCTTGTTGTTATCATATAGCATCTTGGGCAGATACTTGGGCCATTTGTTGAGAATAGCACTTTTGTTCAAATTTTTGACATGTCATTCTGTTGTGCTTTCTCATTTATCCATATTCCACTTCGTTGTTGGGTCACTGGATACAAGTGTCGTGCGATGTATGATATCACTATTCCTTCGAGTGTGATTTTCTGCATTGTTAGGATACTTGTAGTTCCATTTTGGACCTTTTCTTTCGTGGTTTGTGTTGGCTTATTTTGGCATCTTGTTGTGGCCACATATTGTTAATTAATCTGGTATATCATAATGCATTTATTTATGCTGTCCAAGTGGGAGAATGTTGGATATTTTATATCGTGGACTAGCATAAATAATTTAATTATATATATTTTGATTATATTCTAGATTAATTAGATGCCAAATCATGTGAATATGGTGTTGTTTAGTTATTGTTATTGGGCTTAGCTATAATGGGTAGGCTTGGCCCATTCTTCCTAATCTGCAGAGGCCCCTGCTCCTAACCCTAATATAAAGTAGTCGTTGCCCCATTGAAACGACGACGGTTTTTTGTGATTGACGGGGTGATAGGAGGAGTTACTCTCTGCCGCTTCAATTCTCGCGTAGGAAATAATGGATTCGATGATGTCTTCCGCTCCAGGTAATTTTAACACCAAATTACATCTATTGCATGTATCTATCACTTGTCGTATTAAGAATTGGATTTCGATCTATCGTTAAATATTGAATTTCGATTTGTCGTCAATATATTGGATTGCGATTTCTCTTCATATCACTGTCCCTACTCTGCCTAGACCTGTATGCCTCAACCCGCCTAGGATCCCATACAAATAGTAAGTAGCTACACTCTGGCTCAAGGTGCATCGTTGGTTCAGGTTGAAATTGTCATCACAAGTGAGGTTGCGGGATGTTTTCTAGTGTATTCTAGAGTATATGGATATACATTTAAAAATTCAACTGGGAGGAAACGAGCACACTTTGGTTTAAGCCCACTGCACTCCACGGAGTCCGTGTGAGAACTTAATGATCTGATTACCTAGAGAAGAGAACATTGAGACCAGTCAGTATGTCCAGAGTTAATATTGACAAATGTTCAAGTGAAAATCACTTAATTCAAAATTCTTGAGAATTATGGAAGGTAAACAAAAAATATGTTTTGGCATAAAAGAACATGATAGTTGTCTATTCACCTTAAACTTTCTCAACCACTACTAGCTACTCAAAGACAGGAGAAATGGGCTGCCCAACCTCGATATAAAAAATAAATGAAATTCCTATCTGTTAGAGACAGTAGCCTTGTAGTCTAATTATTGACAACATCAAGATCATACCAAAGTCAAAAAGATTTGTAGAAATATAATAGAGTTTAAAAAAATGATTAACGAAATTTTTTCAATCTTGAACGATCGATTATTGATAACATCAAGCTCATACCAAAATTAATGAAAATTTTTCACCAACTGTTAAATCGGTAAGTACTCATGACGGACGGTCCAAAAGCCCAGCGTCTCAGAATTCATGCTCCATTCAAAAAAAATTCTATAAAATATGTCATAATTACAGATCGAATCGTAGATATTTAAGATGATAATTAATCATCTTTCTATTGTACCATAATCCCGGGAGCAAAGTAAAATGGAGTTTAGAAGGTTCAAACAACAAGCATTGGCACTGCTAATCTGATGCCAACATTGTATCGCAGAAAACTTAAGAAGATTCTGGTGAGTGCATGACATGATCCAGACTGTTTGTAGCCTAATCTCAAACAAGCAAGTAGCTTAGGATCGATGGTTAATTCAATCTTATTTTTGAAATAACATGAAATTAAATTTTATATGTTGATTTAGTTTTCTTGATTATATTCATGTCCATAAATATTAATTTGATTTAATATATTAAATATATTATTTTTAAATATGAATTAGAATTTTTAAATATTTGCATGTTAAAAAATTTTGGTTCTCAATATAATATACCCCTTTGATATTTAAAAGTATAAATATAATCAAGAAAACTATATTAATACGTAGAATATGATTCTGTGTCATTTTGATCTACCTAAATCAATTGGAAAGTTTTGATTGATTTCAAATTAAAATAAATTGAGAGACTTAGAAAATTATGAATGATATAGAATCAAGTTCACATATTATTTTAATTCTCCTAATTATATTCATTTTCTTAAAAATCAATTTGTCATAATATAATATTATTAAAGTAATATTTAAAATATAATATCATAAGAGTAATAAGTTTTTAAATATGAATATGTCTTTTAAAAAAATGATCCAAATCGAATGCTATGCGATTGGGATAAATGTTTTGGGGTAAAATAGGTAATACGTATATAATTTGATAATTTAAAAAGTTAAATGCGTAATTTGAGTATTTGAAAAACTTGCTATGTGGCTGGATACTTTTCCGTAATTTTATTACATGCCAAATCCACTTCAACATGGGATGAAGCGGAACGAGAACAAATATTTCGATTTAATTATAAAAATTAAAGTTAGTTGAAATTTTCACTTGCTGCTTGAGATTTCACCCCATTTTTAATGCGTTATGAAAAGAAGTTGTGCTAGTTGAAGAGTTAAATTGAATATTGTTAAATTTGAAAAGAAAAATATCCTTTAAACATATATAGAATAAAGGATCTAACTTAATTTTAAATTTCGTCAAATTAATTGAGAATTAATTAATAAAAAATTTAGATTATTAAATAAATAGTAAAAATTATTATAAAAATTTAGAATAGTTGGTACAATATATTAAAATAAATCAGATCAATTTAATAAAAATACTATATATAATTTTTTATCAATTTAATTAAACTTATTTAAATTTATCAAAATTCCTTTAAAAAATTAAATCACATAGCAATCATTTAGTGATTGTTACAATAGTATGTGTAATCATTAAATAGTTGGTACAATAATTTTAAGATATTTTTAATGTTATTAAATGATTTTGATCAAGTATTAAAAATGTTAATCAAGTTGGAATGACGACAGGGCCACGTGACCGGACTCGATCAATGCAGAAATCATGTGACAAAACTGAGTCAATACAAAAGTCATGTGGCATGCTTCATAATTTGATGAGTGCAGACATGATCAAAACAAATATCATTAGTCTTTGACCGATGGAGCTAATCCGACTGCTCGAGCCGATCCGACCAACCTATCCAATCTAACCTGTCGAATCAATCCAACTCATCGGGTTGATCCAACCTCCTGACTTGTTGTTGGTCCAACCTCTTGACATGCGAAGAGACATGACAATTACCATAACGAATGGGGACACGCCGGTGACAATAGTGTCCTTTAATAAGGTAATTCCCTTGGCCTTCTCGTCCCTTGAACCTCTCTCCCTATATAAGGGGAGGGGAGGGAGGCTCTCTAGAGGCGGTGGCGTAGCTATATTTTCAACCAGAGAGGACGAATTTAATAAATTAAAAAAATAATAATACAACACAAAATATTTAACTTTAGGTTTTAGTTGAAATCATAATTCGTTGATCCCCAAATCTTATCTATCACTCAAAGTTGAAGAATCATTTATGATTTCATTTCTTCATAATATGTAACATTCCTACCTGATACAAGAGGTAATTGGAGGATGTGACATGGTTAAGAGGAAGTCAATAGTCCTGGATAGTCGTCAAAGTTAATAGAAGGTGCCCCCTCGACTCTGTGTTGTATGCCCGACTCTAAGCCGTCCTTGACTCGACACCACAATCGGCTTTGTGTCATCCCCGACTTGGTGCCACTCCTAGTTCCACGTTGTCACTGGCTCCAAGTCAACACAGTCGTTCTCCGACTCAAGTCGTCCGTAGCTCTGAGTTTTCCAAATTAGGATTAGTATCTCCGATTTTTGACAAGTAGGACGTTGAACTGTTGTTCACAAAAGATATAGACAACGTAGCTATTTTACCTCGAGGAATGTGGGGAACGCAACTGTTCATCCTAGAAGAGGCGGGCAATGTAATCATTTATTTTAAAAAATATTAGTAATGTAAGCATGAATGTCAGAACATGTGGAGAACGTAGGAGCACAACTACAATTCTATAAAGGGTCATTAGCCCTTGTGGGAGCAGGTAGGCACAAACAAGCCTAAAAAACTTACTACAATTCCTTGTTCCTCCATAGTCACTGTGCTAACTTGGGTGTTGATACCCAGTCGTTATTCAAACCCTCTCCTTCCTTGTTTATTCTCGTCAAACTTTGAAGGATCTCTTTGCAAGTCCTTATTGTCTCAGACGCCTTGGTTAACCTCCATGTCAGCTTACCGATGGCTTGTTTGCCAGTGATCGCAGATAGTATATCATGAGACTTCTATTCTGATTTAAATAATTATCCTAATTAACAACCTAATAAAATAAAATTTATACTTTACAATTCTCTTTCAATTAATGAAATATGAAAGAAAAAAGGAACAACTTATCCCTCTTATCATTATTGTAGTTAGACAAAGGAGAAAAAGAGCTGTTTATAAAGAGTTACCAGATAAAAAGAAGATCGTTGCTTTTGAGAAAAGCAGAGAAAAGAAGATAAGAAGGAAGAAGTAAAATAGGAGAATTTTACCTTATTTTTTGGCAATCTTAATTAGCTTCGGTGAGCTCGACAACGACACAAAGAAAGCAAGACAAAACAAAACAAGAGTATTATAGTTGGGGTGTCAACAAAATCCCAAAAAACTATAGGTTTATTGACATTGGAGAAGAGAAGGAGAAGAAGAAAAGGAAGGGAATAATAAAAGAGAAATGGGTGAAGACACGACGAAGATTGCAACGTTCAAAGGCAAAAGGGGAAATCGCTCGCCCCCAATGCTCCCGCCGCACCCGTCCCAAAGACATCACGAGGGAGATAAATCACGGTCTTCGGAGTAATTAGTGCACAGTTGGACCGAGAATTGATACACCAAACGCCCAAAGTTTTAATCCAGTGCGCCTCGCGCGACTCGAACCCAGGACCTCTTAGACAACACCCCCATGCACTAACAACTCCGGATCCCCGTGGGGACAATATTAATTTCCGTGGGGCCGGGCCGGTCACCCCAGGTTCAATTTGTCTGCTGCCTGGTTCATCATTTTAACGTTCAAAGGGATTTGATGGATGGCGCCGGGGGGAGGGGGGGTTTAAACTTTAAATTTAGTTCAGTTATAATTTGACCAAATCAACTTCAAATAAATTCTAGTTTAAACCAACAAAATTCTGATTTCCGCACCTACCCGTTGAATTTAGTTCAAACCCCATCTAGTTTTAATTTAGCTCTCTCACTTCATTTTCTACTATTTAGTTCATTTATTTATTATTATATATTTTATTTTTAAAAATCAATACTTGACATTCCAAAACGTAACATTTTCTCATAATAGTGGTGCCAATAGATGGCTTAGGTCGAGAGCTTTTTAAATATATGGACAATTTTAATTTTTCGACAACAAACAATGATAAATCAGCCAATCAAAGTGGCGGTGAGGTATAGTATTAATTTTTTTTTTAAAAAACAACTCTACTCTTGTTTTTTTAATCTCATTTCTAGTATGCTCTTTTTGGGGTTCCATGACGATGTACCAGCATCGGAGGGACCTCGTTGAGTAATTCACAATGAGTATGCTTCACAGAGTTAGCTATGCCACGAGAAGAAAGCGAGGAGAAAGATTCGACGTCATCGCTCTTTGATGCGCAGTGGATTTCTACCACCACACCATCGCGATAAGATTTTTGATTGAATCAATACAATTTGGGCTAATGATATTATAATATAGCGATTGGTGGCTAGTTATTATATTTTGTTAGAGAGATCCTCATTTCTTAGAGAAACAAAAAAAAATAAATTACTATATCAAGGTATTTATTATGAGATTTAAGTGTTGATTATCCTTAACTAATGACTTTATATTATGATAATCAAACAATCCGGGCATTCATATTCCTGCTCCAACTTACTCCAACTTGAGGAAAAAAGAAATAGTTTATTGTAATAATTACATTAATATCGACTTTATATATTTTTGACTTTTCGAAATGTGAATATAAAGGAAATTTCCCAACCATTTCTTTATACTTTCTCGTCTGGAGAGAGCTCTTCGTTGACAACAGCACTGTAATTGGGGCCCTCCTTATCGACCACATCTGCCTCGGAGAAAAAGAACATCAAATAAAATCCGCTGATTGTGGTTAAGCCCGCCACGAGCCACAGGCCGACGGCGATCGGAAGCGGAAACTCAGCGGCCACCCGCCAGGTGAAGGCGAGAATTTGAGCGGTGGCGAGGAGCCAAACGAGGGCCTTGAGGCCTTCCTTCTTCCGAGGAGTGGCGTCGGGGCCGAGCCGCTCGAAGACCTTGAGGCAATGGAAGAGTAGCACAAGATCGGCGTAGGAAAAGAGTGTGAAGGCTAAGGAGGAGGGTTGATGCCGCGACCGGTAGGCGGATTCGGCAGTTGTGTACGTGAGAAGCAGGAGGGCGACGAAGGCGAGAAAATTGAAGAGCTTCGTCATCTGGCTGCTGCTGCAGCTGCAGCTGCTTTGCTCGCTTTCTGATAGCGTTCCATTCTCCATTAGAAGTCCACAGCTTAGAATGAGCGACAGAGGATAGTGAAGCGACAACTTCATGCTTCCCTCAATCTCCAATGACGATTTTATAGAGACCGATTGATTCATTTTCCAGGAAATTTAAGTTTTGAAAAAGAAGACACTTATTAATAATAATAATAATAATAATAATAATAATAATATCGAAGCGTCCCCTAGTGCCAGCGGGGCCACATGAACATAGAGGATGATAAATTTAAATACATAACTGAAAATTAATAAAAAATGATTCGCTAATCTAAACCTGTTAATCCGTCTCAAAATTAATACATAAGAGATAAATTACAAAGACTACTAATTTATATATAGTGACTAGTATGTGAAAAAATTGAACATATTAATTTTGTCAAATTTTAGATCATTTAATTATTTTTTTACTCTTTCAATCAATCAAGAACGCATGTAAGGAACTGGATTCTCTGTCCCGAAATTTTCTCTGTCCCCGTATCTTAACTTGTCGGCGATGACCGACGAGTCCTCCGATCGTCGATCGGACACCATTATTAGTCTCCGATCGTCGTCCCGAATCAAACGATATCTTGGGAGAATAGTAAATTGGTCGAGATCATCGCAATTGCGATATCGCCGGATTCGACGGTGAATCCGACGAGATCGCAATTGCGACGATTTCCGATGGGTTCACCGTACCCCCTAGGGTATAATTTTGTTCGGGACGGTGGCCGAATCGATGATCGAAGAATTCGTCGGCCATCGCCGGGGAATTGAACATAGGGACAAAGGATTTGTTCTCCGCATGTAACGCGTTAGAATGCGAATCGACTTGGCGGTCCACCTTTTTGGTAGAATGCGAATCGACTTTGTCAGTTTTTTTTTTTTTTTTTTGGGTGGGATCAGACAATTATTTTTTTTGGATGGGCGAATAAGTATTTGCTTCACTCGATAATTTTTATTTATTTTATAATTCACATTGAGTTAGAGGGAGGATGAATTATTGTATCTTAACTTTGTATTCCTCGTTTGATTGCGCAGTAAAATTTAAACTAAAATCGACGTCATATTTACAGTTTCAAAATTTTATTAAGTATCCATCTTGTAAGAGGACTAATTTAATATTTATTTTTAGCGATCTTTTTTCACTATAATAATCTTCTTCTCGAACACGAACACTTCCGGGAGGCGAAGAATCACACGTGTTTAAAAAATTTATTGGGCTTTCGAAAACAATGCGCTCGGGAATATAAGTAAGAAAAAAAACAAAAATCAGAATAAATTTATTGGGCTTTTGAAAACAATGCGCTTGGGAATATAAGGAAGAAATAAACAAAAATCAGAATATAGTCGATTTTATTTTGTTCGGAGCCTTTAATGACTCCTCTAAGACTCAGGTCTTTTGGACTTTTCTAATGGGTAATCTATTGACTTCTCTACCGATGAATTCCTGATCGAGCGTAGTCAGGGGCGTAGTCAGAATTTAAAATTATATGGGACTGGTTGACTATAATTAATTTAACAAAATAATTAATTTAAAAATATAAAAATATATATGAATACTATGTTTTAAAAATATAGAATAAAAGTATTTAATATTCAGTATATTCAATTCAAAAATATAGAGTGGAAATACTATTAAAATTATGTTTTTCAATTCTTCTGAATCAAAATCATTAATTATTATATTGATAATAATTTTTTTCTCAATATAGATTACTATATAATATATAAAAGTTTATTTTCCATCTTGTTATCAAGAATTATCATGACAAATTTTATAGTCAGAAAATTTTGTTTCATTGTTATCGTAAAAATGAGAAACAAAAAATAATTATAATAATCAAGAACATCACACACACACACGTTGCAAGAGTTATTAAATACAAGTTAAAAAAAATGGAAAATAAATAAATTAACTCATTAAATACAAAATTATAATATTAATTTAAATCAAATTAGATTTAACTCAATGTTGTTACCGTCTTTGACATGCCTCTCTGAATTTGCTTGTTCTCTCCCTCTGCTATCTAAGTTTTAGTTCACTCAAAAGATAGGTGGGGCTGGAGCCCACCCTAGCCCAAGGGTGGCTCCGCCCATGCGCGTAGTAGAGCAATAGTATGGCCACAGCGTGAAGACGAAGTAACTGAGTGATTGTTAGAGCTCGCATATATCAGTTCTATTTAAAAGCTTGGCCGAACAACCCTTTTAAAGACTGTTGAGGGTGCCTTCAATCTCACAACTCGATCGGATTCGAGTTTACCACACTTTATTTGCTTGAGGGCGCCTTCATCTGCATCTGAGGAGTTTTCAGTTTGAACTGAGATGCCTTTAATCGCATCCAAGGCACTTTCATCTATTGAAATTCCACCTCGCTCTCCGACAAGATCAAATACGGAAGAGATAAATCTCGAAAATTTCTAGTCCGGATAATAATTGTCGCATAAGGGAGGGTAGATATCTAGCTTCGTCAAGATTTGATTCCTAAATTTTATGATAATACTTCATATGTTAATCATCAATTAAACCTGCGAGACAAGATGAAATTAGAGAGGAAGATGATGAGAGAAATTAAAATAACAAAATCAAGGTAAGATGGGGTCATTCATATTCCCGCTGGAACTGACGTAATTAAGGAAATGAAATAGTTGTAATAATTATATTAAGAAAAATAATATGTTCAAGAAAAAAATTTAAAGAAAACATTAAAAAATAATGTGATATCGTAATTACAGGGATTCCTGATGGATTTACTGTGTCCTCAAAGTATAGTTTGATTTGAGTGGTGGTCAGAAGCCGCGAATGATATCCGGACGATAATCAGATTTATACATATTAATTATCATTGATTTCTTCACATTTTTCTTAAATTTTTTTCTTAACAGTATGATTGCTCTTATATTAATTAGGAATTGAGAGAATATTACAAACTTCTCGAAATGTGCTACATCTTTATACTTTCTCGTCCGGAGGGAGTTCTTCGTTGACGACGGCACTGTAATTGAGTCCACCCTTATCGACCACATCTGCCTCGGAGGAAAAGAACATCAAATAAAATCCACTGATTGTGATCAAGCCAGCCACTAGCCACACGGCGACGGCGATCGGCAGCGGAATCTCAGCGGCCACCCGCCAAGTGAAGGCGAGAATTTGAGCGGTGGCGAGGAGCCAAATGAGGGCCTTGAGGCCTTCCTTTTTCCGAGGAGTGGCGTCGGAGCCGAGCCGCTCGAAGACCTTGAGGCAATGGAAGAGTAGCACAAGGTCGGCGTAGGAGAAGAGTGTGAAGGCTAAGGCTGAGGGTTGGTGCCGCGACCGGTAGGCGGATTCGGCGGTTGTGTACGTGAGAAGCAGGAAGGTGATGATGGTGAGAAAATTGAAGAGCTTCGTCCTCCGGCGGCGGCTGCTGCTTTGCTTGCCTTCTGATAGCGTTCCCTTCTCCATTAGGAGTGACAGAGGATAGTGGGGCAACAACTGCGTGCTTTGCTTGCTTTCTGATGCCTCCTCGATCTCCGTTACTGATTTATTCATTTCCAGGAAAGTTCAGTGAAACTTGAAGACATGTTTTCACGAAATTTACGGATTCCAGTTAAACGCGTTTTTGAGGGGAAAAAAACCGTCAGTCAAGTCAATGGTTGAAACAGTACGTATTGTCGTCATCAACTTGATCTAAATTAATGATCATTGACTTGATATAATTGGTGATGCTGTGAATTCCTATAGCCCCATTTGCTCTGAGCTATTGGTTATAATCAAAATGGATCAAAGATGATCCAAAAGAAATCAGACATAGCTTAGATGAGATTCGGATATGATCTAACTGGCTAAATACACTCATCTCAAAAATTTGAGTTTGATCCCAGCCAAGTCAATTATCACGCTTTAGTCTCATATTCCAATACCGTTTGTCTCAATTTCAATCACCAACATCCTCCCTGTCTTAACCTCGCACTAAAAAAACAAGGCTTCTAGAAAGAATTCTAAAAAAAAAATCATCACAAAAAATTTTGAGGCAAATTCTACGATGGAAAAATTTTTCATCCCAAATTTGTTGTTACAAAATTCTGGGATGAAAAATTATAAATTAGACGTCAATTTTGGCAACGAATTTTATTTTCATCACCAAATTTGTTGCAATTTTGCGACGAAAATAAAATTCGTTGCAAAATTCCCAAACACAAATTTGAAACGAAATTATCATTTCATCTCAATTTTGATGACGAACTTGATTTTCGTCGCAGATTTACAACAAAAATGAATTCAGCACCAAATTTAGACATCTCAAATATGACAACAAATAATAATTTCGTCACCAAATTTCCAACTAATACTGATTTAATGCCAATATGCTAATTCAACATTTCTATGACGAATTTATTTCGTCTCAAAATGTGAGACAAGTCCACATATTCGTCTCATAATCTGGGATGAATTCCCGGATTTATCCCAAATTTCGTCTTAGATTTTGGGACGAAACTCGTCCAAGATTCTAGGATGAATCTATGAATTTGTCCCAGTTCTGGAATGAATTTTGAGATAAAAAAATTCATCGCATAATTGATTTATAATAATTTGGTGATGAATTGTTTTCGCCACCAAATTCATCCCAAAATGAAAAAAAAATTATCCACAGCCAAACCATTCCTGCATTCTACCGTGTTTATACAATCAAATCCAATACCATTTACAAGCTTGTTTATAACACATCCAATTTAACAATCCCACACATCTCATCTTATTCATAACATACACATCTTATTTAACATATATAACATCTTATTCACAAGATACACATCCTAATAATATTCCAGACCAAATCTACAATCATACAAGTCCAAAGCATGTCAAAATTAAACTATACAAATAAGTCAAAAGAAACATATAACGTCTTATGGAAAAAGACCTCTATGCGAGATCTACATCTTCAATGGGTCAAATGACAAATTATTTAACATGTATAATTTGGCAATAATGGCCAAAGTTGAACTGCACATTAGACCTGCCTTTACAGATTTTAGAGGAGATCTACACTATAATAAATTTGACTCCCCGCAACCTGCAATTATACTATCTGCAACGCGCATCGGAGCGTGCTGCGATTAAGTACATTCGCAATGCATGCCATGCATTGCAGGTAAGTCAGCTCTGGAACTGCAACCATGTGAGAAAACTTCAAACATACCTCTTATACATGCCCCTTGTTTGCTAAATATCCTCTCTTTGAAAAACCAAATTTAGGACAGCAGAGGCAACAGAAGTTCCAAAAAAGATACTACCAGCTTTGCCTAATGCTATCTCCAAAATCATCAACAACTTTTGAAAATATTCTTTCTTGTTTGAAAAAATATCTGTCTACTTTTATCAAGTCGCAGAACAAGTTGAAAAAATAAAATGAAAAAATAATAAAATAATAAAATTTTATTTAAAATGGTGCAAGGGAATGCAATTAAATGCAATTAATTATTAAGAGAATGCAATTACATGTGAAGAGAATGCGGAATACAATTCATAAGGAAGCAAATTAATAAAGAAGTGGTAATCAAAGTTAATAATCTAAATATGAATAGTGACATTAATTGTAAATTTTATATATTAATGATATTTACTATTTTTGTAAAATTTATGGGCCCCAATAAATTAGGGGCCCTAGGCATAAGCCTTAATGACCTATGTCTTGAGCCGGCCCTGCGGCCTGCCAGCAGGGGCTAGACGAGGCCACGGCCGATCTCCAGGGGCCAGACGCAGCCAGCAGGTGCCGGGATAGGGTAGCCCCGACCGGATGCCGTTGAGGAGGAGAAAAGAGACAGGAGAGGGAGCTTACGCTTCGTCTCTTTCGCCGTCGTCGCCACTCGCCAGGGAGGGGAGATCGGGGGAGGTGAGAGATGCAATTATGGTGGAACCGCCACCTTAGCGGCTCCCTGGTCTCGGCCCCATAAATGTCCAGAGAGGGTAAATCACGGTTTTACTGGTGGGGTAAGGCGCCTGGGGCCGAGAGAATTTAAACAAGCAGACCAGGTTTTTACCCCGTGTGCGACTGGCGACTCTCGAACCTGAGACCTCCGATGCAAGCAGCCAGACGCCTTACCAACTGAGCCAGCCCGTGAGGTGAGAGAGAAATTAGGGATGGGGGTAAAAAATTCAAGTGGGTGTTTGGTAGTTTGGTAGACTTATTTTTCATTTTCATTTTCAATAGAAAATGCGATTTTCTAGAAAACGTGTTTGGTTTACATTTTCCATCATTGTTTTTCAGAAAAAGATATAGCATTTTCTGAAAAACTAGAGAATGAAAGAAAGTCATTTTTTAGAAAATGAGAAAATGCGCTTTTCTGAAAAATAAAAATAGAAAATGAAGCAAACCAAATACCCCCTAAGTTTTTTTTGTGAGTTTTGTCGTCAATTTCATCCCAAATTTTGAAATTTAAGTCCCAGACCCAAGATGAGAGAGTGGGAGAAAAATATTTGACTTCCGCTGTTTGTGTTGCAAGTTTTGGAACGAAAATCATCCCAAAATTGAGAGAATATCATTTTTTTGGGATGAAAATCTTTTTCATCTCGATGTTGGAATGAAAATTCTTTTTTCCCCCAATTTTAGGATGAAAACAATTTTCATCCCGGACTTAAAATAGGAGGGTGAGAAAAAATATTTGGTTCACCACCGTTTCTTTCCTATGTTTTGAGACGAAAATGGGACGAAAACGGTCTTCGTCGCAACTTTGGGATGAAAACAGTTTTCATCCCAAAATTGGGGGAGTGGATTGTTTTCGTCCCAAAATTAGGGGTGGAAAAAAGTAATTAATTTTTTGTGATTACTTTTGTCGTCAATTTCGTGATTTTCATCTCAAAATTTTGAGAAATTCAAATTTGCAATAAATCAAACGATTCATCACAAAATTTGCTATGAATCCATAGATTCGTCGCAGATTGAAAAAAAATTAAAAAAATAAAATAATTATGTTAAAAACTCTAAAGAAAACTCATAATTATATGTTAAAAACCTAGTTAGAGAGCTCAGTATGAAATTAAACCAGTTCCTATGAGTTTGGCTGATTCTCTTAATTTGTAATTTCCCTCCTACATCAATTTAACGTAATATATATTAGGAGTAATGATTTTTTTTAAACACGAATTAAGTGTAATTTGATCACATTTATGTTAAAAAAAAATACTGCTCTCAATGTATTAGGTCAAATTAATATTTCAGAGTATTTATATGATTAGGAAAATGAGATGAACACATCAAAACTTGTTTCATATAATTCTAAGATCTCTAGGTCTATTTCTTGGGTTTCGGACTCCTTTTTTATTTTTTTTCATTTTTGTTCCATTTTGCAACGAATCCATGGATTCATCGCCAAATCTAGGTCGAATCCTTGGATTTGTCCCATATTGGAAAAAAATGAAAAAATGAAAAAAAGTATGAAACCTCGAAGATAGACCTAGAGATTTCAAAATTACATGAAACAATTTTCTATGTGTTCATCTTGAATATTCTTAAATATTAATTTAACACAATATATTTTTTCATAATTAAGTGATTAGATATACTTTAATACTAAAAAGAGTTATTGATTGAACATATATGTGTCTGATACTGATAGATAGACCTAGAGAGCTAGGAATTACATAAAACCAGTTGCTATGAGTTTGTCTCATTATCTTGATTATATAATGGCCCTCAAACATTAATTTGACATAATATATTGTGAGCAGTGATTTTTTAACATGAATTAAGTCATTTGGGTTAAATTCGTATTAAAAAATCATTTCTCTCAATATATTGGCTCCAATTGATGTTTGAGATAATTTTTATGATTAGGAGAACAAAATAAATACACAGGAATTTGTTTTATGTAATTCTGAGATCTCTAAGTCTATATTTAGGAGTTCGAACTCGCTTTTTTTTTTTTCCATTTTTTCCAATCTGAGACGAATCTAAGGATTCAACCCAAATTTAGCGATGAATCCATGGATTCATTGCCAAATCTAGGACGAATCCTTGGATTCGCCCAGATTGGAAAAAAATGAGTCTGAAACACTAAAGATAGACCTAGAGTTCTCTAAATTACACGAAACAAGTTCACATATGTTAATCTTGTTCTCTTGATCATATAAATACCCTCAAATATCAATTTGACTCAATATATTGAGAGTAGTAATTTTTTTTAAAACATGAATTAGGTTAAATTGAGTTACATTTGTATTAAAAAAAATCATTGCTCTTAGTATATTTTTGAAGGCATTTATATAATCAGGAGAATATTAAGACGAACGTATAGGAACTAGATTCATATCATTCTGAGATTTCTAAGTTCATCTTTAAGGTTTTAGACTCATTTATTATTTTTTTTATTTTTTTCAATATGGAACGAATCCATGGATTCGTCGTAGATTTGGCAACCTCAATCTCAAGCTTCCGCTCGAATTTTTATTTTGTCGCAGTGTTTCCAGTAAATTTTTAATTTATCGTAGAGTTCGTAACAAATCCCATTTTTCTTGCAAAATTTGCAACAAATATGTTTTTTGTCGCAAAGTTTGCAACAAATATCAAATTTCGTCGCTATTTTGCAACGAATTTGGTGACAAAATTTTATTTGTTGTTAGTTGGCGATCAAATAATTTAGTTGTAAATTTGTTACTAATTGGTGACGATTACATTTTTGACACAAAATTTATTGCAGATTTGGGACGAAAAATTTGTGTCCCTTAGCGTCAACTGCTGACATTTGCCATGACATAGTCTCAGACCTAGGCATCACCCTGGCCTTAGTCTCATATCTCGACATCGCTTGGGTCTCAGTCTAAGATACCAACATCACTTGGGTCTTAGTCTTAGATCTCGACATCACCCGAGCCTCATCCGCGATTTCAGTCTCGGATCCCGACATCACTCGGGCTTCAACCTTAGCCTTAGCCTTAGTCTCAGATCCCGACATCACCAGAGCCTAAACCTCAATCTCAGTCTTAGATTCCGGTATCACTTGAGACTCCTTGACATCACCCAACCCTCAACCTCAGTCTCAGTCTCAATCAAAGATCCTGACATCACCCAAGCCTTAGCCTCAATCTTAGATCCCGACAACCTCCCTTTTCGGCCCTAGTCTTCGACTTTATCTATTTTCAAGGCCACTCCATATTTACATGATTTCCTCATTTGTTCTCAGATTAAATCCACATTAACCACTCACTCATAGGGTCGTTTTCCCCAAAAGACGCGGTCAATGATGACGAATATTCTAGAACACATGGCATCAGGTGATTGGAGAAGCGGTTACGTTGAGCATCAGAGTGGTTTGCTGAGATCTCCCTGGCATCAACCTAACCCTCTATCGAAGTGTGTTTTAAGACCTCATCTTCTACACCAATGGGCTCTAGAGAGTGTCCACGTTGGAATATTCATTGATTGGTGACTTTACCATCATCGGTATTTGGTCCAAATAAATTGGCGTCGTCTGTGGGAAATATGAGCCAAGATGTTGTGATGATTAACACTAGAAGAACTACTGGCAATCATGTCTTTTCAAAGAGAGAAGTCGTAAGAAGCACGAAAGACTCAAAGAAGAGAGGTCCACTCCTTACAAGAAATGTCCATTCCCCAGCCGATCCATGAAAAGGAAGAAGCTCAAATCATACAAGGCTAGCCCAACCTTGTCACTCTGATATCGATTAATTTGACACCTATGCTTAAAGAAAGATTGACTGCTTGTCTCATCCAAAACAACGATGTCTTCGCCTAGTCACCCCATGAAGTCACTGGCATGGCACCAACTGTGATGGAGCATCACCTCAACATCCTTCCAGAGTCTCAACTTGTTCACCAAAAGAATCGACACTTTGCACCTAAGCAAGATAAATTGATTAGCAACGAAGTTACCAAGCTCCTGGAGGCAATACATATCTACGAGGTCTAGTTCTCAGCTTGGTTGGCAAATGACAATTCTACATCAACTTTCGGAACTTCAACAAAGTTTGCACTAAAGACTGCTATCCTCTCTCTAGAATTGATCAATTGGTGGACTCAATCTCTGGCTGTGAGTTCATTTCCGTGTTGGATGCATATTAGGGATATCATCAATCCCTTTGGCCACGGAGGACAAAGAAAAGGTTAGTTTTGACACCTCTTGTTAGTGCAATTAACCTTTAGGATTTTGATGTTTGTTTGACAATATGTTTAATTGCGCTTGGTCAAGATTGACCTAGTCAGGTGAGTAGTCCGTCGAGTGAATTGCAAGTTCAAGCAGGTCAAGTTGACCTGATGCTTGACAAGAGGAAAAATCTTAGGGGAGGTAAACTTAGGTTTTGGAGGAGTGAACTGTTGGTTCAAAAAGCATCAGACAAGAATAGTCAACCTATAGTATTTTGATATTTGACAATATACCAAGATATGGTCAATCTGATCAAGGGTTAAGCCAAACAGGACTTGATGTTTGGTAGGGTAGACCCAGGTTAGTTAGTTTGGCCAAGGGTTAGCCAAAAATGACTTGATGTTTGGCAGAGTGATTAGCACCTAGGGGTGGTCAGTTTGACCAAGGGTTAAGCCAAACAGGACTTGATATTTAGATGAATGACTAAACCTAGATCTAGTCAGTTAGACCAAGGACAATGCCAAATAGGACCTGATATTTGGCAGAGAGAAGTCTAGTTTGGGTCAGATGACTAGCAAAGAAGTCCTTGTCAAGGCACCAAAGACCTGGTGAGTAAAGCTGGACACTGAAGTCCTGGTTTGAGGAATTATGCACGAAGACCTGGCCGAGGGTTCGACACCAAAGTTCTGGTTGGAGGAATTGGGCACAAAGACCTGGTCAAGGATCGGACACGAAATCATAGTAAGTGAAGCTGGGTCATAGTGAGTGAAGTTAGGTGGACGAAGTCCTGGTGAGTAAAGCTGGGAATGAAGACCAGATCGCGAGTTAGGCACGAAATCCTGGTGAGTGAAGCTGGGTAAAAGTCTTGGTGAGTGAAGTTAGACAAGGTAAAGTCCTAGTGAAGCTAGGCAGTAGGAAACCCTTAGGAGTTGACCTTAGGTAGTAATGTCTTAGAGAGTTGACTCTAAGAAAATCCTAGTAGGTCAGGTAGACTTACAGAAATTGGGCTAGGTTGTTTGCTTGCTTTGTGTGTTTGCTTGTCTTGCAGGAACTTGAAGATGGAGGCATGAAAGGAGAGCGAAAGCAAACTGCAAAGCAAATTGCAGCCTGGGACTACTCCTAGGCGCTCGAAAGGACTCAGGTGCCCAAGTGACTCGGGCGCCCAAGAGTCATTCAGGCTCCCAATACCCGGGCGCCCTAAAGGGGCCCGACCGCCCTAAAGGGGCCCGGCCGCCCTCATCCTCCCGGGCACCCTTATGGGTTTGGGGGTGCCCGAGAGCCCTTCTACATATTTTATCCCCCTGCTCTATATTCATCGAGTTGACCTAATAAGAATAAACATTGAGGGCGCCCGAGAAGTCTTTAGGGGCGCCCGAGAAGTCATTAGGGGCGCCCGAACAACAAGTATATAAAGGGGTATGACCTGTGCATTTAGAACATCACTTCCATCATTCTACGACTCATTCTCTACGAAGCAAAAGCGCTTAGATGAAACTCTACGACCATGGAGGCTTAGGAGAAAGTGCGCTGCACTTCGAACTTCTGGATTGGCTGGATCTTCATTTCTGTTGATTTGCTTTTATTTAAAAGTTGTACTTAATTTCCTTTATTTATGCTTCTAAAATCAAACTGTAAGACGGGTTTTTCCCACCTCCGAAAATTTCGGAAAGGAGACCATTAGTGGACTCACGCCGAGTTCATAGGCCTTGGATGTAGTACTGACCCTGGGGGTTAGGAACCAAGTAAATAAATCCCGTGTGTCTATTGTCTTTGTTGTTGTTATTTTAATTATTTCCGCTGCGTACTAACAATTGTGAT
The DNA here is from genome assembly GCA_024364735.1 of Boesenbergia rotunda. Taxonomy (NCBI): domain Eukaryota; kingdom Viridiplantae; phylum Streptophyta; class Magnoliopsida; order Zingiberales; family Zingiberaceae; genus Boesenbergia; species Boesenbergia rotunda. The sequence continues at coordinate 498,711 of JAGFNQ010002510.1, forward strand.
AGAAATTTAAACGAATGTTCGATGAGATTTCGAAGAACGAGAAAGTCGATATTCATCCCCCTCTATCGGCGCCACTAATTGTCAGTAGGAGCCCTAGAGCCAATTATGTGATGATTGACTAGAGACATTTTGTATCATATTCTATCATTAATAAAGGCATGTTTGGTTATTATACTTACTTTGTATTTGTGCCAAATAACTAAGTATAATAATGTCCTTGGGTAGTAGGTTCTTATCTACATTATATCGATTGGTTGAATCGATAGTGAGATGATGTAGAGAACACTACTCTAAACCATTCCTAGTCAAGTATTAATATTCAAGGACAATATTAATGCATGGAGACTAGCATGTAGGTCAACTGATGACTTAAGCTCACAAGTCATGGATATATGATATCAAATTGACACATGGGTATACATTGGAGAATGTGAACTGAATTGACCCGCCATGAGAAAGTTTCATAGATTGTCATATGAGTGTCATAAACTTTCTCAAGTGACTATTAGTATGAATAGTCTTTAGACCTGAAGTCACTACGGTTCCCTACATAAGGAGTTATGTACTTTCGTATCGTCAAACGTCACCCGTAACAGGGTGGACTATAAAGGCGATCACTGGGTATGTAATGAATTATGCGGAGGGATGTGAGTGATGTAGATGAGATCTATCCCTCTCATATGACGGGAGTGATATCTGTGGGCCCCTTGATTGAGTAGGACTACTGAAACACATGACCATGCTCAAATGAGTCAATATGAGATATTAAGCTCATTTGTTTGAGTGAGTCTACTCGGGGATCAAGAAACACATAGATTGATCAAGGATGACACAGTCTATGCCTCATTAGTCAATCTAAGATATCAAGGATAGAAGGACAATGTCATACATTATCATAGTCACGGAGGTTTAGTCGGATCTCGACTTTTCTTGTTACTTGGGTAGCAATGATGCATTGCTAGATGCCACTCATTGCTTATGTGTCTAAAGCGTTTAGGCGCATTGCCAACGTAACGAGAACCTATTGAGTCACACACTAAGGACATGATGCTTCGGGAGCCCGAGTTGGGAACTCGGGAGATTTGAGCTCGAGTTGGGAACTCGGGAGATCTGAGCCCGAGTTAGGAACTCGGGAGGTCAGTTCGGCTCGAGTTGGAAACTCGAGAGCGCGGGTCGGGAGCTCGGCACTCGGCAGACTGAGCTGGGAGCTCGGCAGACTGGGTCAGGAGCTCGGCACTCGGCAGACTGAGCTGGAAGCTCGGCAGACTGGGTCAGGAGCTTGACACTCGGCAGACTGGGCTGGGATCTCGGCAGACTGGGTCTGGAGCTCGGCACTCGACAGACTTGGTCGGGAGCTCGAGGACTTGCTCGGGAGACTTGGTCGGGAGACCTGGTCGGAAGCCTGAGAGGCCCGGTTGGAATTGCATGGAAATTCATTAAAGTGTTTAATGAAGGAAAGAGAAAAGTCTCTCTTCATTGGATGAAGAGGAGGTGAAGAGTCACATGAAAAGATGTGCTCTTTATTGGCTTTAATGAAGGGAAGTCAAAGAGACAAAAGACTCTTCATATTCATGGGATGAATATAAAAGAGGGTCTAGTCATTTTTGAATGAAGTAAGTGTGCTTTTCTTTCTTCCCTTCCTCTCTTCTTCCTCTCCTCGCTCTTGGCCGAAACACTTGTGGGTTCTTGGTGGTCTTGTGAACTACCTCAAGTTGCTAGCACAACTAATTAAGGTAGTTCTCCCGAAGTTGAGAGATTGTGTCCGTGTAGATATGAATAGAGGCACGGACACTTGAACATGCAAGAGATCCGGCGCATCTTGGACGAGCGGGATAAGCAAAGGGCACGCTCCAAATGTATATACTGTAGATAGATCTATTAGATAGATGAACTTCGTACGAGTTTTCTTTCGCATAGATCGCTCGAGGGTTCTTGTTTCCGCTACATTTTTGTGTTTTGGTGACGGGAGAACCCAACACTAATCCCACATGAACTCCAAGAAAAGTCCTAGTAAGTGAAGTTAAGCCCTAGTTAGTGAAGTTAGGTGGTGGAAGTCCTAGTGAGTGAAGCTTGACCCTAGTGAGTGAAGCTAGGTGGTAAAAGTCCTGGTGAGTGAAGCCCGACAATGGAAAGTCCTGGTGAGTGAAGCTAGGCCCTAGGAGGAGGTAATCCTAGGAAATAAGAAGTCTTGGAGAAGTGAACTCTAAGCAAATTTGATCGAAAGGTTTTCAATTGACTGACTGAACCAGTGGATTTTGGACAACCTAAGTATAAGTTTACTAACACTATTTTGTGTTACTATTATTGCTGCTATGTTAATCTAGTATTGTAGGAAATTTCTTAGTGGATCGGGCAATCAGACACTAAGCAGAGAAAGTCTGAATAAGTTTGGAAGACCCGATGTGTTGGTAGGTAAGTGAGATAAGATTCTAGACGGAGTTCAGTGTGGTTGTATCCCGGTAGGGACAAATCATAAGCATTGATCTAACTAAAGAAACCAACGGTTCTAAGTTGAGATCTAGACTGTCCTTACTGTCTTACTATGCATTATTATTACTATGCTAACTCTTTTGTGCAGATCAGTCAAACCGAGTTGACTAAAGGTTCAGTCGACTGATAGATTGGATCAATCTATCAATTGACTTATCCATCCAGCCACCGAAGAAAACTCTGTGGTATCTATCAGCTGAAAGATTGGATCACTCGATGGATCCAGACTTGGTAAGCACTAGAGGTGAAGAAGGAAATCAAGTTCCATCGATTGATTATTAGGATCAGTCGACCGATCAAATTAAATACATGACAACCGAGCAGATCGAATTAGCGAAAACAAGGAAGGAGTGTGGTTCAGTCGATTGATAAAAGGATCAGATGATGGACGGGATCCGTCGACCAAACGCAGGTTTAGTCGACTAAACACTGCTTATAAAAGAGCACCTCGAGATCAGAGCCAAATGATAGATCGAAGAGCGTTGCTTGAGGGGAGAGGTGAATAGCACTTTGTCGAATTTCTCTACAAAATTGTTAGCAGAATACAAATAAAAAAATATGAAATCAAAAAGCAATGCTAACTCAGAGAATTTTACTTAGTATCCACCTGAACGAGTGACTAATCCAAGGATCCACGCGAGTACTCCATCTCCACTAAGAAAAATCTCCTTCAGGTGGAGAAACCTTTACAAAGGCGTTGTCTTCCTCTTTACAGAATGCAATGAACAGAGAGAGAGGAAGGTCTGAAGACTCTATGCACGAACAGCACTTCGTTACAGTGTAAAACCGTACCGTTCACGTGTGGAAAAGTCCTCTTTTTATAATAGAACAGGACAACTTCGCAGGCTGTCCAGACCTGCACCAGTCGACTGCCCCTGGGGGCAGTCGACTGGCCTAGCATTAATTGCTAGCTAACGGCTAGTTTTTGGGGGGTCACCAGTCGACTGCCCCTGGGCCAGTCGACTGGTAGAAGGCTGAAAACCTTCTGTGAGTTTTGGCAGTTGACTGCCCTCTGGCCAGTCGACTGCCCACTCACTTACAGCCACTCAAACACTCTCCTTCATGTATGCCTTCAGGTACACTCCCCTGGTTCGCCCCTTGAAGTCATCTTCCTCTGACCCTCGTCCCTCGGATGCGCACACAAGCCTTCCCTTGGCTTGCCTCCATGCCACCCTTCACGTGTGCCCTTGAAGTCCACTTCCCGGCTTGCCCTTGGAGTCTTCCTCCCTCGGCTCTCGTCCCTCGGATATGTTCTCCATGTGTGATTCTCCAAGTCCTGCAAACTCAATCACACATATATCAAATACAACATAACACCCTAACCTTAAACTTATTGGCAAGGGGTTGGACTTCTTCCATATCCTTATCAATTGAGGCATTCTTAGGGTAGATATTTGTAGTTTCATCAAAATCAACATTGGAAGACTCCTCAATTATCTTTGTCCTTTTATTATAAACTCTATAACCCCTACTAGTGGATGAATAACCAACTAGAATTCCTTCATCGGCTTTTGACTCAAATTTCCTTAGGTCATCTTTGGTATTTAGAATATAGACCTTACATCCAAAGACCCTAAAGTAGTGAACTTGTGGAGTTCTCCCATTCCACAACTCAAAGGGGGTTTTACCTAAGAACCTATGTACCAAAACCTGATTTTGAATGTAACAAGCGGTATTAACCGCTTCGGCCCAAAAGTAGCTAGGAAGGGAATATGCATTAAGAATAGTCCTAGCAGCTTCTTGTAGGGCTCTGTTTCTCCTCTCAACTACTCCATTTTGTTGAGGAGTCATTGGGCATGAAAATTCATGCTTATACCCATTTTCTACACAAAATTGCGAGAATCTTGAATTTTGGAACTCCCCGCCATGGTCACTCCTAATTCAGTTAATTTTGAGGTGTTTTTCATTTTCTACTCTTTTACTGAACCCTATAAAAATTTCTAAGATATCGTCCTTATGTTTCATAAAGAAAACCCATGTAAACCTAGAAAAATCATCTACAATAACTAAACAATATTTACTCCCTACTAGTGAGGGAGTACTATGACAATCAAACAAGTCAATGTGTAAAAGCTTTAATGGTAAAGTAAGTAGTAGTGGTTAGGGTTTTACCTTTGTGTGATGATTTTGATTGCTTACCCTCTTGGCATGCATCACACAATTTGGTCTTCTCATACTTGATCATAGGTAGCCCCTTCACCAACTCCTCCTTAGCCACTCTTGCAATGCTTCTCATGTTCACGTGCCCAAGTCTTGGGTGCCACAACCACCCTTCTTCTTCTTTAGACATGAAACACTTAGGCAAATTGTTAGTAGCATAAGTAATGTCAAGATAATAAAGGTTGGCCTCCCTATACCCTTCTAGTATGACATTATTGGACTCATTTTGTTTAATTAGGCACTTCCTAGCATGGAATTCAACCCTATAGCCCGCATCACATAACTGACTTACACTAAGTAAATTAAATTTCATGTCTCTAATTAAAAGTACCTTATGGATAGAGATTGTAGGAGATACCTCAATGGTGCTCCTACCAATTATTTTCAGTTTCCCACTATTTCCAAAGGAGACCATCCCTTCTCTTAGGTAGCTAATAGTAGTGAACTTGCTCACATCTCCGGTCATATGTCTTAAGCACCCACTATCTACTATCCACATGGTTGAGGCCTCCTTCACCTTCACCTATACAACATGGAAAACATACTCTTTTAGTACCCAAATTTTTGATCCACAAGCATCATTTAAAAATTTCTTAGATACCCACGCCCTTTTGATGTTTCCCTTAGTCCCTTGTTTCTTAGATGCACCAATCCTACCCATGAGTGAGACAAAGACCACTTCCTTGGTCTTTGGCCTATATCCCAATCCGGCCTTGTTATAGACGACTCTTTGGCTATTAATTATCATATCTAAGTTGCTAGAGCCCACTTGAAATTTCCTAAGTGCCTTTGTGAGGTCCTCCACCTTTTTCCTTAGTTCTTTGTTTTCAATTTCAAAGCATGTATCATGTGATATAAGAGAACAAACATATAAGTCTTCCTTAAGCTTTGTAGACTCTACTCTAAGCATGACAATTTCATCTTTTAGGTCCTTACTTTTCTTTCTAGCTTTAGCTAAGTCCCTATTGGTACTAGAAATAATTTTAACTAAAGTGGAGGAAGGTAAGTTATATACCTCACTTACCGATGCTTCTGACTCAGATGATGATGATGAAGCGCTTTCACCTTCACTGCTCGAGCTTCTTTCATCATCAGATGACTCTGAATGGTCCACTGCAATGAGAGCAAAGTGAGACACTTGCTCCTCTTCCTCCTCCGAGGATGATGGATCATCCCACGTCGCCTTGAGGTTGGTGGCACTCTTCTCCTTTCCCTTTGACCTCTTCTTGTCACCTTTCTTCTTCTCCTCCTTCTTTTCATCTCTTCTCTTTAGTTGAGGGCACTCATTCTTCATGTGTCCCTCTTGGTGGCAGTTGTAGCAAATGATGTCCTTTGCCTTGCCCTTGCTTTTAGATCCTTTCATAACATAAGATTTGTTAGAAAAACTTTTAAAATCCCTACGCATCTTTCTTACCATAAAGGCCTCTTGGTCGCTATCCATAGAGGCACTGGACTCCTCTGAGTCGGATGAAGAGGAGTAGACCACCTTCTTCTTCTTCTCCTTCTTCTTCTCCTTTTCTGCAATAAAGGCTATACCTTTCTCTTTGGCCAAAATATTAGCTTGCTCGTGCAGTTCAAATTCATAAAATAGATCATCTAATTTTACTATTGACAAATCCCTTGATACTTTGTAGGCATCAACCATTGATGCCCACAAAGTTGTTCTCGGGAAAGATTGTAGGACGTACCTGACAAGATCCCGATTTTCAATTTTCTCTCTAATCACATGGAGTTCGTTGATGATCTCCTTCACCCTTCCATGCAGCTGGCTGACAGTCTCGTTGCTCTTCATGGACAGGGATTGGAGTTGGGCAACGAGCAGGTCCTTCTTTGCCCTTCTGGACTCATTGGACCCTTCATTCAGTTCAACAAGTTTGTCCCACAACTCTTTGGCACTCTTGAATGGTCCCACCTTGTTGAGTTGCTCCTTTGACAACCCGTATTGTAGTGTGGTGGTGGCCTTGGCATTTGACTGCGCCCTCTTCATGACATCCTTCGACCACGATCTCATTGCTGTTGGCTCTCCTCTTTCGTCGACGGGTGCATCGAATCCATCTACAACAGTAATCTAGTTTTCAATGTCATTTATTAGATAGTATTGCATTCTACCTTTCCAGTATGCGAAGTTGTTCCCGTCGAAGAATGGTGGCCGTGCAGTGCTGTATCCCTCGTGAAACGCCATTTACTTTACTCCGGTCGACGGTGAGTTCTTCCGAAGCGAACCAGCTCTGATACCAATTGATAGATCGAAGAGCGTTGCTAGAGGGGGGTGAATAGCACTTTGTCGAATTTCTCTACAAAATTGTTAGCGGAATACAAACAAAAATATATGAAAGCAAAAAAGCAATGCTAACTCAGAGTATTTTACTTGGTATCCACCCGAACGGGTGACTAATCCAAGGATCCACGCGAGTACTCCACCTCCACTAAGAAAAATCTCCTTCAGGTGGAGAAACCTTTACAAAGGCGTTGTCTTCCTCTTTACAGAATGCAATGAACAGAGAGAGAGGAAGGTCTGAAGACTCTATGCACGAACAACACTTCGTTACAGTGTAAAACTGTACCATTCACGTACAGAAAGTCCTCTTTTTATAAGAGAACAGGACAGCTTCGCAGGCTGTCCAGACCCGCACCAGTCGACTGCCCCTGGGGCAGTCGACTGGCCTAGCATTAATTGCTAGCCAACGGCTAGTTTTTGGGGGGTCACCAGTCGACTGCCCCTGAGCCAGTCAACTGGTAGAAGGCTGAAAACCTTCTGTGAGTTTTGGAAGTCGACTGCCCTATGGCCAGTCGACTGCCCACTCACTTACAGCCACTCAAACACTCTCCTTCACGTATGTCTTCAGGTACACTCCCCTGGCTCGCCCCTTGAAGTCATCTTCCTCTGGCTCTCGTCCCTCGGATGCGCACACAAGCCTTCCCTTGGCTTGCCTCCATGCCACCCTTCACGTGTGCCCTTGAAGTCCACTTCCCGGCTTGCCCTTGGAGTCTTCCTCCCTCGTCTCTCGTCCCTCGGATATGTTCTCCATGTGTGATTCTCCAAGTCCTGCAAACTCAATCACACATATATCAAATACAACATAACACCCTAACCTTAAACTTATTGGCACACACATCAAAACCATGATCTTCCCGATCATTCTTGGGCCGATTGCCTCAACACCAAAGATACACTTCTTGCTTTACAATACTCTATTTCTCCAACCTTTGATCATGCGAGTTCAGTTGCTAGTACATCGGAAAGCTCACCAACAACCTATGCCAAAAAACAACTTCCTAGTTGTTGGTATATTCTAATTTTTATTGTACTTGCACTTATTCATTTACAAAGGAGATAGCTTGTTACTATCCTCCTCCATCTCTTGTATGGATTTGATTTCTTTGAAAGGTTTTCAGAGAAAGGGATACTAGTGGGGATTGGACAATGAAGTGATCAAGGATCGTGGGTCTTAGAGTATGAGTTGATTAAGGCTCCGAACTAAATAAAAGAACTTGTCTCTTATCTTATGCATTTATCTATCTCGTCGCTACTTTGAATCTTGTTGTTAAAACAATGAAAAGAATGATTTCAAAACGAACGAGATTCAACCCCCCCCCCCATCTATAACGATCTGTTATGCCCTTCAGATTAAAGAATGCATGAGTTACATACCAATTGTAGGTCTGTGTGGAGCAGACTAGAGGAGGTGAATAACCTTACAAAGTTAAACTAAATATTTTGCTAATTTTTAACAAAGACAAAAGTTAGTTACTCAAACAGAATAACATAAATTACTAAAAGAGAAAGAGGCTCCAAGTTTCTTTGGTTTGCAACATGGGTGGTTGCTAATCCAACGCGGTGAAGGCTCACTAGAATTTCTCCTTTGCCATAGGTGGAGAAGCCTCTTACAAGCATTGATAGTATAAACAGTTGAGCACAGAATTATAAAAGTGATTACAGTCAATGAATGATTAATTCTGAGCCAAGGGGATCTATTTATAAAGCCTGGAAGACTTATCGAGATGTTGACGAGGCACCTCACGGGCGCCCGAGTACAACACAGGCGCCTAACTCGGGTCAAAGCTTATCCACGTCGCAATAGTTGAAAAGTTGATAAGATTCTTATCGAGTGATCGATTGCAACACGGGCACCTGTATAGAGCCGACCAAGGGTTGGGTCCAGCCTGGACCCGGCTCGGGTCAATGGGTCGGGTGACACATTGACCCGGTTCATCGGGTCGAACCGGAACCGGCCCGACAGTTCTGGTTCCAACCCAAGCTAAATTGGCAAGTCTGAACCGCCTGTTAACCGGCGGTTCGAAGCCGTTGGGATGCTTTTATTTTCGTGGGGCGCGACTGCATGCTGCGATTGCTATTATCCGTAACACGCGGCCACGCGCTGTCGATGTATTATGACTTCTAACAGTTTGGAGTTGAGCAACATGTAATACGTGTTGCGGATAGAAAATTGCGCGCCGCAGAAAGTCATATTTATTGTAGTATTTATATGTATGTTTTATATTGTCCACCGTATAGAGAAAGTATTGTCGAATTTTTATAAGACGAGCAGTTCCTCAAGACATGATAGAATTTATTGATGTACAATTCTAAATTGAGAAAATCTATGAAAAAGTATGATAACTTTGAAGATTGAACAACAAATTGACACATATGTAGTTAACAAGGAAGATTTTGACTAATGTCGTTAAACTTGAATGTACAGTGCTTCCAATAACATTTTGATCATTATGTGCACACTTTAATGTTGTTAGTAAATTAAATTTTGATTAATGTTGATAATATAATTGTGTACATTTGGATTTTGTTAATAATATTGTTTTGTTTAATGTTGATATTATTTTGATTAGAGTTGATATTGTTTGTATTGACATTGTCATTATATTTGTTGATATTAAATTTATAATAAAATTATAAGTTATATGATAAAATTAATAATAAATTTATGAAAATTTAATTTTGTCATTAAATTAGCGACAGAATTTTAGAATTTTAATTTTGTAGTTAAAATTAGTGATGAAAATTTAATTATGCTGCTAATTTAGTGATAGAATTATAATTCCCTAACTAAATGCCTTGGCGACCCAAAATATTGCGACCGCTAATTTTTATTGCTAATCTCTATTCTTCTTATTTAGTTTATTTATCACAACGTTAATTATACCATTCCTTTAGATAATGAGTTGTTTTTAATATTTTTAATTTATTTATAATGTGTAAGTGTTTCTTACAACGTAATACTTAGATGATCATAAATATAAATATAAAAATATAATATAATATAAATATAATGATAAATTTAAAAATGAATTTATGTTTGAATTTATAAATATAATTGTAAATAGATTTGTAAATAGAGTAATATTATATTTAATGTGTGATTTTAAATAAATTAATGATTGATTTAAGATAAAATTAGAGATGGTGATAAAAGATAATTCACTCATTCCGGCACTCTCGTAAATTCGTTTATGAATTAATATAGAGGAGATAAATATCGAAAATTTCTAATCCGAATAATGACTAGCGTATAAGGGAGGATAGATATCTAGCTTCGTTTTGTTAGAATTTTAGGGTCATAATTGTAAATTATAAATGTTGTATGTCATCAATTAAATAAGTCAAAAATATTGTGATCTAAATTTTGGAATTATGAAATTTGACGGAAGGGCTTAATTGTTATGAATAAAACATTGTGGATACCATGTGCTAATTCTAATTTGTTGAGGGGCCAAATTAGAAAAGGGCAACCTTTGGATTCTATAAATAGGAGGTTATAGTCCCAGTTTGCAGACAATGCTTTTGTTTTATTTCCCATCGACAAAACTCTTCGGAAACCTAAGGAAGTCTGCAGATTGAAGATCATCTCCGGAGGACCGATTACGACGATGGATTCCGGTATGCTTCCGCGACTTTGGTTAATTGTCAAGTTTATTATTTCTTAAGAGTTGAATAGAGATTAAGATTGTTCATGAAGATCTCTCAACTTAAGATTTATTTTCTACATTTGGTATCAGAGCAATCTATTTCCAATTCTTAAGAAATAATTATGGATGTTGTTCTGTCTCGATTATCCATGTTATTATTGTATTTTTACAATGCTGAGATTGTTGGCATGGATAGATGCGCCACATCAAAGTGGCTGCCGAAATTATCACGAAGGCTCTAGCAATTTTCCAACAGTTTGGATGTTGGAATTGATGTAACGTTTATAAATTTCTTATGGATTCTGGACAATTTGCCTTCTGATTCGGTCGGAAGAAACGCCAGTGGCGACAGAAACTTTCGTCAAGTTTCTGTCCGTCTTGGAAGTTGCTGGACAGTTACATAAACGTCTTCAGTTTCGGAAACGTGTTGCATGATTTCTGATTTCGGAATGTGTGATTAATTAAATGAGGAATTCTTGGTTAATAAAAAAAAATCATTTCCGTTTGGAGATGATGAACAGAGGCGTGTGGTTTTGATTTTCACGTCTTGGAACCGCTCACCACGTTTTGGTGAACAAAGAATCATTTAATTAAGCATATATATATATATATATATATATATATATATATATATATATATATATATATATATATATATATATCCCCTTCCATTATAATCCATTAAATTTAATTATTTAGATAAAATAATTTAATTAAATTATTTGGATAAAATAATTTAATTAATTTATTTTATAATGTGGATTTAAATATTAAATGGATTATATGGGTCCATTAATATCTATTATTTTAAATTAAGTTAAATTTAAATTATATGTCACCAAAGTGACCTCTATTATTTGAATTTAATTTTATTTGAAATATTGAGATATTATTCAAGGATTAATTAAGGTGTAAATATATATATTTATGTGAGTATTAATCGGCCCAAAGGAAGATTTATACTTAACAAAATTATATATTTACCTGTGATAATAAATACGTAACAATTATAAGGTGACAATTGTTATTTTCATGAATTTAATGAATCGATCCAAAGATAGGTTTATTATTTGTCATGCATTATTGTTAGTGTTTGATTATTACAACAAGAGTACCACTTGCAAATAATATTACTGTCCAAAGACTTGATATTGTTGTTGCACTAGGGGAGTGTTTGGGAGAGCTTTTACTTCTTGAAAAGTGATTCTTGTAGTGATTATCTTGAAGTTAGTAAGAAGCTAAAGCATACAGTGTTTGGAAATAGAAGTCAAAAACTGATACAAGGTAAAGTTTGAGTGTTTGGTGAATAATCACTTTTAAGTTTAATTTTTAATTAAATGACAATAATATCCTTAAACTATCAAAATTAATTTTTTTTCAATTATTTAAATATAATTTTGATACAAGATCTATAATATTTTATATATTTAATATTATATTTTAAATATTATATCAAAATTATTTTTTTTAATAATATATATATTTAAAAAAAATATAAAGTTAATAAAAATATAAAAAATAATAAAATAATAAAATTTATATAAATTTATACAAATATGTATAAAATTTTTTGAAAATATAAATTATATAAAAATATAAGATTTTATTTAAAAATAGGATGGTAATTATGTAAAGTAATAAATTTATTAAGGGTATAAATGTCAACTTTTAATTCTACACCATAAGCAAAAAAGCAGAAGCAGAAAAAAGCATCAAATTGTTGCTTCTAGCTTTTGAGTAAAAGTTGCAGAAGTTAAAGCAGAATCTGACATTCCCAAACACTCAAAAGCACTTTTGTATGGCTAGAAGCTAAAAAGCAGCTAGCAAAAGCTCTCCCAAACACTCCCTAGGTATCTTTTAGATGGGCTTTACCATTTATTTTAATTTATTCATAATGAGCATGTTATTTATGTTATTATTATTGTGTTCTCTTTTCAGCAAGTGTTGCTACTATTTCTGCCAACTTAAATTCAGTGCCAATCTTTAATGGTACAAATTTTAAGGATTGGAAGGAGAACATTCTTATTGTTCTTGGCTGCATGGATCTAGATCTTGCGCTCAGGACAGAGCAACCTACTACTCCTACGGATTCTAGTTCTTCTGAACAGAGGACTAAATATGAGAAGTGGGAACGCTCTAACCGTATGAGTCTTATGATCATCAAACGCGGCATACCAGAGGCTTTTAGTGGTGCGGTGTCTAATAATATCACCAACGCTAAGGAATATCTTGATGAGATTGAGAAGCGCTTTGCAAAAAGCGATAAGGCGGAAACAAGCACACTTCTGAAAAGCTTGATTTCCATGAAGTATCAAGGCAAGGGAAATATTCGAGAATATATCATGGAATTTTCCCACCTTGCATCAAAGTTGAAGGCACTTAAACTTGAATTGTCGGATGACATGCTTGTGCATTTAGTGCTTATTTCTCTTCCAATCCAGTTCAGTCAGTTTCAAATCAATTATAACTGTCAAAAGGAGAAATGGACTCTTAACGAGCTCATTTCATATTGTGTTTAAGAGGAAGAGAGGTTGAAGCAAAACAAGGTTGAAAGTGCCTATTTAGCAAACACCCCTAAAGATAAGGGCAAGAAAAGAAAGAATGAGGCTACTAAAGGTCCTTATGTGAAGAAACAAAAGCAAGACAATGACAAGAAAGGTTGTTTCTTCTGTAACAAGCCTGATCATGTCAAGAAGGAATGTCCTAAGTATCATGCCTGGCGTGTGAAAAAGGGTACATTTTTAAATTTGGTTTGTTCAGAAGTAAATTTAGCTTCAGTGCCTAGAAACACTTGGTGGTTAGACTCCGGTGCTACTACTAACATCAGTGTTTCAATGCAGGGTTGCCTGAGCTACCGAAAGCCAAGTGATGCTGAAAGATGCATCTATATGGGTGATGGCAAGTCAGTCGCAGTGGAAGCCATAGGGCATTTTAGATTGTTGTTAAGCACTGGTTATTATTTAGACTTAATAGATACTTTTGTTGTACCGTCTTTTAGACGGAATTTGATTTCTGTTTCTCATTTGGACAAATTAGGTTATCATTGTTCGTTTGGAAACAATCAGTTCAGTTTATCTATTGATTCTAATATTGTTGGAACCGGTTCACTTATCATTTATGACAATCTCTATATGCTTGATATAAATGCTTCTTATATTGAAACCCTAAATGTGGAATCACGTGGCACCAAGCGTAAATTTAATATTGAAAACTCAGGTGCATTATGGCATAAACGTTTAGGGCACATCTCTAGAAATAGAGTTGAACGACTTGTATCAGATGGAATTTTACATTCCATTGATTTTACGGACCTAGACATTTGTGTTGAATGCATTAAGGGCAAACAGACCAAAAGAAAGAAAGAAGGTGCATATCGAGCTACGGAAGTATTGGAATTGATACATACGGATGTTTGTGGACCATTTCCAACACCTTCTTGGAATGGTCAACAATATTTTGTATCATTCATTGATGATTATTCTAGATATGCATACATATTTCTTATTCATGAAAAGGCTCAAACACTGGATGTTTTCAAATCATTTAAGGTTGAAGTCGAAAACCAACTCGACAAAAGAATTAAGAAAGTCAGATCTGATCGTGGTGGTGAATACTACGGTAGATATGACGGTTCAGGTGAACAACGTCCAGGACCTTTTGCTCAATACCTAGAGGAGTGTGGAATCGTCCCACAGTACACCATGCCAGGCTCTCTAAGCATGAATGGTGTAGCTGAACGACGAAATCGGACTCTTAAGGATATGGTAAGGAGTATGGTTAGCCATTCAACTTTACCAACATCACTCTGGGGAGAAGCATTAAAGACAGCAGCTTACATTCTAAATCGAGTACCCACTAAAGCAGCTACTAAAACACCTTTTGAGCTTTGGACAAAGCGAGAGCCAAGTTTAAAACATTTTCATGTTTGGGGGTGTCCAGCTGAGGCTAGACCATACATGCCACATGAAAAGAAATTAGACTCTAGAACAGTAAGTAGCTACTTTATTGGATATTCTGAGCGATCAAGGGGCTATAAGTTTTATAATCCCAAAACACGGACTATCTTTGAGACGGGAACTGCAACGTTCTTTGAGGATATTGAGTTTGGGGGGAAGAATAAGGTTTCTGACATTGTCTTTGAGGAGGAATGTATTCCTACTACTCTTCAAGAGGAAATGGTTTATATTCCTATGATTGCTTCTGATAATGATCAGGATATTATTCCTGTTAGTGATCAAGATGCAATATAAGAACAACAAGACATTGTCAGTCAACTCCCAGAAGAACAAACTCAACAACCTCAAGAACCAATGCATGAAGAACAAGTGCCTTTACGTAGATCCACTAGAGAAAGGAGGAGTGCTATTTCAAATGATTACATAGTACTACTTCAAGAACATGAGGAAAATGATGGCATGGCAGAGGATGATCCAATCAACTTTCGTCAGGCCATGCAAGATTCAAATTCTCAAAAATGGATTGAAGCAATGAATGAAGAGTATAAATCAATGCAAGACAATAATGTTTGGGAACTTGTCCCATTACCAGAAGGTGTGAAACCATTGGTTGTAAATGAATTTTTAAAACTAAACGGGATTCAAACGGTAATGTGAAAAGATATAAGGCACGTCTTGTAGCTAAAGGTTATACTCAAAGATATGGAATTGACTATAAAGAGACTTTTTCTCCGGTTTCAACGAAAGACTCTTTTAGGACAATCATGGCACTTGTTACACACTTTGATATGGAACTCCATCAGATGGATGTCAAGACAGCTTTTCTCAATGGAGACATTGAGGAAACAATTTATATGGTGCAACCAGAATACTTTGTATCGGGAGATCCAAAGAGTATGATTTGCAAACTTAAGAAGTCCATCTATGGGTTAAAGCAAGCGTCTCGTCAATGGTACCATAAATTTCATCAAATAATCATCTCATTTGGATTTGAGGTGAATGTGGTAGATGATTGTGTGTATCATAAGTTCAGTGGGAGCAAACATATTTTCCTGATTTTATATGTTGATGACATTTTGCTTGCCACAAATGATATAGGTATGTTAAACGATACCAAGAGATTTCTATCCAGATATTTTGAAATGAAAGATCTTGGTAACACATCTTTTGTATTAGGAATCCAAATACATCGAGATCGTTCTCAAGGTATTCTTGGATTATCACAAAAGAACTATATCGATAAAGTACTTAAAAGATTTGGCATGCAAGATTGTAAACTAGGAAATACCCCAGTCGCTAAAGGAGATAAGTTTAGTCTTAAACAGTGCCCTAAAGGAAGCCTTGAGACTCAAGAAATGCAAAAGATTCCCTTTGCTTCGGCAGTAGGAAGTCTTATGTATGCTCAAGTTTGTACGCGTCCGGATATTGCGTACATTGTTGGAGTGTTGGGCAGATATTTAAGCAACCCAGGAATGGATCATTGGAAAGCAGCAAAGAGGGTAATGAGATATTTAAAGAGAACTAGTGATTACATGCTCACATATAAGAGATCAGATACTCTTGAGATCGTGGGATATTCTGACTCTGATTTTGCTGGATGCCAAGATAGCATGAGATCCACTTCAGGCTATGTTTTTCTATTGGCTGGCGGAGCTATCTCTTGGAGAAGTGCCAAACAGGCATTGACAGCTTCTTCCACCATGGCAGCAGAGTTTATAGCATGTTATGAGGCATCTAATCATGGAATATGGCTGAAAAATTTTGTCACTGGGCTGCGCATTTTGGGAAGGGTTGAAAAACCACTGAAGTTATTTTGTGACAATAAATCAGCTGTATTGTATTCCAACAACAATAGGAGCTCGACAAAATCGAAGCACATCGATATCAAGTTCCTTGTTGTGAAAGAAAGAGTACAAAGTGGACAGATTTTGATAGAACACATAGGTACAAACTCCATGATAGCAGATCCTTTGACGAAAGGACTACCACCCAATGTCTTTTATGAGCATACCACTCATATGGGTGTTATTCAGTTTTGTAAAATTTAGATTCAGTGGGAGTTTGTACTATATCTGTTTTCTATATATGTTTGGTTATGTCTCTGAAACTTATGTATTTAGAGATTTTCTGATCAGATATAAAGTTTAATGTTTACTTCATTCCACTTTGTATAACTAAAGTTAAAGTTTTGATCTCACTTTGGTTAAGGAGGACCAGTTGAAAATTGACATGAATAGATCACCTTGCATGTAATTTTCATGCCACAAATTCATAATTGATCTATGACATTTGATTATATTGATATATGTGACCATTGATAGTTTAGTTGTGAAAAATACAACGAAGACTGCATTGATTCTATGTTTATATAATTAATGGACGAGATTGTTAAGGAAGCCCTATGGTTATGATGACAAAAGTTTTGAGCTCACTAAGGTTAACACATTTATAAGTTTACGCATATGACCCAGTGGGAGATTGTTAGAATTTTAGGGTCATAATTGTAAATTATAAATGTTGTATGTCATCAATTAAATAAGTCAAAAATATTGTGATCTAAATTTTGGAATTATGAAATTTGACGGAAGGGCTTAATTGTTATGAATAAAACATTGTGGATACCATGTGCTAATTCTAATTTGTTGAGGGGCCAAATTAGAAAAGGGCAACCTTTGGATTCTATAAATAGGAGGTTATGGTCCCAGTTTGCAGACGATGCTTTTGTTTTGTTTCCCATCGACAAAACTCTTCGGAAACCTAAGGAAGTCTGCAGATTGAAGATCATCTCCGGAGGACCGATTATAATGATGGATTCCGGTATGCTTCCGCGACTTTGGTTAATTGTCAAGTTTATTATTTCTTAAGAGTTGAATAGAGATTAAGATTGTTCATGAAGATCTCTCAACTTAAGATTTATTTTCTACACGTTTAATTCTTAGATCTTAGAATAATACTTCATACATTAGTCATCAGTTAAACCTGCGAGATAAGATGAAATTAGAGAGGTAGATGATGAGAGAAATTAAAATAACAAAATCAAGGTAAGATGGGGTCATTCATATTCCCGCTGGAACTGACGTAATTAAGGAAATGAAATAGTTGTAATAATTATATTAAGGAAAATAATATGTTCGAGAAAAAAATTTAAAGAAAACATTAAAAAAATAATGTGATATCGTAATTATAGCGATTCCCGACGAATTTACTGTGTCCTCAAAGTATAGTTTGATTTGAGTGGTGGTCGGAAGCCGCGAATGATATCCGGACGATAATCAGATTTATACATATTAATTATCATTGATTTCTTCACATTTTTCTTAAATTTTTTTCTTAACAGTATGATTGCTCTTATATTAATTAGGAATTGAGAGAATATTACAAACTTCTCGAAATGTGCTACATCTTTATACTTTCTCGTCCGGAGGGAGTTCTTCGTTGACGACGGCACTGTAATTGAGTCCACTCTTATCGACCACATCTGCCTCGGAGGAAAAGAACATCAAATAAAATCCACTGATTGTGATCAAGCCAGCCACTAGCCACACGGCGACGGCGATCGGCAGCGGAATCTCAGCGGCCACCCGCCAAGTGAAGGCGAGAATTTGAGCGGTGGCGAGGAGCCAAACGAGGGCCTTGAGGCCTTCCTTTTTCCGAGGAGTGGCGTCGGGGCCGAGCCGCTCGAAGACCTTGAGGCAATGGAAGAGTAGCACAAGGTCGGTGTAGGAGAAGAGTGTGAAGGCTAAGGCTGAGGGTTGGTGCCGCGACCGGTAGGCGGATTCGGCGGTTGTGTACGTGAGAAGCAGGAAGGTGATGATGGTGAGAAAATTGAAGAGCTTCGTCCTCCGGCGGCGGCTGCTGCTGCTATTGCTTTGCTTGCCTTCTGATAGCGTTCCCTTCTCCATTAGGAGTGACAGAGGATAGTGGGGCAACAACTGCGCGCTTTGCTTGCTTTCTGATGCCTCCTCGATCTCCATTAGCGTATTTATAGACGGATTTATTCATTTCCAGGAAAGTTCAGTCGAAACTTCAAGACAATGTTTCCAGTCAAACGCGTTTTCGAAGGGAAAAAACGGTCAGTCAAGTCAATTTTTTTTATAATCCAAATGAAAATATTCATCTATATTGAAATCCAAAAATCTAATTAATTATGTATTCTTCTAAATATTAGAGCTTTTTTTTATAATCCAAATGGAAATATTCATCTATATTGAAATCCAAAAATCTAATTAACTATGTATTCTTTTAAATATTAGAGCATAATTGAGATGGTAAGATTGAATCACTACAAAAGTTGTGGATATACCATTTATAATTTTCTGATTTATCTCTTTTTTATGGTTGTGGGGTTAATCGTGTGGGATGCCTAGGATAAACATATGATTTTTTGTCACATAAATATTTTATTATTGCATCGATCGATGAGTCAATGATTTAAAAGGTTGGTATTGTCGTTGACATGCCTCCGAGACCCATGCTTGCTCGAAAATTGAACAGCATCTTCCCTGCACGATGAACAAATTGGGACATTTATACATAACTTTGATTTACAAAAATATAGCTCAGCCTCACACGGCTAACATCACAATAATAGAGTAAATCCACAACCACACAGTTAATATCTTTAAGAAAAATAAAAATAGTAGAGAGTCCATAATCAGAATAAAACTCCAACATAAATTCAAAAACGAACATACCAATCCAATAACATATAAACATAAATCTACTAAGACAATACCAGATTAATAAAATAAATACCAATCTAGAAAATAAAATGCGAAACTCACGAAATGCAGAAATAAAGTAACTATGAAAAATAAACTAAACCCTGAGACAACTCCAAAACAACTCGACACCGTAGGACTGACAACTGGATCCTCTCCTGGCTCCAGGTAATGCATCTATCTGTTACCTGAAACAAAAATAGATGGTGGGAGTGATGAGTTCGGGCAAACTTTGCGAGTATAAAAGTATATAAATACACGACATCATAAAAGATATAATAAGCAAAAAGAAACAATAGTATACAATCTCTAGAAAACAGAAGAATAACTAGGCATGTATGAAACAGAGTGATAACATAATATCAAAATATATATGCATGTCAAACAAATGTAACAATCATAGCTCATATAAATGTAGCAAACACAAAAAAATACATAATGCAATAAATGCATATGATGCAATGACATGTGTCACCCCTGATGCCAGTCAAGCTTTCATCACATCATATCTGTGTGGCCGAGTGGGTAGGGCTGTGATAATTGTACGCACCCCAACGAATACCACTAGTATATGTAGTTGAGTGGGCAGGATACTGAGGAGCCAACTACTCCAAAAATCCCAAGAAAAAGGGGGAGCCACGAATAGCTCTGATATCCCTCGGAAATAACGGTGAGAGTATCAACTGCTTGGTTACTACTCCAATATCCACTGCACATGAGTGGTCGAGTGTGGCATATTAGGACAGTTGCTCGCACTCTAGCAACTACCACGACGAGTGGTTGAGTGGACAAAGCAACTAAATGACTGACAATGACTTAACCATATGGAAGCCAATACTCGTCAGCATGCAACTGTGCAGATATGGTGCATGATACTAAATGCACAATCAACCAAGCAATAACGATGCAACGATACAACCAATAAGTACTAAAAATCATCAAACATGCAACTAAACTACTGGATAACGTATCTCTAATGCCAACCAACGCTAGTTATGTTTAATGATCATTTTTAAGTACTCGCGTACAAGCGGTACTTTACAGAATATAAAACCAATGATGAGACTGTACGGATATAAAATACGATTTACTCGAAGATCAAGAAACGAAAGTATCAACGGACGATATTAAAAAACAACAAATGACAAGGTCAAGCAGTCCTACTCAGACATAAACAGTTATGCATTTAAGATAAATAATCTACAATATACAAAAGGAGAAGTACCCACCTTAAATATAGCATGTGTCCAAGTAAACCTCACGAGCAACCGTACGAGTCAGAATCAAAGTCCTGTATCAATGACAAAGTTTAACAATTTATACAATTAATAAACTAGTAAAAAATATACTACACTTAGTTAGGATGAAACCTAACTTGCTAAATTATCCCATAAAACAACGGTTGATTCCTTCTTAACATAATTATAACAATTAGGTTTTTGGGTTAATTTCCCAACTAACTCAAAGGATAACTCTAAAGACCGCCTAGAATAAATCCCTCAAAACAAATCCAACACCAAATCCAACTCATGGCAAGATTATAACAAAACTGAGATCAACATCTGTCCACAGACACCCTCGAATCATATAAGTTAAGTTAAGACTCAAAATCTAGCAAGTTTGCAACCTAATCTATCTATGATCAACACTACTGTTTCATATTGACCTACAAAACAGAACCACAACTCCACAGCTACATTAACACGATAATGTTTCCATTACTATTATTATATCAATTAGACATAATCATTAGTAGACTGATAAGCTTTATCTACCAGATATAAGAAGGAATCTGCTAATACTAGGGAAAACAAATAAATAAATAAATAAACAGGAATGAGAGTATACCTCTCAAGAAGATCCCTTAATTTGACATTATCAGAGAAGTGTTCGAACAAGTCATTACATTGAAGTTTTCTTGTTATGCTCCATCATTTCCATGAATCTGAACATTGATCACCTATCCAATTCCCAAGATTTTGGCATGGGGGTGTTTCCATTTCCTCGACAACAATTCTCACTTTCAACAGCAGCCTCACGGCAACTACTACGTTGTGTCGAATGAAATCCCTAAAACCCAAAACTCAGCAAGGTATCAAATCAAATTACCAGCCATCCACCCAGATCCAGTTAATTCCGGAAATCGATTCATCCATGAACATCAACTAAGCAATCAAATCTCGCCCGAATTGGGATCAGCAACACCTCCTTGCTTATATCCGACTAGCACAACTCCCTTGGTGAAATACTTCATCTTCGGTAGCCCTCCCAATTCCAGATCAGAGCGAGATCTGGGCACACCTCAATGTTCGTGAAACCTCGAGATTCCAGCCGATTGAGACTTCGACATGACAATCACCATGCACCACCCCCTTCCTGGCACTACAGCAGACCACCTCCAGAGAAATGAGAAGAGAGCGCCCGACGACTGGCTCAGCCACTCGAAAACCCAACTGCGCTCTGATCTGCTGATCCTGCATGGCAAAGAAGAGGAACTCGGGTTTGAAGAGGGGGTCGACGACGCTCACAAGGAAGGCTTGGCTTCTTTGGGCGGAGGAAGCGGAGAGGAGTAGCTGTCGGGTGTGATCAGGCAGGCGGTGGTGGCGACGTGGAGGAGTTGCTCTGCGGTGGTTCTTCACTCACGCGATGAAAGACGTGAGGAATCGTGTGCCACAAGGAGGAGTCGGCGCAAAAAGGTTTTATTAGTTTTAAGGCAACTTTCAAAAAGACCCACCAGATAATTCAACTCCACCATTACTTTAGGGTTTAAGCGTTTAAGCCCTTAAATTTTTCGATATTTAACAATCCTCATCAACTTGATCTTAATTAATGATCATTGACTTGGTGATGCGGTGAATTCCTATAGCCCCATGTGGCTCGTGTAGTCAAAAGGCATGCTGAACTATCAGTTAAAATCAAAATGGATCAAACATTATCCAAAAGAAATCAGACATAGACCAGATGAGATTCGGATCTGATCTAACCGGCTAATACACTCATCTCAAAAATTTGAGCCCGAACAAGTCAATTATCACGCTTCAATCTCAGATTCCAACACTGTACGTCTCAATCTCAAATCACCAACATCCTCCATGTCTTAGCCTCACACCACAAAAAAAACAAGGATTCTGGGAAGAATTCTAAAAAGAAATAATCGCAAAAATTTTGGGACAAATTCTACGATGAAAAATCAAATTCTAGGATGAAAAATTGTAAATTCGACGTCAATTTTGGCGATGAATTTTATTTTCGTCACCAAATTCGTTGTAATTTTATAACAAAAATAAAATTCGTTGCAAAATTCCCAAACACAAATTTGCGACGAAATTCTGATTTCATCCCAATTTTGGCGACGAACCCGATTTTCCTCGTAGATTTGGCAACAAAAATGAATTCATCACCAAATTTAGACATCTCAAATTTGACAACAAATACTAATTTTGTCGTCATATTTGCAACTAATACGGATTCATTACCAATATGCTAATTCAACATTTCTATGTCGAATTTATTTCGTCTCAGAATCTAAGACGAATCCACAAATTTGTCTCATAATCGGGGATGAATTCACAGATTTATCCCAGATTTTGTCTCAGATTTTGGGTAAAACTCGTCCAAAATTTTGAGACAAATCCATAAATTTATCTCAGATTTTGAGACAAAAAAAAATTCATTGTATAATTGATTTATGATAATTTGGCAATTTCGTCACCAAATTCATCCCAAAATGAAAAAAATTATCCACAGCCAAACCATTCCTGCATGCTACCGTGTTTATACAATCATATCCAATACCATTTACAAGCTTGTTTATAACACATCCAATTTAACAATCCAACACGTCGCATCTTATTCATAAGATACACATCTTATTTAACAGATATAACATCTTATTCACAAGATACACATCCTAATAATATTCCACATCGTCCAAGCAGATTTGGCAACAAAAATGAATTCATCACCAAATTTAGACATCTCAAATTTGGCAACAAATACTAGAGCTTTATAATATCACCAAATTTATTATAAACTAACCTTTATAATATCACCATCACAACACTTCATGCATCGAGGCCCAGTGAAATTCCAAGACCAAGCCACAACCTAGGGTTTGCGCCGGTGGTAGCTACTCCAATTTGTTGCCGACGGTGAGGAGGAGAGACAGCGTCGACGCTGTCTCGCGGAGGATGGAGAGGATTCGTGCTCACGACGAGATGCAGGACACAGAGAGAAGTAGAGAGGGAATGCCGACGTCTCCCTAAGGTGGAGTTTCGCCGCAGAGAAAGAACTTGTCGCCGCTGCCGCCTGGTTGTTCACGCAAAAACATTGTTGTAAAAGTCGGCGCCTAGGCCCGCCTAGGCGCCGCTTAGGCGCTAGGCGGCACCCCACCGTGGCAAAAAGGGGGAGCTGCAGATGGTCCTCCCAACTGCCACCGAAATCCATAACACAAGACCTCAGTAAGTCCCCAAGAGTCTGAATGGTCCACTCTAACTGTCCATCTGTCTGCAGATGGAACGTTGTACTGAAACGAAGCTGAGTGCCCATGGCCTGCTGCAGACTCTACCAGAATCACGACGTGAACCGTGGATCTCTGTCTGAGATAATGCTCAGTGGAACACCATGCAGCCTGACAATCTCTCGGCAGTACAGCTCCGCTAATCGGTCCAAAGATTCTATCTTCCGGATCACCAAGAAATGCGTGGATTTGGTTAATTGATCAACGATCACCCAAATCGCGTCGTGTCCTCTCCGAGTCCTGGGTAAGCCGACCACGAAGTCCATAGTGATGTGCTTCCATTTCCACTCAGGAATGAGGATCCTCTGAAGTAAACCGGTAGGTTTCTGGTGCTCGGCCTTAACCTGCTGACATACTAGACATCTGGCTACAAAATTCGCAATGTCTTTCTTCATCCCATTCCACCAGTATGAACGTCTCAAGTCATGATACATGCGGGTCCCTCCCGGATGAATAGCGAAACGGGAGCGATGAGCCTCCTGAAGCAATTCCTCAATGACCGGATGTGACTCAGGTACGCACAATCTCCCTCAAAAATATAGGATACCCTCATCGCCTCTGGTAAACTCGGTCTGCTCCCCAGAGGCTACTCGGCTGCCTAGAAACTGCAGATGCTGATCACTGGCCTGAGCTTCTCAAATCCGTGCCCTGATCGGTGACTGAGCAATCATAGTCACAAGAATGCCCCTCTTAGTCTGTCCCTGCTCTTCCAGACTCAACTCTGAGAAACCCTGAATCAGATCTGTGACCATCACTCGATGGCAGGCCAAAATCGCTCTGGACTTTCTGCTCAAAGCATCTGCCACTACATTAGCTTTCCCTGGGTGATAGCTAATGGTACAATCATAATCCTTTAGGAACTCCATCCATCTTCTCTGTCGAAGATTGAGCTCCTTCTGAGTGAAGAGGTACTTGAGACTCTTATGATCTGTAAATATCTCAAATGTAATACCATAAAGATGGTGTCTCCAAATCTTCAGTGCAAAGATAATAGCGGCAAGCTCCAAATCATGAACTGGATAGTTCTTCTCATGTTCCTTTAGCTGACGAGAAGCATAAGAGACAAGAACTGGTGTAGATACTAGCCGCCGCTTCAGGTCCCGAAAGCTGGTCTCACAATCCTCTGACCATGTAAACTTCACTCCCTTCCTGGTGAGGCGTGTCAGTGGGGTGGCGATACTGGAAAATCCCTCCACAAAGTGTCGATAATATCCTGCCATGCCCAGAAAACTACGCACCTCCTGTACTGACTTAGGCTGCTCCCAACTGGTGATAGCCTCAATCTTCTGTGGATCCACTGAAATGCCGCTGCTAGAAACCACATGTCCCAGAAAACCTACAGAAGATAACCAGAAAGCACATTTGCTGAATTTCACATACAATTGCTCCCGTCGGAGCATCTCCAGAACAATACGAAGATGATGTGCATGCTCCTCGTCAGAATGAGAGTAGACCAGAATGTCATCGATAAAAACAATAACAAACTGATCCAAATACTCCATGAATACTCAGTTCACAAGATCCATAAACACCTCAGGAGCATTGGTAAGCCCAAATGACATTACCAAAAACTCGTAATGTCCGTATCGGGTGCGGAAAGCTGTCTTCTGGATATCCGAGTCTCTAACTCTCAGCTGATGATAACCTGATCGCAAATCGATCTTGGAATACACAGATGTATCCTTCAGCTGATCAAACAAGTCCTCAATGCGTGGCAAGAGATACTTATTCTTGATGGTCACTGCATTCAACTGCCTGTAGTCGATGCATAATCTCATAGAACCATTCTTCTTCTTCACAAATAAAATAGGAGAACCCCATGGAGATACACTTGGACAGATAAATCCTCTGTCCAATAATTCCTGCAACTGGACCTTCAGCTCGTCCAGCTCTTTCGGGGCCATACGTTATGGAGCTTTTGATGCTGGCGCAGTCCCCGGAATCAGCTTGATAGTGAACTCCACTTGCCTTCTGGGAGGCAAACCCGATAGCTCCTCTGGAAATAGATCTGGAAACTATTGGGATCTTCAGGCGACATAAACACAAAACGCAGTGGAAACAAGATCCCACGAGCGATCCATGCGAAAGAAAACTCGTATAAAGTATATCTATCTAATAGATTTATCTACTGTTTATACCTTTGGAGCGTGCCCTTACGTTTATCCCGCTCGTCCAAGCGCCGCCGGATCTCTTGCACGTTCAAGTGTCCGTGCCTCTATTCGTATCCACACGAACACGATATCTCTACTTCGGAGAAGAACTACCTTAGTTGTGCTAGCAACTTGAGGTAGTTTACAAAACACCAAGAACCCAAGATGTGGGTTTTGGCCAAGATGGAGAAGAGAAGGAAGAGGGGAAAGAAAATGAGAAGTTGTCATCCAAATGACAAGGGAAAAACTCTTTTATACTCATATCATGAGGAGTTTTTACCTTTTAAACTTCCATTCATTAAACATTTTAATGTAACTCTCTAACTTTTCATGTAATACTCTAATGGTGAGAAACTCTCCATCTTCCTCTCTTATTAATTCATTAAACATTTTAATGAATTAATATTTCATCCAAATGTGGTTGAGTCTAATCTAAATGAGTTTAACTCAAATTAGATCTCAATCCATAATCCAATTGGATTCACTTGAGTCTAACTCAATTAATCCAATTCCAATTAAATCTTAGCCAAATCAAGATCAATTAATCTCCGAAGCATCGTGTCCTTAGTGTGTGACCCAATAGGCTCTCGTAATGTTGGCAATGTGTCTAAACCAATTTAGACATAAAAGCAATGAGCGGCATCTAGCAATGCATCAATGCTACCCAAGTAACAAGAAAGTCGAGATCCGACTTAACCTCCGTGACTATGGCAATGTATGACCTTGTCCTTTTATCCTTGATATCTAGATTGACAAATGAGGCATAGACCATGTCATCCTCAATCAATCTGGTGTTTCTTGATCCCCGAGTAGACTCACTCAAACAATTGAGCTCAATATCTCATATTGACTCATTCGAGCATGGCCATACGTTTTAGCAGTCCTACTCGATCAAGGGGCCCACAGATATCACTCCTGTCATATGGGAGGGATAGATCCCATCTACATCACTCACATCCCTCCGCATAATTTATTACATACCCAGTGATCGCCTTTATAGTCCACCCTGTTACGGGTGTCGTTTGACGATACCAAAGTACATAACTCCTTTTGTAGGGAACCGTAGTGACTTCAGGTCTAAGGACTATTCATACCAATAGTCACATGAGAAAGTTTATGACACTCATATGACAATCTATGAAACTTTCTCATGGCGGGTCATTCAGTACACATTCTCCAATGTATACCCATGTGTCAACTTGATATCACATATCCATGACTTATGAGCTCAAGTCATCAGTTGACCTACATGCTAGTCTCCATGTATTAATATTGTCCTTGAATATTAATACTTGACTAGGAATGGTTTAGAGTAGTGTTCTCTACATCATCTCACTATCGATTCAACCAATCGATATAATGTAGTAAGAACCTACTACCCAAGGACATTATTATACTTAGTTATTTGGCACAAACATAAAGTAAGTATAATAACCAAACATGCCTTTATTAATAATAGAATATGATACAAAATGTCCCTAGTCAATCATCATATAATTGGCTCTAGGGCTCCTACTAACAATCTCCCACTAGCACTAGTGCCAATCACTGTAGTATCTAATACCGAGTGACCTGGTATGACCATCATGCTTCTTTTGTGCCAAAGCCTTGGTCAAAGGATCTGCGATGTTAGAATCAGTGTGTACTTTGCATATCCTCACATCTCCTCTATCGATAATCTCTCGAATGAGATGGAAGCGCCGTAGTATGTGTTTGGTCCGCTGATGGGAGCAAGGTTCCTTAGCCTGCGCAATAGCCCCATTGTTGTCACAATAGAGGTCTATCGGGTTTGCTATGCTAGGAACCACACCAAGCTCTGTAATGAACTTCCGGATCCAAACAGCCTCTTTTGCCGCCTCTGACGTGGCAATATACTCAGCCTCTATTGTAGAATCTGCGACTGTGTCCTGCTTCGGACTCTTCCAGCTCACAACGCCACCATTCAGGCAAAATACATACCCTGACTGCGATCTATAGTCATCCTTGTCTGTTTGGAAGCTTGCGTCACTGTAACCCTTTACAGCTAGCTCCTCATCGCCTCCAAATATCAAGAAATATTCTTTCATCCTTCGTAAGTACTTAAGAATATTCTTGACAGCTGTCCAGTGACATTCACCTGGATCTGACTGATACTTGCTCGTTATGCTCAAAGCATACGAAACATCTGGACGAGTACATAGCATGACATACATGATAGACCCTATAGTGGATGCATAAGGGATCTGATCCATATGGTCTCTCTCCTCCTTAGAAGAGGGACATTGAGTCTTCGAAAGACTCACACCATGTGACATTGGCAGAAATCCCTTCTTGGAATTCTGCATGGCAAAACGATTAAGCACCTTGTCAATATATGTACTCTGACTTAAGCCAAGCAATCTCTTAGATCTATCTCTATAGATCTTAATGCCTAGGATATAGGCTGCTTCACCTAAGTCTTTCATTGAGAAGCAATTCCCAAGCCACATCTTCATAGACTGTAGTGAAGGGATATCATTCCCAATGAGGAGTATGTCATCTACATATAAGATCAGGAAGATAACTGTGCTCCCACTAACCCTCTTGTAGACACAGGGTTCATCTTCATTCTTGATGAAACCAAACGCTTTGATTGCATCATCAAATCGAAGATTCCAGCTTCGAGAAGCTTGCTTTAGCCCATAAATGGACCTTTGCAACTTACATACCTTTCCAGCATGCTCTGGATCTACAAAACCCTCAGGTTGTGTCATGTACACATCCTCGAGTAGATTCCCATTTAGGAATGCGGTTTTGACATCCATCTGCCAGATCTCGTAATCATGGTAAGCTGCAATAGCAAGCAGGATCTGAATAGACTTAAGCATCGCAACTGGGGAAAAGGTTTCATCATAGTCGATACCATGAATCTGCTTGAAACCTTTAGCTACCAATCGCCCTTTGTAGGTATGCATGAGCCCATCCATGTCAGTCTTTCTTCTAAAGACCCACTTACACCCAATGGGTTTAATCCCCTCAGGTGGATCAACCAAAGTCTATACTTGGTTAGTGTACATGGATTCCATTTCGGACCTCATGGCTTCTAGCCATTTCTCAGAATCTGGGCTCATCACAGCTTCTTGATAGGATGTAGGATCAGTCAACTCAATGAGTGTCACATCATCATGGTCAAACAAGAGAAAAGAGTATCTCTCAGGCTGATGACGTATCCTATCAGATCTGCGAGGAGGTTGGTCTACTTAAACAGCCTGTTGTTCCACAACTTCTTGTGTAACAACCTCATGATCCACAACATCTTGTGGTGCCTGTTCAATGTCCATTAAGGCCTCAGTACTATCTGCATCTTGAACTTCTTCAAGATGGATTTCACTTCCATTAGTCCTTCTAGAAATAAACTCCTTTTCTAGAAAAACACCATTTCTAGCGACAAACACTTTGCCTTGTGTGGGATTGTAAAAGTAATATCCATTTGTTTCCTTGGGATATCCTACAAAGTAGCACTTATTAGATTTGGGTCCTAGTTTATCTAAGACTTGACGTCGAACGTAAGCCTCACAACCCCAAATCCTCATAAAAGACATCGTGGGACTCTTCCCAGTCCATATCGTATATGGTGTCTTTATAACAGCCTTTGATGGAGCTCGGTTAAGTGTGAAAAGAGCTGTCTCTAGAGCGAAACCCCAGAAAGAAGTAGGAAGATCCGTCTGACTCATCATCGATCGTACCATATCTAATAGAGTACGATTTCTCCGCTCGGACACACCATTCCACTGTGGTGTTCCAGGTGGAGTGAGTTGGGATATGATCCCACACTCTGCTAGATGGTCACGAAACTCTTGGCTAAGGTATTCACCACCTCGATCTAATTGAAGCATCTTAATACTTTTGCCAAGTTGGTTTTGTACTTCACTCTTGAATTCTTTGAACTTTTCAAAGGATTCTGACTTGTGTTTCATGAGATACATATAGCCATACCTACTGATATCATCAGCGAAAGTGATGAAGTACTGATAGCCTCCTCTAGCTGCGACATTGAAAGGGCCACATACATCAGTATGTATGAGTCCTAACAACTCTGTCGCTCGTTCACCGTGTCCACTAAATGGAGTCTTGGTCATCTTGCCTAAAAGACAAGATTCACATGTCTCATACGATTCAAAATCAAATGAGTCCAGTAATCCATCCTTATAGAGCTGGGATATGCGACTCTCATTTATATGTCCTAAGCGACAATGCCAGAGATATGCTTGGTTCAAATTATTTGGTTTGAACCGTTTGGTATTTATGTTATAGATTGGGTTATCTAGATCTAGAAGATAGAGTCCATTTATCAATGGTGCATTACAATAGAACATATCATTTAGCATTATAGAACAATATTTGTTCTTTATGGTAAATGAAAACCCTTTCTTGTCCAAACAAGATACTGAAATAATGTTCTTAGTTAATGCAGGTACATAAAAGCACTCTTCTAGTTCTAGGATAAGCCCAGTGGCAAAGACAAGAAATATGTTCCTACAGCAATAGCAGCAACTCTTGCTCCGTTGCCTACTCGTAGGTCCACTTCGCCCTTGGTCAATGATCTAGCTCTTTGAAGGCCCTGCACATTAGTACAAATGTGAGAAGCACATCCGGTATCTAATACCCAAGAAGAAGAGATAGATAGATTGACTTCTATAATAAAAATACCTGAGGCATAAGTCTCACTTCTTTTCTTCTTTACTTCCTCTAGGTAGAGTTTACAATTCCTCTTCCAATGTCCGGTCTCACCACAATGGAAGCAGGTCCCTTCCTTAGGCACTTTGCATTTGGCTTTGGATGTAGTAGAATTGGCCTTGCCTTTGGCTTGGGTCTTACCCTTGCCTTTAGGCTTCCATTTGCCATTTCCTTTGTTAACCATCAGAACATTACTGGTCTTGGCTTTCTTGAGATTGGGCTCAGTAGTTCTCAACATGCTGAGCATCTTAGGTAAAGACTTATCAATTTCATTCATGTTGTAGTTCATGACAAATTGATTATAACCATCCGGCAACGATTGCAGGATAAGGTCTATTGTCAATTCTTGGCCCAGTGGGAATCCTAGTCTTTCAAGGTTCTCCACATACCCAATCATCTTAAGTACGTGAGTTCCTACAGGAGTTTCCTCTTGCATCTTGCATGCAAATAGGGCTTTGGACACCTCAAAGCGCTCGTGCCTAGCTTGCCCTTGATATAGTTGTTTTAGATCCTCAACCATATCATGTGCATTCATGTTCTCATGTTGCTTCTGAAGCTCAGAGTTCATGGTGGCAAGCATTAGGCATGATACATCCAATGCATCATCCTGATGCTTCTTGTAAGCATCTTTTTCAGCACGGGTGGCGGTAGCGACGGGTGTTTCTGGAAGGGGTTGCTCTAGAACGTATAGTTTACGTTCTTGTTTGAGGACTATCCTCAAGTTCCTGTACCAGTCCAGGAAATTAGCTCTGTTGAGCTTGTCCTTCTCAAGGACAGATCGCAGAGAGAGAGTGTTCGACGTATTAGACGACATGGTGATCTACAACAACACAACATGCAGAAATAAGTATCATATCTAGATCATTTAATTAGGCCTTTAATTAAATGATGCTCCCACTAAATCGTAGAGCTTTTGTAGGGGCTAGTCATGGATGTAGGCAAACTTACTTTGCTCACACTACTAGCTCCAAACCAAACAGCGACTACATTTATATGGGACAAGATCCAAATTATACTTCATCTTGAGTTAGCTTTGGCTAATCGCCCAAGACTCGGTACAATTAGGTAGGTAACATTTTACCAATTACATCATATGCAACTCTTGAAAAAGGGTTAAGATTCACATTACACATCATCTTGAGTTAGCTTTGGCTAATCGCCCAAGACTTAGCATAATTTTCCTCTTATCCAATTTTCTCAACTTTTGGGATATGCCTCTAAGTTTCTCAATCCAATTGAGGTGACTTAGTTAAGTCTCACCCAAAGTTCGATAGCGGGACATCACAATTGTCCACTCGCACTCTACCAAGATAAAATGCGTTGCTTTGCTTTGGCAAACCCAACAATAAATGATCGAGGTAGTTTATGAGTACCGAACCTTGGTAGGCATATTGAGTTGACTTAATTAAGATTAACATCTAAGCATGCATCACATACACACACATAGCATATATCAATATATAGGCAAGAAAATGTGACATGGTTATGGCCAGTATACTACGATCTTCTCAAGCCAATGAGAAGATCGATGGTCAACCTAAGGATAACTTCTTCTCCAAGAGCATCCTCCGGTCATCATGTGTGGTTGACATCCTCCTTGTAACTTCATTCTTCAATGGACACTCCATTCCTCTTTTGTACATTACAATGTAGGAAAACTCGAGTTACATTCGAGTCTAAATCTAATTTTACAATTAGGAAGAAT
Organism: Boesenbergia rotunda; assembly: GCA_024364735.1. Lineage (NCBI taxonomy): Eukaryota > Viridiplantae > Streptophyta > Magnoliopsida > Zingiberales > Zingiberaceae > Boesenbergia > Boesenbergia rotunda. Next base: position 531,032 of record JAGFNQ010002510.1, read on the forward strand.
AGATACAAGGCACGACACGCAGGCCGTATTATGAATTACAACATGCACACACACATATACATCCAATCACATTGGGGTTAAGGCCATAACCATTCACCATGTCATCATTTATACACAATAGATTTAGGACATTGATTTTATTATGAGTGCAAAAACAAAATTTACTTTGTTGTTCCCCGAGTGAGTCGCTGCCCAGATTCATCAACATGAATCCGAGACCCATATATCAATGGTATGATCACTCGGACTCCTCTTTCCCGAGACATTCTCGGGGTTTTCTCACTCGAGACGACCCGAGCTTCTGTCTTCCCGAGTGACCTTGGGAAGCTTTCTGCTCGGTATGACCTCAGAGGTCAGTCTTCCCGAGTGGGAGGTCGGGAGCCTGACTACTATATCATACAGTTTCTGCAACTCATAATATATCTTGTCCTACTTCTATATCACATATAAAAGTACAAAAACTTTGTACGATCTTTCGCAAGTGGCTTTGATACCACTGTTGGGATCTTCAGGCGACATAAATACAAAACGCAACAGAAACAAGATCCCACGAGTGATCCATGCGAAAGAAAACTCGTACAAAGTATATCTATCTAATAGATTTATCTACTATTTATACCTTTGGAGCGTGCCCTTACGTTTATCCCGCTCGTCCAAGCGCCGCCAGATCTTTTGCACGTTCAAGTGTCCGTGCCTCTATTTGTATCCACACGAACACGATATCTCTACTTCGGAGAAGAACTACCTTAGTTGTGCTAGCAACTTGAGGTAGTTCACAAAACACCAAGAACCCAAGATGTGGGTTTCGGCCAAGATGGAGAAGAGAAGGAAGAGGGGAAAGAAAATGAGAAGTTGTCATCCAAATGACAAGGGAAAAACTCTTTTATACTCATATCATGAGGAGTTTTTGCCTTTTAAACTTCCATTCATTAAATATTTTAATGTAACTCTCTAACTTTTCATGTAACACTCTAATGGTGAGAAACTCTCCATCTTCCTCTCTTATTAATTCATTAAACATTTTAATGAATTAATATTTCATCCAAATGTGGTTGAGTCTAATCTAAATGAGTTTAACTCAAATTAGATCTCAATCCATAATCCAATTGGATTCACTTGAGTCTAACTCAATTAATCCAATTCCAATTAAATCTTAGCCAAATCAAGATCAATTAATCTCCGAAGCATCGTGTCCTTAGTGTGTGACCCAATAGGCTCTCGTAACGTTGGCAATGTGTCTAAACCAATTTAGACACAAAAGCAATGAGCGGCATCTAGCAATGCATCAATGCTACCCAAGTAACTAGAAAGTCGAGATCCGACATAACCTCCGTGACTATGGCAATGTATGACCTTGTCCTTCTATCCTTGATATCTAGATTGACAAATGAGGCATAGACCGTGTCATCCTCAATCAATCTAGTGTTTCTTGATCCCCGAGTAGACTCACTCAAACAATTGAGCTCAATATCTCATATTGACTCATTCGAGCATGACCATGAGTGTTAGCAGTCCTACTCGATCAAGGGGCCCACAGATATCACTCCCGTCATATGGGAGGGATAGATCCCATCTACATCACTCACATCCCTCCGCATAATTCATTACATACCCAGTGATCGCCTTTATCGTCCACCCTGTTACGGGTGACGTTTGACGATACCAAAGTACATAACTCCTTATGTAGGGAACCGTAGTAACTTTAGGTCTAAGGACTATTCATACCAATAGTCACATGAGAAAGTTTATGACACTCATATGACAATCTATGAAACTTTCTCATGGCGGGTCATTCAGTACACATTCTTCAATGTATACCCATGTGTCAACTTGAAATCACATATCCATGACTTATGAGCTCAAGTCATCAGTTGACCTACATGCTAGTCTCCATGTATTAATATTGTCCTTGAATATTAATACTTGACTAGGAATGGTTTAGAGTAGTGTTCTCTACATCATCTCACTATCGATTCAACCAATCGATATAATGTAGATAAGAACCTACTACCCAAGGACGTTATTATACTTAGTTATTTGACACAAATACAAAGTAAGTATAATAACCAAACATGCCTTTATTAATAATAGAATATGATACAAAATGTCCCTAGTCAATCATCATATAATTGGCTCTAGGGCTCCTACTAACAGAAACTCTCGGATAACTGGAACATCCGAGAGCTTGGTGCTACTGCTGTCTTCGGGACTGATCAGCGATAACAGAAACCCCTGACAACCACGCGATAGGAGTCTCTGTGCCTGGAGCGCTGATATAACCGATATACGATCATCCCTGATGCCAGTGAAATTCCAAGAGGGTTGCTTCGGGGGCCGAAAAGTGACCACCCTCGCTTGACAATCAACTGTGGCATGATAAACTGTCAGCCAATCCATGCCAAGGATGACGTCAAACTCCACCATCTCAAGAACCAATAAGTCGACGGTGAGGGTAACAGTACCGAAATCCAAGGGACACTCTCTGACCTCCTGAATAATGCTCAAAATCTCTCCGGACGGTAAGGACACTGATAGATGCCGAAGTCTAGTAGTAGGTATCTTACCAATCTTACTCATAAATATTCGAGAAATAAAGGAGTAAGAACTATCAGTATCTACTAATAACTCTGCAGGAAATGAATAAAGATGGACCGTATCACGAAAAACCGATCCATCGACCCTCTGAGCCTCCTCTCTGGTGACCGTGTACACGTGACCTGTCTCTGGAACTGTGGAGGGTATTGGCTGAGGCTGAGGTACTAAGGGTCCAACGGTCTGCTGCGGCTGGTATATTGCTGGCTAATAGGGTGGAGGCTGATAGACTGATATGCTGAAGGCGGATAGGCTGCAGGCTGATATGTCGGAGGTGATAGGCTGAGTAAGACGGATTCTGAGATCCTGAAGCCAAACCCTGAGATGTGGTCGGACTATAGGTGTGCTCGTGCCCATGCATACAACACACATGCGCTGGGGGTAGAGTTGTCAGCTGTGGACGATATGAATGTGCTGGGGGAGGAGCTATCCTCTGCGGCCGAACAGAAGTCTGGGCTTTCTGCCCTCCTCTCTGAGACTCTGTCGATCCAAAATGTCCTCCTAGAACTGAGACTCCCGTAGCTACATCTGTGCCTTCAGTGCACAATCTCTGCTCATATGTTCCGACAGTTTGCAGTAATAGCAAACTGCCTGTCCCAATGTACAATCTGCTCTAACATGCTCTCGTGATGCACATAGAGCACAATGAGTGCCACTAGCTGCCTTCTTCCAGGTCTGCTGGGAAGATCGGAAATGCCCTGTCGATGACCGCCCCGAGTTCTGAGGTCTAGCAGATGCCCCAGAAGTACCCTGAGCTGACTGGCTCTGACTCCCACGTTTCTGTCTAGTAATCTGCAGCCGTTGAGTCTGAGCTGTAGCCTGAGTCGGCTGCTTACCCTTCTTCTTGTCTCCGTATATCCTCTTGTTGGTCATCTCAATAAGAAGGGTCTTGTCTAATGCGTCTTGATAGGATGTTATGTTCAGACCAGCCATCCGAACCTGAATATATCCTGCTAGTCCTAGCTTAAACTGCTCCATCCGCTCACTGTCCTCTGCAACAAGCTGGGGGCAATACTCGGCTAATTGGCAAAACTCTGCATTATACTGCATAACCGTAAGATCTCTCTGCTGGAGACTCAAGAACTCCTATCGTTTAGCCACTCGATACACCGCCGGAAGGTACTGTCTCTCAAATGCAGCCCGAAAAGTGGCCCAGGTGATGTGCTACTTACCAATGACTGTACTTTGCATAGTCCACCAGGTGGCAGCCTCGTCACGAAGATGATAGGCAGCAAGCTCTGTCCTCTCCCAGTCTGAACAGGCGAGGTAGCAAAAAGTACCCTCCATAGTGTTGATCCAAGAGAGGGCGACACTCGGATTTGCTCCTCCGTGGAATAAGGTAAGCCGATCCTTCACGGACGCCGCTAAGGCAGGGATCCGTGATCTATCCAAAGGCCAACCCACAGGAGCGGTGGCTACCCTTGACGGTACTATCGGAAACGCTATCGTAACCATCATAGGTGGTACGGCTGACCACCCCGCGGAAGGGACTGTAGCAGGTATTGGAGTAGATGCCACGGGTGGAACTGTGGTATAAACCGGAGTAGGTACCACGTGTGGAACTATGGTACATGCTGGAGGTGGCAACCCTGACAAAACTGTGAAACTCACAAGAGTAGGCGGTATCGATGAAACTGTGGGAACCGATGACTGAAATGGGGAAGGAACTCCCACTGACTGAGGATCTTGACCCCTGGAACACTCTGGTGAACAGGGGCTACCTCGGTCGGCCTCTCAGTAGACTGTGCCGCCTGAATGGAAGTCCCAGCTCCCACTGTCTCGTGTGGCCGCCTAGGCGGTCGTCCCTGACCACCACGTCGAGGTGGAGTCAACTCAATACGACGAGGTATCCTCGTAAAAAAATAGTACCAACATATCATGAAAAATTCAAGAATATAAACATTTACCAATTTACTTATTTGTCGCCTGGAGAAGTCTGGCGGCGCTATGTCTCAAACATGACCACATCAAGAAAATGCCTCCGAACAAATCTGAAACGACTCGACAAACTTGGCTCTGATACCAAATAAAGTTAGGTTCGGGAACCTAATCCGGAAATACCCAATAATAACCCACGTCACACATATATATACATATACCAAATCCGAGACTGCTCCTCTAACCCCAACTCAGAGAAACTCTGAATTAAATCTGTGACCATCACTCTGTGACATGCCAAAACAGCTCTGGACTTCTGACTGAGGGCGTCGGCGACTACATTAGCTTTCCCAGGATGGTAGCTAATGGTGCAATCATAATCCTTCAGAAACTCCATCCACCTCCTCTGTCGGAGATTCAACTCTCGTTGAGTGAATAGATACTGAAGGCTCCGATGGTCTGTGAAGATCTCGAAAGTCATTCCATAAAGATGATGCCTCCAGATCTTCAGTGCAAAAATGATAGCGATCAACTCTAAATCGTGAACGGGGTAGTTGTAGGGTTTTTCGGGCCGCGAAAACCGCTTTTTCGCGTCGCGGAAACCCCGAAAGCCCCAATAGAAAGGATCCGAGCGAAGAAAACCATTTCAAAAATTTACGAGTGCTCGTTTACATGCTTCAAAACCGATCTACAACCTAGATCTATTAGAGAAGAGAAAAACTACCTTCGATGCGTGCCCCGCAATTCCCGCTCGCTCCTCGGTTGGTGTCGGATCTCAAGGACGCAAAGTAGCAACCCTCTAGAAGTATCTACACAAGCAAGAGAGTGGAGAGGAGAGCCCAAAAGTGTGCTAGCACTTGCTTGGGGTCTCGGCCACAAGAGAGGAGAGGGAGAGCCAAAACCAAAAAACCCACTAGGAGAAAAATCAATTACACACAAGAAAAACTCATTTTGTGTGTATAAGTGGCCGGCCACCACCTTCCATAACCCCCTTATTTGAATTCAAAATTCAAATGGGGAGGTTACTTAGCCTTGATGATGATGCCAAGTCATCACTTGGTCAAGTCAAGGTGATGTGGCTTGAGTCAAGTCAAACTTGCCTCTTATGGACTTTCCATATTTAGCCAAAGTCAAACTTTGACTTCATTATTCTCCCATGATTAGATTCATCCAACACTTGGATCAAACTCGAGTCCAACTCAAGTTGTCTAATTTGAGTCAAGTCAAACTTGCCTTTTATGGACTTTCCATATTTAGCCAAAGTCAAACTTTGACTTCATTATTCTCCCATGATTAGATTCATCCAACACTTGGATCAAACTCGAGTCCAACTCAAGTTGTCTAATTTGAGTCAAGTCAAACTTGCCTTTTATGGACTTTCCATATTTAGCCAAAGTCAAACTTTGACTTCATTATTCTCCCATGATTAGATTCATCCAACACTTGGATCAAACTCGAGTCCAACTCAAGTTGTCTAATTTGAGTCAAGTCAAACTTGCCTTTTATGGACTTTCCATATTTAGACAAAGTCAAACTTTGACTTCATTACTCTCGGTCCATCATATGGACTTATTCTCCATCTATTGCTCTATGTGTGTGACCCTATAGGTTCTTGTAACGTTGGCAATGCCCTTAAACCTATTTAAGGACATAAGCAATGAGAGGTATCTAGCAACACATCATTGCTACCCAAGTTATAAGAATGTCGAGATCCAACATCACCATTGTGACTAATAATTGTGACCATCACAATATGTGACAACGTCCTTCTATCCTCGATATCTAGATTGATCTTCTATGAAGCATAGACCGTGTCATCCTCCAATCAATCTATGTGTCTTGAACTCCAAGTAGACTCACTATAATCAAATAAGCTCAATATCTCATATTGTCTTATTTGGGCATGGCCATGCACTTAGTGATCTCACTCTATCAAGACCGAAGATATCACTCCCGTCATATAGGAGGGATAGATCCCATCTATATCACTCACATCCCTCCGCATAATTTGTTACATACCCAGTAATCGCCTTTATAGTCCACCCAGTTACGGGTGACGTTTGACGAAACCAAAGTACATAACTCCTTATGTAGGGAACTATGGTGACTTCAGGTCTAAGGACTAATAGTCACATGAGAAAGTATATGACACTCATATAACGATCCATGATACTTTCTCATGGTGGGTCATTCAGTATACATTCTCCAATGCATACTCATGTGTCAACTTGATATCTCATATCCATGACTTGTGAGATCAAGTCATGTGTTGACCTACATGCTAGTCTCTATGCATTAACATTGTCCCTGAATGTTAATACTTGACTAGGAATAATTAAGAGTAGTGTTCTCTATATCATCTCACTATCGATTCAACCAATCGATTGATATAGATATGAACCTACTACCAAGGACGTTATTACACTTAGTTATTTGGCACCAATACAAGTAAGTATAATAACCATAATCAAATGCCTTTATATATATATATGAAATATGATACAATGAGTCCATACAACAACCATCACATGATTGGCTCTAGGGCTCTCACTAACAATCTCCCACTAGAACTAGTGCCAATCACTATAGTATCTAATACCCAATGACCTAGTGTGACCATCATGCTTGGTCTGTGCCAAAGCCTTGGTCAAGGGATCTGCAATGTTAGCTTCTGTGGGTACTCTGCATATCTTCACATCTCCTCGATCGATGATCTCTCGAATGAGATGGAAACGCCGTAGTATGTGTTTGGTCCGCTGGTGTGACCGAGGTTCCTTAGCCTGCGCAATAGCTCCATTGTTGTCACAATAGAGCTGTACTGGGTCGGCTATGCTAGGAACCACTTCAAGCTCAGTAATGAACTTGCGGATCCAAACTGCCTCCTTTGCTGCCTCAGATGCAGCAATGTACTCAGCTTCTGTTGTAGAATCAGCAACTGTATCCTGCTTTGAACTCTTCCAGCTGACAGCGCCACCATTTAAGCAAAACATGAACCCTGACTGCGATCTGTAGTCATCCTGGTCAGTTTGGAAGCTTGCATCACTGTAACCTTTTACAGTTAGCTCCTCTTCGCCTCCAAATATCAAGAAATATTCTTTAGTCCTTCTCAAGTACTTAAGAATATTCTTGACTGCTATCCAGTGACGTTCACCTGGATCTGACTGGTATCTGCTCGTCATGCTCAAAGCATACGAGACATCAGGACGAGTACATAACATGGCGTACATGATAGATCCTATGGCTGAGGCATAAGGGATCTTGCTCATGCGGTCTCTCTCCTCTCTAGAAGAGGGACCTTGAGTCTTCGAAAGACTCATGCCATGTGACACTGGCAGATTTCCCTTCTTGGAATTCTGCATGGCAAACCGTTGCAAAACGGTATCAATGTATGTACTCTGACTTAGGCCAAGCAATCTCTTAGATCTATCTCTATAGATCTTTATGCCTAGAATATAGGCTGCTTCACCTAAGTCTTTCATTGAGAAGGAATTCCCCAACCAAGTCTTCACAGACTGTAGTGAAGGAATGTCATTCCTAATGAGTAGTATGTCATCTACATACAAAACAAGGAAGACAACTGTGCTCCCACTAACCCTTTTGTAGACACAAGGTTCATCTTCATTCTTGATGAAACCAAACTGTTTGATTGCATCATCAAATCGAAGATTCCAGCTTCGAGAAGCTTGCTTTAGTCCATAAAGGGACTTATGCAGCTTGCATACTCTACCAGTATGCTTTGGATCTACAAAACCCTCAGGTTGTGTCATGTACACTTCCTCGAGGAGGTTTCCATTCAGAAACGCAGTTTTGACGTCCATCTGCCAGATCTCATAATCGTGGTATGCTGCAATAGCAAGCAAGATCCTAATGGACTTGAACATCGCGACTGGAGAAAAAGTTTCATCATAGTCAATACCATGAATTTGCTTGAAACCTTTAGCTACTAGTCTACCCTTATAGGTATGTACAAGTCCATCCATGTCAGTCTTTCTCTTAAAGACCCACTTACACCCAATGGGTTTGACCCCTTCAGGTGGATCAACCAAAGTCCATACTTGGTTGGTGTACATGGAATCCATCTCGGATCTCATGGCCTCTAGCCATTCTCAGAATCTGGGCTCATCACAGCTTCCTGATAGGAGGTAGGCTCGTTCTCAACGAGCATAACGTCATCATGGTCAGACAAGAGAAATGAGTATCTCTCAGGCTGACGATGTACCCTATCAGACTTGCGAAGAGGTAGGTCTACATGAACAGGTTGTTGTTCCACAGCTTCTTGTGCAACAACCCCATCAACCACCACACTTTGTGGTTCCTGTTCAACTTCCATCAAGGCTTCAGTGCTATTGTCCATGTCTTGAACTTCTTCAAGACTGAACGTACTCCCACTAGTCTTTCTAGAAACAAAGTCTCTTTCTAGAAATACTCCAGTCTTAGCAACAAACACTTTGTGCTGACTAGGAATGTAGAAGTAGTATCCCTTCGTTTCCTTGGGATACCCTATGAAATAACACTTATCAGATTTGGGTCCCAGTTTGTCTGAGACTTGACGTCGTACGTAAGCCTCACAACCCCAAACCCTCATGAAAGACATCTTGGGACTCCTCCCTGTCCATATCGTATATGGTGTCTTCATGACAGCCTTTGATGGAACACGGTTTAGTGTGAACGCTGCCGTGTCTAGAGCATATCCCCAAAAGGATATAGGAAGATCTGCGTGACTCATCATAGATAGTACCATATCTAATAAGGTACGATTCCTCCTTTCGGATACACCATTCCACTGTGGTGTTCCAGGGGGAGTGAGTTGGGATAGAATCCCACACTCAGCTAGGTAGTCACGATACTCATGGCTCAAGTATTCTCCACCTCGATCTGATCGAAGTATCTTAATACTCTTGCCAAGTTGGTTCTGTACTTCATTTCTGAATTCTTTGAACTTTTCAAAGGATTCTGACTTATGTGTCATCAAATACACATAGCCATATCTACTGAAGTCATCAGTAAATGTGATGAAGTACCTGTAACCATCTCTGGCAGCGACATTGAAAGGGCCACATACATCACTATGTATGAGTCCTAACAAGTCTGTCGCTCTTTCGCTATGTCCACTAAAGGGAGTCTTAGTCATCTTGCCTAGAAGGCATGACTCGCATGTCTCATATGACTCAAAATCAAATGAGTCCAGCAAACCATCCTTATGGAGCTGGGACAAGCGACTCTCATTTATGTGGCCTAAGCGACAGTGCCAGAGATAGGTTGGGTTCAACTCATTTGATCTTAACCTCTTGGTATTCACGTTATAGATAGGGCTCTCTAAGTCTAGAATATAGAGGCCATTCATCAGATGTGCGCTATAATAGAACATATCCTTTAAATAAACAGAACAACATTTGTCCTTTATTATGAATGAAAAACCTTTGTTATCTAAACATGAAACTGAAATGATATTCTTTGTTAGTACAGGTACATAACAACAGTTATTCAATTCCAGTACAAGCCCAGAGGGTAGAGATAGAAAGTAAGTCCCTATAGCAACAGCAGCAACCCTTGCTCCATTGCCTACTCGTAGGTCCACCTCGCCCTTGGCCAATGCCCTGCTATTTCTCAGCGCCTGCACATTAGTACAAATGTGAGAAGCACACCCAGTATCTAATACCCATGATGTAGAAATAGAAAGGTTGACTTCTATAACATTTATACCTGAAGTAGAAGTCTCACTTCTCTTCTTCTTCAGATCTTCCAGGTATACCTTGCAGTTCCGCTTCCAATGCCCAGTCTTACCGCAGTGGAAGCAGGTAGCATCCTTAGCAACCCCACCTTTAGGTTTGAGTGTTGAAGAGCTGGCTTTGCCCTTGGTTTGGGTCTTACCCTTACCTTTGTGCTTCCACTTGCCCTTACCCTTGCCCTTTTGTACTATTAGGACGGTACTGGATACCTGCTCCCATTTCCAACCATAAATTGGGATCGTCTAATATAACTCAGCGGGTCTCTAGGGTTCAACCTTCATCTACTGACATAACAGATATCTAACCACAACATCCGCGATATCTTTCCCAATATCAGTCCACCAACAAGAACGCCTCAAGTCTCTGTATCTACGATATTACTTGCAAAACACACAAACCAAGAACGGTGAGCCTCACTTGCCTCTTAAGTGAGACAATCAAGGAAGCTCTCTGTAAATAGGTAAGAAAATTTTCAAACCATAAAAAATTCTAGAACACTCCTCCGGACATGCGTCTGAAAATTCTCGAACTACGGAAACGTCCAAGAGCTAAGGCTACCATTGTCATCAATACAACCCAGTGACAATATAAACCCTAACGTCCACGTGCTAGAACCTCTAGCCCTGAGACGAGGAGATAACTACAACCTCGTCGTCTCTGATGCCAATGAACCACCACATGGACTGGTTTGGAGGTCAACTCGTAACCACTCTCACTTGACAACCAACAGTCTACCCCTCAGAGATCGCCCTTTATAACATACACTAGTTACAGTCAAATTTCACCGGTGTCACGCTGCTAACACCCATTCCACCGTATCCCAGCGGATCCTGATTCTCAATGTGCTATCGAGAATATCTAACACGTACAACCTGTCTATGAGTCATGAAACCTCATAGACTAAAATAGCGTAAGACGAGTCGACTAACCGTCTTCTCGTAACCGAATATACTCCAACTCCACCCCAAAAGAAGGTAGAGACACACTGTCTCTTAGGAGTATCCCAAAATAGTCGGGAAGTAATTATTTATTTTCTGAATATCATCCTAAGTATTTTTCACTCAAAGGTGACTCGGTCTCGTAAGTGATTCGCATCAGTGCAAATCAGGAATCCAAAGGTATCCTCTTGGTTATCCAACCAAGTACGAGTGGTAATCTCGTAAGTGCCAAGAAACTAGCCCGACACTCCTCCAGATCGGTACAAGTCACATCTGATTGTACCTTTCTAGGTTAACTAACCATGCATAATGAATTTGAGATCAAAAGTCCCACGGAAATAGGATATCTCTATCCTCTATACTGAGATGATAAACAACTAATACCATCTCTGCTGCATCACAACAGGTCATGTCCTCCAGACATGTCATCTAGGATATCTATCCATAACTGAGGCTCCATGAGCTAAAGTGAGAAGACCCCATACCTGATAAAGTCAACTAAGACATACAACCATCAATAGGTTGTCGTTTGATTCGACCCCAAGTCCCCGACTCATCAGTCAGCACAATCGGAGAATCAACATTCTCCGCTATATAATTGAAACTGTTGGATCGAGAAAGACCGATAGAGGGGGGGTGAATATCGGAAAATGTTCGGATTTAAAAGAAAGAGTAAGTGCGCGGCGGAATAAAATCAAACAACGCAAACACCAAGGTTTTACTTGGTTCGGAGCCTGGGTCGACTCCTACTCCAAGGCCCACGGTCGTTGACCGTTTACTTTGGGCAATTCTATAGTGCGCAAAACAGTTACAGAGTGAGATTACAAAATTACTGTAAATAGAAATATACACTTTGTTTTACCAACTCCCGGTGTAGATCGAGTTTCGGTGCAGTGGGAGGTTGACGGCGCTTCGTTCTTGAGTCGGGAAGTTTCCGGAGCAGAGCGCGGTCGTCAGAGCGTTTGGATGCGTTGAATGAAAGCAGTGTTTTGAAGAGGAGGGTCTAGGGCCCTTTTTATAGTGCCTGGGGGCGCCCTGGTCGACGGGGGCGCCCCCCCACGTGGCAGCAGATCCACACAAGGCGCAGTCAACGACTTATCCCTTGAACCTCGGGATAAGGTCTTGACGGGGGCGCCCTGGACGCTGGGGGCGCCCTGGTTGACTCGGCCAACTCTTATCCGCAGCGCTGAAGTCTCCTGCGTAAGAGTGGCTGGGGCGCCCTGGGCGTTGGGGGCGCCCGGGACAGCGGGGGCGCCCTGGGTGCGCAGTGCAGACGCGGCAGCAGCTTAACTCTTCAGTTGGTTTGCCATGGGGGCGCCCGGGACAGCGGGGGCGCCGGGGACAGCGGGGGCGCCCTCAGAATGTACTGTCGAGGTTCATTTGCTTTCTTTGTGTTTTGTGTTCACCTTGGGGGCGCCCGGGACACTCCGGGCGCCCTGGTCAGCAGTTGCCTCTTTCCTTTGAGGCATTCTGAGCTGCAGACACACGTTCCTTCGGTCCTGCTTCCAGGGTTAGTCCAAAACACAATAAAACAAATATTTAATTTAATTTATACAGCCTCAGCTGTCTTGGTTCTGACTTTGGTCTCCAAAATGGAGCCCTAGGTCGAACCGACGCCTAATGTTCCCTCAAGGGGAACGCGTCCTCACCTACTCCTCTCGGGAGAATTTACCTGGTGCCAACCGGATCCTCCAGTTGGACTTTTGCCCGGCAGCCCTTCGCTAGGTCTTGGTTTTCGCCTAGCAGCCCTTCGCCAGGACTTGGTTTTCGCCTAGCAGCCCTTCGCCAGGACTTGGTTTTCGCCTAGCGGCCCTTCGCCAGGACTTGGTTTTCGCCTAGCAGCCCTTCGCCAGGACTTGGTTTTCGCCTAGCAGCCCTTCGCCAGGACTTGGTTTTTGCCTAGCGGCCCTTCGCCAGGACTTGGTTTTCGCCCAGCAACCCTTCGCCAGGACTTGGTTTCCTGACAGCCCATCGTCAGGTGCCTAGCAGCCCTTTGCTAGGACTTTGTTTCCTGCACTCTCAAGCAGCATTGTTAGATACCAAACAACCCTTAACTTTGAATCCTTTGCCAATATCAAAACAAGGTTCGATCTGGTGCTTCCTGCACCAACAATCTCCCCCTTTTTGATTATGGCAACACAATTCAAAGTTAAGGAAAAAATTACAACAGTTAAGAGCATAAGGTAAACAGTGAAGCATAACTGAAGCATAACTGTAGAGTTAAAAAAAATTCTTTATTTTTCATACTCCCCCTAAAATCCTGAATACTTGTGTTATAAAATAGTTAAAATACTTAACTTTGACCTTTCCTCCCCCTTTGACATATATCAAAAGCATACATGGGTTAGCAAGGTTTCTAATGGGGAGTTTTGAGTTCTACCAAAGATAAGTTTTTGACAAAGTATTTTTCAAAAAGAGCAAAAGTATTTGTATCCATAGACACTTTTGAAAAGCAAGCTTAAACTTTGTTAAAAACCTTTTTTTTTTGACAAATTTTGATTACTAAGGAAAATTTTATTTAGAAAAACATGCACTAAAAATAACTTTGAACCACTTAGAAATGCTTAAAATTTTGAAAGAGCTTAAAAATAACATTCCCTTTCTCTCCCCCTTAATGTAAAACTCTTCTCCTTATGTTTTAGACCATTTTTAAGTCTAATAAAAATATTTTGAGAGAAGTTTTAAGGAGAGCGTTTGTGTATCAGAGCCTATGAGTTTTGAAAGCATAAAAATACTTAGTATAATTCTTGAAAGTATAGCAAAAAGTTTTAAATTGCACCAACAAAACTTTATTTGGAAAAGTATTGAAAAGATATTTTATATTTGTAGGCCAATCTTTTAGAAAATTCACGCACTTAGAACAATATTGCCTTGAAAAATATTTATACTTTTGAAAACATTATAGCAGTACTTTTTGACAGATATTATGTATTTTTGAAGACAAAATATTTTACTTGACTAGGTTTCTTTTCCAGTCTGACACAATCCTAGGAAACCTTGTTGACTACAAGGACATTTTCCTAAGTGTCCTGAAAAATTTTCTCCAACCCAAGTAAATATTATAAAATTAATTTCATAAGCCACAAGAATTTTGTAAAATAATAGTATTTTGACAGAAAAATTATTTAAGTTTTCACAAGGATTTTGAACTTACAGTACATGAAAACATATAATTTTGAAAATGTTCAATAATTCTTTTAATTTCATCTCCCCCTAAACTTGACCCAGTCCTAGGAAGCTTGTTGACTACAAGCGATCTTCCTCTGAGTTTTAGGGTTTGATTTAAATTATAAGAATTATCTAATAACTTCAAAACAAATAATTACCAAATTTTTTTTTCAGAAATTCTTCTTTTGAATCAAACTCCCCCTAAATTTGACACATCCTAGGAGTCCTAGTAGATCATGAAGTGGACCTTCCTCTGTATCTTTAGGGTTTATTAAAAACAAAAGAATAATTTTGAATAATCTTCTGAGTATGAAACTTTCAAGGAGATAAATTTTTGACACCTCAATTTGAAGTAATAATAACACAGTTTTTGAAAAGAAATATTTTGAAATGATAATAATTTTTCAAAGAGATAGTAATATACCAAGAATTTTGAGTAATTTTTGAAGGCTTTATTCTGAAATGATACTAAATCAGGTTTTGAGACTAAATCTAAAAAGAACTCCCCTTGTATTCGACTTGTCTTAACTTTATCTAAGTGTTTGAAGGGTCTTTAGCATTAACTAGGTTTGACCATGTTTGACTCAGTTGACTAAGGTTTAACCATGTTAATCATGGTTTGACTATGTTGAAATTATTCTCTGAATGAAAACACAACATAAAAGAGATTTTTAATTTGAACTTAATTTTCCTGTCTCACCCAATCTAGGGTTTTCAAACAGTTAGCCTTAAAAGTTCTTGTGAGACAGGTTTGAAGGTAAAAATAATTTTGAAAAAATGTTTAACTTTGAAAGAGAATAAAAAAAGTGTTTATTTTTGAAAAAGTATAATTGACTTCGAAGACAGATTTGAATTTGAAAAAGAGTGATTTGAAAAAGAATTTTTGAAAACAGGTTTGAATCTATAATTATTTGAAATTTGTGTTAGATTCGAATTTGACATAAGATAATTTGAATTTGAATTTCAGAAATTGGCTTCCAGGTCTTGGCGAGGCACTAGGCCTTCTTTGGCCGTAGCCTTATGGGATCATCCACCCTTTCCTTGACAAAGCCTTTTAATGAAATTTCATTTTCAAATTAAATTAGGTCATTTTCTGGTCTAACTAGCTTGGGTCTTGGATCGGTAGCTTCGGCTGGTTTCACCAGTCTAAAGAGACCAAGTAGACTTGATCTTATTAGAGTTGGTTTCCCCAACGTACTATCATCTCACCTCCTCCCAATATTATGTTGTCAAATTTCAACTAATTGGTTAAGTCCTTAAGGTATCTAGTGTAACGACCCGGCCCATTTGGCGGCCCATTTGGCGGTCTCGACCGTCGACCGTCGACCGTGCCGTTACTCTACTACCGGTCTTCCCGCCCCTGGCCAGCGGGTTTTTGCCTTCCTCAGGATTCGAACTCTAGACCTCCAGGCTAAAGTACTAGAGTTTATGAATCCTGATACCAATTGAGCTGCAGCTCAATTGGTATCAGGATTCATAAACTCTAGTACTTTAGCCTGGAGGTCTAGAGTTCGAATCCTGAGGAAGGCAAAAACCCGCTGGCCAGGGGCGGGAAGACCAGTAGTAGAGTAACGGCACGGTCGACGGTCGACGGTCGAGACCGCCAAATGGGCCGCCAAATGGGCCGGGTCGTTACAATAAAAAGGCGCCTTTTTATTGTAACGACCCGGCCCATTTGGCGGCCCATTTGGCGGTCTCGACCGTCGACCGTCGACCGTGCCGTTACTCTACTACTGGTCTTCCCGCCCCTGGCCAGCGGGTTTTTGCCTTCCTCAGGATTCGAACTCTAGACCTCCAGGCTAAAGTACTAGAGTTTTTTATTGTAATGACCCGGCCCATTTGGCGGCCCATTTGGCGGTCTCGACCGTCGACCGTCGACCGTGCCGTTACTCTACTACTGGTCTTCCCGCCCCTGGCCAGCGGGTTTTTGCCTTCCTCAGGATTCGAACTCTAGACCTCCAGGTTAAAGTACTAGAGTTTATGAATCCTGATACCAATTGAGCTGCAGCTCAATTGGTATCAGGATTCATAAACTCTAGTACTTTAGCCTGGAGGTCTAGAGTTCGAATCCTGAGGAAGGCAAAAACCCGCTGGCCAGGGGCGGGAAGACCAGTAGTAGAGTAACGGCACGGTCGACGGTCGACGGTCGAGACCGCCAAATGGGCCGCCAAATGGGCCGGGTCATTACAATAAAAAGGCGCCTTTTTATTGTAACGACCCGGCCCATTTGGCGGTCTCGACCGTCGACCGTCGACCGTGCCGTTACTCTACTACTGGTCTTCCCGCCCCTGGCCAGCGGGTTTTTGCCTTCCTCAGGATTCGAACTCTAGACCTCCAGGCTAAAGTACTAGAGTTTATGAATCCTGATACCAATTGAGCTGCAGCTCAATTGGTATCAGGATTCATAAACTCTAGTACTTTAGCCTGGAGGTCTAGAGTTCGAATCCTGAGGAAGGCAAAAACCGCTGGCCAGGGCGGGAAGACCAGTAGTAGAGTAACGCACGGTCGACGGTCGACGGTCGAGACCGCCAAATGGGCCGCCAAATGGGCCGGGTCGTTACAATAAAAAGGCGCCTTTTTATTGTAATGACCCGGCCCATTTGGCGGCCCATTTGGCGGTCTCGACCGTCGACCGTCGACCGTGCCGTTACTCTACTACTGGTCTTCCCGCCCTGGCCAGCGGTTTTTGCCTTCCTCAGGATTCGAACTCTAGACCTCCAGGCTAAAGTACTAGAGTTTATGAATCCTGATACCAATTGAGCTGCAGCTCAATTGGTATCAGGATTCATAAACTCTAGTACTTTAGCCTGGAGGTCTAGAGTTCGAATCCTGAGGAAGGCAAAAACCCGCTGGCCAGGGGCGGGAAGACCAGTAGTAGAGTAACGGCACGGTCGACGGTCGACGGTCGAGACCGCCAAATGGGCCGCCAAATGGGCCGGGTCATTACAATAAAAAACCCAGGCTTAAATCTAGTTCTTTATGAATCCTGAATACCAATTGAGCTATAGCTCAATTGGTATCAGGATTCATAAACTCTAGTACTTTAGCCTGGAGGTCTAGAGTTCGAATCCTGAGGAAGGCAAAAACCCGCTGGCCAGGGGCGGGAAGACCAGTAGTAGAGTAACGGCACGGTCGACGGTCGACGGTCGAGACCGCCAAATGGGCCGCCAAATGGGTCGGGTCGTTACAATAAAAAAGGCGCCTTTTTATTGTAACGACCCGGCCCATTTGGCGGCCCATTTGGCGGTCTCGACCGTCGACCGTCGACCGTGCCGTTACTCTACTACTGGTCTTCCCGCCCCTGGCCAGCGGGTTTTTGCCTTCCTCAGGATTCGAACTCTAGACCTCCAGGCTAAAGTACTAGAGTTTATGAAATCCAATTGAGCTGCAGCTCAATGGTATCGGATCATAACTCTGTATTTAGCCTGGAGGTCTAGAGTTGATCCTGAGGAAGCAGTGAGACGTAGTCGACGGTCGACGGTCGAGAGCAAATGGCCGCCAAATGGGCCGGGTCGTACATCTAGTCCTATGAATAGCCAAGACAAAACTTCAGATAATGTCATAGTGAGGAGAAATTTCTGGATTTTCTAAGTTTGCAAAATTATTAATCAGTTTTTCTTGTATATCAATTTTAATTTTCAAAGTCTCATTTTCTTGTCTTAACATTTTGAATTTTGACTTTGCTAATATACATGATTTCATCATGTTATCTAAGCATGCATCCATATCTAAATTTGACCAAGGGAGATTAATTAAACTATCAGTATTCAAGGTAAAGAGTTGATTTGGATGTAAATTACAGTTACCCATTTTGGTTGGTTTCCCTGGATCTTTGTAACGTTTATCTGTGCATTCCTCTTTGTAATGCCCAAACTCCTGACACTTGAAGCATTGAACGCGACTCTTGTTCTTTCATGCTTTTGGAGCTCGTTTCTTTGTTGCCGTCGGTGGTATCATTTGAATCTTACGAGTAGGACACTTAGTTTGGTAGTGCCCTCTCTCCCTGCATATGTAACAAATTATATGATTTTTAAAATTCAAATTTGTAATTTTACCTTTTGATTCCTTATTAGGAATCTCCCCCTTAATTGTTGCTGTCTCGGATCTAAATTCATCTTCTGATTCCGTGTCTGAGTCGGACTTGGGTACCGGTTGAAGCTCCTTCTTTGGTGGTTCTCTTGGAGTTTTCCCTGCAAAAGTTATACCTTCCTCGACCATTGCAGTATCAGCTTGATTATTTAATTCTAATTTAGAAAAGAATTTGAAATTGGTTACCATCTCAGTCAGTTCGTCGTCTGATTCTGCTGGTTCGATTTCGACTCTGGGTTCAGGTTCAGACTCTGACTCGGCTATCTGTGCTTGGACCGAGAGTGCGAGATAACTTACCTGATCTTCTTCTTCATCTGAGATTTCTTGATGAAGATTGATCAATTTCTCCCAAATTTCTCTAGCACATCCAAATGAACCGACTAGCTTGAGTTGTTCGTTGGTTAGACCGCATTGAAGAATTGCAGTTGCTCTTGCATCAGTCTCAATTTGGTTGAGGGTTGGTTCATCCAGTTTGTCCCATGCAATTGATAGTCCATCTTCTGTAGGGAGGTGGAACCCTGTTTGAATGATCATCCATATGTCCATATGGGTCTTCAGATGGAACTCCATTTGACTTCTCCAAGAATTGAAGTTTTCACCGGAGAAGAGAGGTGGACGAACGCTGTTCCATTCTTGATTGGCCATTTAAAAACCCTTGCACACAACAGAATTAACCGAAATATACCAAGACTTGGTCTTGGATTAGTAGTGCGGGATGAATAAAAAAAATTTCAAGGGGTGTTGCACCAACCTTGAAAATTTTAACGAAAATATTTAACGAAGAAAAAAAATTGAGAAAGAGTATGAAAGAAATCCGAAAAATTTTTAAACTGGTGGTTGCACCAAGTTTGAATTCCCCGCTCTGATACCACTTGTTGGATCGAGAAAGACCGATAGAGGGGGGGTGAATATCGGAAAATGTTCGGATTTAAAAGAAAGAGTAAGTGCGCGGCGGAATAAAATCAAACAACGCAAACACCAAGGTTTTACTTGGTTCGGAGCTTGGGTCGACTCCTACTCCAAGGCCCACGGTCGTTGACCGTTTACTTTGGGCAATTCTATAGTGCGCAAAACGGTTACAGAATGAGATTACAAAATTACTGTAAATAGAAATATACACTTTGTTTTACCAACTCCCGGTGTAGATCGAGTTTCGGTGCAGTGGGAGGTTGACGGCGCTTCGTTCTTGAGTCGGGAAGTTTCCGGAGCAGAGCGCGGTCGTCAGAGCGTTTGGATGCGTTGAATGAAAGCAGTGTTTTGAAGAGGAGGGTCTAGGGCCCTTTTTATAGTGCCTGGGGGCGCCCTGGTCGACGGGGGCGCCCCCCCACGTGGCAGCAGATCCACACAAGGCGCAGTCAACGACTTATCCCTTGAACCTCGGGATAAGGTCTTGACGGGGGCGCCTTGGACGCTGGGGGCGCCCTGGTTGACTCGGCCAACTCTTATCCGCAGCGCTGAAGTCTCCTGCGTAAGAGTGGCTGGGGGCGCCCTGGGCGTTGGGGGCGCCCGGGACAGCGGGGCGCCCTGGGTGCGTAGTGCAGACGCGGCAGCAGCTTAACTCTTCAGTTGGTTTGCCATGGGGGCGCCCGGGACAGCGGGGGCGCCCTCAGAATGTACTGTCGAGGTTCATTTGCTTTTTTGTGTTTTGTGTTCACCTTGGGGGCGCCCGGGACACTCCGGGCGCCCTGGTCAGCAGTTGCCTCTTTCCTTTGAGGCATTCTGAGCTGCAGACACACGTTCCTTCGGTCCTGCTTCCAGGGTTAGTCCAAAACACAATAAAACAAATATTTAATTTAATTTATACAGCCTCAGCTGTCTTGGTTCTGACTTTGGTCTCCAAAATGGAGCCCTAGGTCGAACTGACGCCTAATGTTCCCTCAAGGGGAACGCGTCCTCACCTACTCCTCTCGGGAGAATTTACCTGGTGCCAACCGGATCCTCCAGTTGGACTTTCGCCCGGCAGCCCTTTGCCAGGACTTGGTTTTCGCCTAGCAGCCCTTCGCTAGGACTTGGTTTTCGCCTAGCAGTCCCTTCGCCAGGACTTGGTTTTCGCCTAGCGGCCCTTCGCCAGGACTTGGTTTTCGCCTAGCAGCCCTTCGCCAGGACTTGGTTTTCGCCTAGCAGCCCTTCGCCAGGACTTGGTTTTTGCCTAGCGGCCCTTCGCCAGGACTTGGTTTTCGCCAAGCAACCCTTCGCCAGGACTTGGTTTCCTGACAGCCCATTGTCAGGTGCCTAGCAGCCCTTCGCTAGGACTTTGTTTCCTGCACTCTCAAGCAGCATTGTTAGATACCAAACAACCCTTAACTTTGAATCCTTTGCCAATATCAAAACAAGGTTCGATCTGGTGCTTCCTGCACCAACAGAAACCACCATGTCTAACACTACACTAGACAGTAGATACAAAGGAGGTAGATAGACATGTCATATACCTCGTGTCGCCTGGAGAAGTCCCGTCACCGCCATGTCCTAATCGCGTCCATCGAGAAAACGATTCCGACGTAAAATCCAAAAACACCCACAAGACCACAAGGTATCTCGAGAACCCGGCTCTAATACTAAATAAATTGTCACACCCCGAGGAGCTGCCCGTCCGATACTGATCGAACCGCCACTCCCTCGATCGGCGGACAATTCGAAACCCTAACATGTATGACTACCCCAGCCGATTGTACCGTAGCCCATAGGGCTAGAACAACCGTCTGAAATAAACGAAAACAAAAACTACGACAAAAGCTGTCCGTACTCTGCCATAGCCTGTAGGGCTGTGACTGCCGTCCGTACTCTGCCATCACTATTCCTGAGCGATCGAGTAGACGGAATGCTGTCGGTGTAACACCCCTACTCCATGCCCTATCCGGGAGACATCTCTGTCTACCCTAGGCCATCTCTGGAGGACATCTCTGTCTGAGTGTTACCCCTACCCCATGTATATAAATGGGGGAGAGACCTCTCCCTCTCATCTCTTGGTATATGGACTACTCAAGGAGGGACCTCTGCCTGCTACCACGCTCCGATTCACTAACCCATGAGTGCATGAGCAGAGCAGCATAGAGCATACTACCCATACTCCGTCAACACTAACCCATGGGTGGCCGTATGGATAGGTCCGTATGACTGTCGACCTGACTCACCCACAAGGGGGGCCCCTGATCGACAGTGATGCACAGTGCACGATGATGCATGACACTGGTCAAACAACATCCACTATCTAGTCCACCTATATCAACATGATATGCAATGATCATAGATAATGCACCATAGCCTAAGTCCTAAAGGTAAAGGTATCACATGCCAGGTCTAGCATAAACAATATCAGCAAACAAAATAGAAGGAATATATAACAACCTATTACCCTATCGCTAAACAGAGCATATCAAGCATATAAACTATGACTATCCAAAAGATAAGTCAGAGGTACCCGCCTCTAAGGAGAAACCCATAAACGCAGAGGACCACACCCCTCCCCGCGTTCAGAAGTCCAACGCAAATCAATCAATGTCCTGTATCAAAGGATAATTCTAAGCTATCATAATAAATGATACAAACTAAATACCAAATCATACGAGAATTATCCTAATCATCCCATTTCATTTAATTATATTTAATTAAATGATTAATTCATGCTAATTTTAGATTAGATTTAGATCCTCAAACTAATCTTGGACTTAGGCCCATTCCTAAGTCCAAAGTAGCACAAGACCCAACCATACACAACCTCATGAGTTCAAGCTAACAACCCAACTCCAAGACACACCTCATGTTATCATGAACCTAATCACACAACTCCAGTACCTCAGCTTACGGCAACACATCAAACACCCACGACAAGAAGTTCTAACCCAAGGAAGACCATCTTCCATATGTACAACACATAACACCAATTTGGCATTCAACATCCCAATTCCCCCAATCAAGAACTAGGTCGAAACACAACCAATCAAAAAATCATACAACCTAAAACGATCTATCTAATCACATCACAGATCATCAACAATAGTTCTTACCTATGTGGAATTGCTAGCGGAAGACTCTGCCCAATCCTCAGTACCTATGGCAAAGCTTGAATCAACAAATAGAGCAATCTCCACACAACAGAAGAACACAAAAACACTGACCCGATTCAATTCCCAGGCCCCCGATCAACACTGATCAAGAAAACTAATCACCCAACCAAAAACAAGCGCACAACAAATCCAAACCCGACGTGCCAACGATCAAGCCACAAACACTCCTACTGCTATCTATAAGACAATTCTTCACTAAATCAGATCTTACCGGAGATCTTGCGCCAAATCTGATCGAGTGTGTGCTTACTGCCACAGGCGTCTTATCCACCACTCCAACTCCGGTGATCAAGCCAAGAAAACCCCTAGAACGCACCGATACAACGTCAGAACCACATGATATCAGAAACTACTGCGAGAATCAGGAAAAAAATTGCAACGATCGGAAATTAGGTCAAATGCACCCAACTCACCTCCTTGTGATACCGGCGAAGGCTTGATCTGCTAGGGAAATGAAGCAAGACCCTCCCAACGTCGGCTACCCACTGTGACCTAAGCTAAAGCGTCGTCGGCGCCGGTAGAGTGGCCGGAAGCGGAGACGAGGAGAAGAAGAAGATGGAAAAGGAGAAGAGTTGAGGAGTCGGTCTCGGTTCGCGATCTGCCGCAAAGGGAAGAAGAAAAACCCTTTTAAAATGAAGTGGTCTTTTACAAAAAACCCCTCCTATTCTAGTTATTAACCCAAGAGCCCCTAATTTTGGAAGTTTTACATTTTAAACCCCAAAATTTTCTATTTTCTCACATTATAAACTATAGTACTTAAGTTTGGAGGTTTAGAGTTCGAATCCTGGGGAAGGCAAAAATCCACTGGCCAGGGGTGGGAAGTCCTAGTGAGTAACGACACAGTCGATGGGCCACCAAAGGGGCCGCCAAATGGGATTTGGCAGCCAAAGGGGCCGAGGGTTGCCAAAAGGGGCTGCCAAATTGGGATTTGGCCGCCAAAGGAACCATGGGGCTGGGTCGTTACAAAGCCACAACCTAGGGCTTGCGCCGGCGGTAGCTACTCCAATTTGTTGCCGACGGTGAGGAGGAGAGACGGCGTCGACGCTGTCTCGCGGAGAATGGAGGGGATTCGTGCTCACGACGGGATGCAGCGTAGAGAGAGAAGTAGAGAGGGATCGCCGACGTCTCCCTAAGGTGGAGTTTTGCCAGAGAGAAAGAACTTGTCGCCGTTGTCGCCTGGTTGATCATGCAAAAACAAAAAGGAACCGTTGCAGATTTGTAATCGTACGAGAAGGGAATGAAAATAGGGTTATAAGGTGTGAAACTTATGCAAAAAGACCCTCCTATTTGTTGTTATTGCAAAATATGATTATAAGGGTTTTTATGCATAAACCCCCTAAGGTTTGCTATATTTTACAATTATTTTTTTGGGATGAAAATTCTTTTTCATCTCGATTTTGGAATGAAAATTCTTTTTTCCCCAATTTTAGGATGAAAATAATTTTCATCCTGGACTTAGTGTGAGAAAAAATATTTGGTTCACCACCATTTCTATCCTAAGTTTTGAGACTACAATGGGAAGAAAACTGTTTTCATGGCAACTTTGGGACGAAAATAGTTTTCATCCCAAAATTGGGGGAGTGGATTGTTTTCGTCCCAAAATTGGAGTGGAAAAAAAGAATTAATTTTTTACGATGAAATTATTTTCATCATCAATTTCGTGATTTTCATCTCAAAATTTGAGAAATTCAAATTTGCGATGAATCCATGGATTATAGCAGATTGAAAAAAAATTAAAAAATAAAATAATTATGTTAAAAACTTTAAAGAAAACTCATAATTATTGTCAAAACCTAGTTAGAGAGCTCAAAATGAAATGAAATCAATTCCTATGAGTTTGTCTCGTTCTCTTAATTTGTAATTTCCCTCCAACATCAGTTTAACACAATATATTAGGAGTAATGTTTTTTTTAACACGAATTAGGTGTAATTTGATCACATTCATGTTAAAAAAACACTGCTCTCGGTATATTAGGTCAAATTGATATTTGAGAGTATTTATATGATTAGGAAAATGAGACGAACACATAAAAACTTGTTTCGTATAATTCCGAGATCTCTAGGTCTATTTCTTGGGGTTCAGACTCCTTTTTTATTTTTTTCCATTTTGCGACGAATCCATAGATTCATCGCTAAATCTTGGTTGAATCCTTGGATTTGTCCCAGATTGGAAAAAATGAAAAAAAAGTATGAAACCTCGAAGTTAGACCAAGAGATTTCGAAATTACATGAAACAACTTTCTATGTGTTCATCTTGAATATCCTTAAATATTAATTTGGCCCAATATATTTTTTCATAATTAAGTGATTAGATATACTTTAATACTAAAAAGAGTTATTGATTGAACATATATGTGTCTGATACTGATAGATAGACCTAGAGAGCTCGGATTTACATAAAATCAGTTGCTATGAGTTTGTCTCATTATCTTGATTATATAATTGCCCTCAAACATCAATTTGACACAATATATTGTGAGCAGTAATTTTTTAACATGAATTAGATCAATTTGGGTTAAATTCATATTAAAAAATCACTTCTCTTAATATACTGGGTCAAATTTATGTTTGAGGGTATTTATATGATTAGGAGAACAAAATAAATACATACGAATTTGTTTCATGTAATTCCGAGATCTCTAAGTCTATATTTAGGACTTTGGGCTCGTTTTTTTTCCATATTTTCCAATCTGAGACGAATCTAAGGTTTCGTCCCAAATCAGGGATGAATTCATGGATTCATTGCCAAATCTAGGAAGAATCCTTGGATTCGCCCAGATTGGGAAAAAATGAGTCTGAAACACTAAAGATATCTCTAAATTACACGAAACAAGTTCATATATGTTCATTTTGTTCTTTTGATTATATAAATACCCTCAAATATCAATATGACTCAATATATTGAGAGTAGCATTTTTTTTTTAAAACATGAATTATGTTAAATTGAGTTACATTCGTATTAAAAAAAATCACTGCTCTTAGTATATTTTTGAAGGCATTTATATAATCAGGAGAACATTAAGACGAACGTATAGGAACTGCTTTCATATCATTCTAAGATCTCTAAGTCCATCTTTAAGGTTTTAGAATCATTTATTTTATTTTTATTTTTTTCAATCTGGAACTAATTCATGGATTCGTCGTAGATTTGGCGACTCCAATCTCAAGCTTTTGCTCAAAATTTTTATTTTGTCGCAGTGTTTCCAATGAATTTTTAATTTATCGCAGAGTTCATAACAAATCCCATTTTTGTTGCAAAATTTGCAACAAATATGTTATTTGTCGCAAAGTTTGCAACGAATATCAAACTTTGTCGCTATTTTGCAACGAATTTGGTGACAAAATTTTATTTGTTGTTAATTGGCGATGAAATAATTTAGTTGTTAATTTTGTTACTCATTGGTGACGATTACCTTTTTGTCCCAAAATTTATTGTAGATTTGGGACGAAAAATTTGCGTCCCTAATTCATGATTTTTTTTGTAGCGTCAACTGCTGACATTGCCCTGACACAGTCTCAGACCTAGGCATCACCCTGGCCTTAGTGTCAGATCCCTACATCACTTGGGTCTTAGTCTAAGATATCAACATCACTTGGGTCTTAGTCTTAGATCTCGGCATCACCCGAGCGTCATCCGCGATTTCAGTCTCGGATCCCGACATCACCCGGGCCTCAACCTTAGCCTTAGCCTTAGCCTTAGTCTCAGATCCCAACATCACCAGAGCCTTAACCTCAATCTCAGTCTCTGATTCCAATATCACTTGAGACTCCTTGACATCACCCAACCCTCAACCTCAATCTCAGTCTCAATCTAAGATCCTGACATCACCCAAGCCTTAGCCATAATCTTAGATCCCGATAACCTCCCTTTTCGGCCCAAGTCTTCTACTTTATCTATTTTCAAGGCCACTCCATATTTACATGATTTCCTCATTTGTTCACAGATTAAATCCACATTAACCACTCACTCATAGGGCCGTTTTTTCCCCTAAAGACACAATCAATGATGACGAATATTCAAGAATACATGGCATTAGGTGAATGGAGAAGCGATTAAGTAGTTGGCAGATCTAGTTTTCTAGATACCCTCCTTCGAACACGTGGCACTTTGTGGGTGGAGGGGCAGCTAACAACCATTAGATCTAATATGCTCATTGGCATTAATGTGGAGATGCTCTTCAAACTGCTATATAAATGTAGGACCGGTGCCGTCGGTAGAGGGGGGGTGAATATCGATCATAAATATTTCTCGCGGAAATCGTCTTTCGGATCTTCGTTCTAGACTCAGAGTTAGTGCAACGGAAAATATATAGAACAAAGAAAACAGACAATAACACAGATTGCACGCGGGATTTTTTACTTGGATCCTGACCCCCAGGGTCAGTACATCCAACTCCTATGCACGGGAACACCCGTCCATTAATGGTCTCCTTTCCAGACTTTTCGGAGGCGGAGAAACCCGTCTTACCTTGCAATAATTACAATAAAAAATATGGTAAATTGAGTGCGGAATAATAAAAGCAAACCGAACAAACAAGATTTGAAACTCGATCAATCTGGACCTCCGAAGTGCCGCGCACTTCCTCCTGGAGCCTCCTGGTCGCAGAGCTTCATCGTTAGCGCTTTGTCGTCACTTGGGAAGCTTAGAATGAATCTTGGAAGTTGTGTCTTGAGCCTTGGGGTTGAAGCCCCTTTTATAGGCTACATTGGGGCGCCTGTGATCACCGGGGCGCCCCAAAGGGCTTGGTCAAAGCTTATCCTCGCGCTGAACTCGCAAAGCTGATAAACCTGCCATATAGGGCGCCTGTATTGATGGGGGCGCCTGTATCGATGGGGGCGCCTGAGTCAATAGGGGCGCCTGTATCAATGGGGGCGCCTGTATCAATAGGGGTGCCCGGAAAGCTATTTTTCAGCCTCTTTATGTTTGTTTGCTTGCTTTCTCTTTAGTTTTAGGTACATGCATGATACACAAACACAAGACAAACAAGTAGATAATCTTAACCTTAAGGACTTGGTTCTGACTTCGAATTTCCGCGAAACCCTAGGTCGAACCGACGCAAGTTCCCACCCTCGGGAACGCACCTTTCACCTACTCCTCTCAGGAGATGGTTGCCACCCAGTCCATTCGGGTGGACTTTAGCTTAGCCTTCGATACTCTTGGATCTCGAGACGTCCGAACCTCGACCTGTCTCTACTTTTGTCCTTAGTCATCGCTCAGCTAAGTTGCACAATCCCTCGGACCAAGACTTCGTGCCTAAACCCTAGGTCCAGGACTTCGGTGCCCAACCCTCGGCAGGTCTTCGTGCCCAATTCCTCGAACCAGGTCTTCGGTGCCCAACCCTTGGCCAGGACTTCTTGCCCAGTCCTCGACTAGGACTTTGTGCCCAACATCTGGTCAGGTCTTCGGTGCCCAGCCTCTTGCCAGGGCTTAGTGCCCAATCCATGATCAGGACTTAGTGCCCAATTCTTCGAACAAGGACTTATTGCCTAGGTTAACTAGGACTTTGGTTCACCTTGGTCCAGTTTTCTTCACTCACCCTTCCCTTGTTCAATGTATCACTAACTTAAGCATATTGTCAAACATTAAAACATTTAGAGGAGGACATCACTGATGCAATTTGCACCAACAATCTGCCCCTTTTTGATGTTTGACAATATCTTAAGTTAGATTGGCTAAAAGGGCTAAATTACTATCCTTGGGATCAAAAGAAAAAAAAATTGATCTAAGTTTTGAAAATATATTTTGATCTTTGGGAGAAAAATATTTCTAACCTAAGCTCACTCTCTTCCTCTTTTGAAAAGCATTTTGATTTTCATTGATCCTTTGGTAAGAGAAAAAAAATTTCTAACTTAAGAGCGCACCTCTCCCCCTTTGTCATACATCAAAAATCACCAAAAATACTTGCACCAACAATGAAAACATTTGGTTCTTTTTAAAAAATGCTTAGTATAAATTTTTGAAGGCATAGTATAAAACTTAACTTGCACCCAAAAATATACTTGGAAAGGTATTGGAAAAATATTGTGTATTTGCAGGAACATATTTTGAACTTCGAAAAATTCTTGCACTTAGAAAACTATTGACATAGAAAAACTTTTAATTAGAAAAAATTTTCCAAAACAATTTGCACTTATAAAAATACTTTAAAAGATGTTAGTATTTTGAAAAATATCTGCACTCTTAAAAATATTTGTATTTTGTGAATATTGGTGCCTTTTTGGAAACATTTTGAAAAATATTTTGAATATTTTGCAAGTACTTTTGAAAAATTTTAGAATTTTTGAAAAGTATAAGTACTTAGAAAAATATTAAAATTTTTGAAAAGTACAAGTACTTGGAAAACTATTGTTTTTAAAACATACTATTTTACTTTACTTGGTTTCTTTTCCAGTTTGACACAGTCCTAGGAAACCTTGTTGACTACAAGGATATTTTTCTAAGTGTTCTGGAAATTCTCCAACTCAAGTAAACATTATTTTAAAAAAAAACTGTTTTGAAAATGATAGAGATTGAAAGTGATAGAGAGATAATATGATTAAAAAATAGTACTTTGAAAAAAATTATGTTTTCAAAAATGACTTAATAATGCAGTGCATGAAAATATATTAAATAATTCTTTATAATTTGACCTCCCCCTAAACTTGACCCAGTCCTAGGAAGCTTGTTGACCACAAGTACTCTTCCTCTAAGTCTTTAGGGTTTAGTTCAGATCAGAGGAATTATCTAATAATTTCAAAACCAATAAAAACTTTTCAGAATTTCTTCTTTTGACTCAGACTCCCCCTAAATTTGACACATCCTAGGAGTCCTTGTAGATCATGAAGTGGACCTTCCTTTGTGTCTTTAGGGTTTATCAAAATCAAATGAGACATAGGCACAATTATAGAATGTATTTTGAATTTTCGAAACATATTTTGAAATGAAGGTAATTTGTCAGACATAGTTTTCGAAAAACATAAGTAATAGTATTTAAAGCACAGTTTTCGAAACCCATTTTAAAAGACAATGATTTTTCAAGGACAATTTTTAAAAGACATTTTTTAAAAGGTAGTGATTTGTCAAGCACAATTTTTGAAAGAAAATTAAAAGAATAAACCACTCCCCTTGTATCGTTTGACTCTATCTAAGTGCCTTAGGGAACTTTAGTGTTGACCTAAGAGGCTTGTGTCTAATTGTGTAGGTCAAACAATTTTTCAAAGGAATATAATTTTTGAAAATCTATATATAATCAATCAGATAAGCATGAATTCCATAAAAACATTATTAGGTTGATGCACTATTTTGAAAAAATATTTTTAGAAAAATATTCTAATTATTTTGAAAATCAATTTTGAAAAACACTTTTCAATTTTTTAGTCCTTAACATCTCACCCATTCTAGATGTCTCAATACAGCAAGCATGGTTGCCTTATGGGTGCATTGTGAGATGCTTGAATCATTTTTCTAAATTCATTTTTAAATCTAAGATTTAATTTAAACTTACGTTAGATTCAAATTTATCAAATAGTAAAGTGAATTTGATTTTCGATAATCGACTTCCAGGTCTTGGCGAGGCACAAGGCCTTCTTTGGCCGTAGCCTTATTGGATCATCATGTTGGTGCCCCGGCTGGTTTTGATGTGATTAACTAGGTTAGTTAGGTCCTGTGTGTTTTTAATCCCTCTGTCTAAGTGTGCAGGAACTTAGGTACGGAGGAAGTCAAGCGTAAGACGCAGTGGACGAGAAGGATTGCGCGGGGAAGTGAGCCGACGGGCTCAGTGCAATCCGAGGGACGCGGAAGCTGCGGAAGAGTACACCGGTGGAGCGAGAAGGACGTGCGCGGTGTCCGAGGGACGAGAAGCCGGGAGGAAGGACGCTCGAGGGGTGAAAGGCCGGAGTCGGGTTCGGGTGAGCCTAACTTTGGTTGGCCGGAAATCACCCAGAAGACGAAGAATCAAAAAGACTAGTCCAAGCTCCCAAAAGAAATGAAAGAAATTCGCCCAAAAGAAAAAAAACAAAGTTTTGATGCCAAGGAAGGATCGAACCCAAGTCCTCCACCAAATACACAAATCCACTTACCAACTGGGATAAAGGGCGTTGGCAAATATGTATTGGCGATATTGCTACCTAGATTATAACAGCGAGATGGATACAACAATCATCTCGAGCAAGGGGGGAAGATAAAGTTTTAATTAAAATAATTAAAACTTAAAGGATAATCTTACATTATCCTTTAATCAAATCCAATGGATGCAGTTTAATCCCATCCAAGATCAACCATCCAGATTACATCCATGGATCAACGACCAAGAGAAAAGTGATCAACAATCAACCATCCAGATTTATTCTCTTAGCCTATAAATAGACTTAGAGGTTTGCTTTAGAAATTCAATTCATTGAGTTGTAAACTCTCTTTCTCTTTAAGCTTTCTCTGTGCTACAACTATAAAGGCTTCTCCGCCTTAAGGAGTTTCTGTTTGAGCATCAACTGCCTTGGAAGCAACGACTCTGTTGCAACCAAGTTTATTTCTTTTTAAAGACGAGTGTTAGTGCTTATTTTTCATAAACCGTCTATTCACCCCCCTCTAGCCGGTCGACCCGATCCTACAAGTGGTATCAGAGTGGGTTCGCTTTTGAAGGACTAATCGCCTGAGAAAGCAACAAGACGATGGCCGGCGCGCACATTCATCCACCTAAATTCGAAGGGGATTTCACCGTCTGGAAGAAAAAAATGGAGGTATTTTTTCGTATAGATTTTCATATTCTTTTATCAATCAAATATGGTTTTGCAGTTCCTAAAGATGTGAACGGGGATGAAAAAGAAGAAAGCTTGTGGAATAAGAAGGAGCAGTCGGAATCTGTTGCCAATGGTAAGGCCGAGTTCCACCTCCTAACAGTCTTGCCTACTCAAGAGGTAAACCGGATCGGCAACTACCACTCCGCAAAAGAATTATGGGAGAAGTTCCTAGAACTTCATGAGGGTACCTCTGAAGCCAAATCAGCAAGAAAGGATCTCCTCCGGAACCAGCTGATAAACCTGCAAATGAAGGAAGGAGAAACGGTGGCTGAACTTCATGCCAAAATAAAGGAGCTAATCTCCGGACTCACCCAACTCGGCGAATCGGTAAGTAATCGCGACTCCATTCGATACGCCCTCAACGCCTTCCCAAGGACCCAGGAGTGGAGCTCAATCGTCGACGCTTATTACATCTCCAAAGATTTAGAGGTAAGTACATTAGATGAAATGTTTTCCATTTTCGAATTACACGAATCTCGGTGGGCAGGATCTAGAAAGACGAAGAATCTGGCCCTAAACACAAGGAGAACGAAGAAGGAGTCAGAATCCTCGACGGACGACGAGACAACGCAAATAGTAAGTTCGTTTAAAAGTTTTTTTTAAGCTAATAACTTTTCGAGAATGCAGAAGAAAAGGCGGTCTCCGAAGAAACGAACTGTCCGATGCTACAACTACAATGAGGAGGGACACGTAAAAGATCAGTGTCCCAAAATCAAAAACCAGCCAAAGAAAAAGAAGGCATTGAAGGCCACCTGGGACGAGACCTCGTCGGACGAATCAGAAGTTCAAGAGTACGCGGGACTTGCGCTGATGGCAAGTCATCAAGAGGGGAGCAGTGTTGAAGGGGGAGCGACATCAGAAAGCGACAACGAAGAAGGAACCTCGCTTTTCGAAAGCGATCCGGTAAGTGAGGTTTGTTTTCTTCCTCATGATCAATTGTATGCTGGTGTTAAAGCCTTGCTCAAATCTAATTGCAGATTAGAAAAAGAAAATTCTAAATTAAAAAATGAAAATATTGATCTGAAAAATTTAGTTGAGAAATTAGAATGTGATATTGTCTGTTTGCGACACAAGAAAAATAGTTATCCTGAAAAGTTAAATTGGTATTTTAAAAACCATAAAGGCCAATTTAAAAAGGTGCCAAAGAATTACATTCCATCCAAATTTTTAGTTAATCCTGTCGATAGAAATCTATTTTGGATACCAAAATCAATTTTGAATTAGTTTTCTATTACTGCATAATTTTTCTTGCAAAATTAGAAATAGATTAACACATTTTATGATTAAGTTTCTTTTGAAAAATAAAATTTTAACTTTAAAAATAGAAAATTAATTTATTCTGCAAGAACCGATTTTTTTGAGATCTACACATAGTCAATTAAACTTGGTAAATTTTTTTTATTTTTCATGAGATTTTTGAATTTTAAAAATATATCTTTGAATTTTTTATTCTGCCACTATATGATTTATTTTTTTTAATATACAAAATAGATTTTAATTTGAAAATTTTTGTAAAAAGCAATAATTTTATCTTCCACTTGTACAAATTTTTTTAAAATTTTCCAATGGACGAATTAATTTCTATAAATTTTTAATTGAAATTCATATTTTTTAATTTTAAAAAATATTTGGAAATTTTTTATTCAAAAATTAAATTTCGGTGATATGCACTTAATCTATTCACGGCTCAAAAAAAAAATATTTCACATTTTTCTAAGTTCTAATCATATTTTTTCCTTTCCCTATTTTTTGTGCCCCATTTTTGCTGTGATCAAAGGGGGAGAGTAGCTTAAGTTTAGGGGGAGGTTGTGGTTATTGATTGCAATATTTTTTTTCTATGCTTAACTGCTTAATTTAGTTCTAGTTTTATTGTTTTTTTTTGTTTACCCTAACTAAACTTGGGTTGATCCACATCAAAAAGGGGGAGATTGTTGGTGCCCCGGCTGGTTTTGATGTGATCAACTAGGTTAGTTAGGTCTTGTGTGTTTTTAATCCCTCTGTCTAAGTGTGCAGGAACTTAGGTACGGAGGAAGTCAAGCGTAAGACGCAGTGGACAAGAAGGATTGCGCGGGGAAAAAGCAATAATTTTATCTTCCACCTGTACAAAAATTTTTAAAATTTTCCAATGGACGAATTAATTTCTATAAATTTTTAATTGAAATTCATATTTTTTAATTTTAAAAAATATTTGGAAATTTTTTATTCAAAAATTAAATTTCGGTGATATGCACTTAATCTATTCACGGCTCAAAAAAAAATGTTTCACATTTTTCTAAGTTCTAATCATATTTTTTCCTTTCCCTATTTTTTGTGCCCCATTTTTGCTGTGATCAAAGGGGGAGAGTAGCTTAAGTTTAGGGGGAGGTTGTGGTTATTGATTGCAATATTTTTTTTCTATGCTTAACTGCTTAATTTAGTTCTAGTTTTATTGTTTTTTTTTGTTTACCCTAACTAAACTTGGGTTGATCCACATCAAAAAGGGGGAGATTGTTGGTGCCCCGGCTGGTTTTGATGTGATCAACTAGGTTAGTTAGGTCTTGTGTGTTTTTAATCCCTCTGTCTAAGTGTGCAGGAACTTAGGTACGGAGGAAGTCAAGCGTAAGATGCAGTGGACAAGAAGGATTGCGCGGGGAAGTGAGCCGACGGGCTCAGTGCAATCCGAGGGACGCGGAAGCTGCGGAAGAGTACACCGGTGGAGCGAGAAGGACGTGCGTGTTGTCCGAGGGACGAGAAGCCGGGAGGAAGGACACTCGAGGGGTGAAAGGCCGGAGTCGGGTTCGGGTGAGCCTAACTTCGGTTGGCCGGAAATCACCCAGAAGACGAAGAATCAAAAAGACTAGTCCAAGCGCCCAAAAGAAATGAAAGAAATTCGCCCAAAAGAATAAAAACAAAGTTTTGATGCCAAGGAAGGATCGAACCCAAGTCCTCCACCAAATACACAAATCCACTTACCAACTGGGATAAAGGGCGTTGGCAAATATGTATTGGCGATATTGCTACCTAGATTATAACAGCGAGATGGATACAACAATCATCTCGAGCAAGGGGGGAAGATAAAGTTTTAATTAAAATAATTAAAACTTAAAGGATAATATTACATTATCCTTTAATCAAATCCAATGGATGCAGTTTAATCCCATCCAAGATCAACCATCCAGATTACATCCATGGATCAACGACCAAGAGAAAAGTGATCAACAATCAACCATCCAGATTTATTCTTTTAGCCTATAAATAGACTTAGAGGTTTGCTTTAGAAATTCAATTCATTGAGTTGTAAACTCTCTTTCTCTCTAAGCTTTCTCTGTGCTACAACTGTAAAGGCTTCTCCGCCTTAAGGAGTTTCTGTTTGAGCATCAACTGCCTTGGAAGCAACGACTCTGTTGCAACCAAGTTTATTTCTTTTTAAAGATGAGTGTTAGTGCTTATTTTTCATAAACCGTCTATTCACCCCCCTCTAGCCGGTCGACCCGGTCCTACACATCAACCCTTTCCTTGACAAAGCCTTTTATCAAAAATTCATTTTCAAATTACTTCTTGAAAAATTTTGGTCTAACTAGCTTAGGTTTTGGATCGGTAGCTTCGGCTAGTTCCACCAGACTAAACAAACCAAGCAGAATATACTTGACCTTATTAGAAGGGCTTCCCTAATGTACTATCATCTCACCGCCACCTAATACTAGGTTGTTCAAATTTCAACTAGTCTTTTTCCTATAGCCGTTCTAAATCATGCATAAAATTAAACATGAATGACATGACATATATTTTAAAGAAATAGTAGATGCATGTTCATGGCATTAATGCATAATTCAAACAAGTCAAAATATTTAATTAAGTTTCTAAAGATGCATCAAATTCTCGATTTGATGCATGTCGTGTGAACCCGCAAATATGCCAAACCACTTTGACATATTTAATTTTAGTTGGGGGTTTTAGTTAGGTAGGTTTTATTTGTTTGAGTTTAAGTTATTTAAGAATTGAAGTTGAATTAGTTGAACTTGAATTTAGAAGTAATTAATTAGGGATTAATTGAATTAATTAAGAATTAATTTGAATTTGGATTAATTAAGGATTAATTGAATTAATTAAGAATTAATTTGAATTAATTAAGGATTAATTGAATTACTTAAGAATTAATTTAAATTTGAATTAATTAAGGATTAAGAATTAATTTGAATTTGAATTAACTAAGGCTTAATTGAATTAATTTAGAGTTAATTAGAATTTGAATTAATTAAGGATTAATTGAATTAATTTGAATTAATTTGAGTTTGAATTAATTAAGGATTAATTGAATTACTTAAGAATTAATTTAAATTTGAATTAATTAAGGATTAAGAATTAATTTGAATTTGAATTAACTAAGGCTTAATTGAATTAATTTAGAGTTAATTAGAATTTGAATTAATTAAGGATTACTTGAATTAATTTGAATTAATTTGAGTTTGAATTAATTAAAGATTAATTGAATTAATTAAGAATTAATTTGAATTTGAATAATTAAGGTTGAAATGATTAATTAATAGTTGTGGGTTTAAGTTCATAATTTTCATTATTTCAAAAATTTCTGACTCATCCACTATTTATTCTTTATTTATCTTTTTAAGTTTTTCTAATAATTATGATTTATTTGAATCTTTGTGAGTTTTATTGACTATAGCCTTGATCTTAGAAAATTTCATCTCCTCCTCATCCTCAAAATCACATCCTTCAATATCCTCAAAGTAGGTGGAGTAATTCGGGACACTAGTTAATGTTTTGTAATAATCTTTAATATTATCTATAATTAAATTATCATCTAAGAGAATTTCATCTCTATTAACCTCAAGAATATTTTCAACAAAATCATTCTTATTCTCAGAAATAGTTTTAATAATTTCAGGATTATCTTCAGAAATATCCTTAAGAATTTCAGAAATAATTTCTTGATGATCACCAATAGTTTCTAGATTATCACAAAGATTTTCAGGATTAATATTATCAGCATTATCATTATCAGAATTTTCAGAATTAAAATTAAGATTAATTTCAGAATTAATTTTAGAAATTAATGAATTAACATTAAGGATTAAAGTGTTGATTTCTGATATTTTAACATTATCAATATTTTGTAATTTGTCATGCAGAACATTAACTTGACTATTCACAAAATTTAACTTTTCAGAAAATTTATCTAAATTATTTAGATAAGCTAGTGCAGGAATTTCAAAACTTTTCGGAACGTAAATTCTGCATACCTTTGTCAGACATTTATTCTTGTATTGTCCGTATTTTTCGCACTTGAAACATTTGATGTGATCTTTGTTCCTCCGGCCTCCTGGTGCTGGTACGCCTTTTATCGCCGGTGAAGAACAAGTCTTACGAGTAGGGCACTGATTTTTATAGTGCCCTCTCTCCCTGCACGTGAAGCATATAATATGGAACTTAAAAACATACATTTTAAAAGATTGTTCCTGATTCACCCCTGGGCTCCCCCTCAACTCCTGGCGTCTTTGCTCCGTCGGCGGTTAGTTCGGTGAAGAGCGGTCTGGCACTGATACCAATTGTAGGACCGGTGCCGTCAATAGAGGGGGGGGGGGTGAATATCGACCGTAAATCTTTCGGATCTTCATTCTAGACTCAGAGTTAGTGCAGCGGAAAATATATAGAACGAAGAAAACAAACATCAACACAGATTGCACGTGGGATTTTTTACTTGGTTCCCGACCCCCAGGGTCAGTACATCCAAGGCCTATGCATAGGAACGCCCGTCCACTAATGGTCTCCTTTCCGGACTTTCTGGAGGTGGAGAAACCCGTCTTACAGTGCA
Source organism: Boesenbergia rotunda (assembly GCA_024364735.1). NCBI lineage: Eukaryota > Viridiplantae > Streptophyta > Magnoliopsida > Zingiberales > Zingiberaceae > Boesenbergia > Boesenbergia rotunda. The sequence continues at coordinate 568,074 of JAGFNQ010002510.1, forward strand.
ATAATTATAATAAAAAATATAGTAAATTGAGTGCGGAATAATAAAAGCAAACCGAATAAACAAGATTTGAAACTCGGTCGATCTGGACCTCCGAAGTGCCGCGCACTTCCTCCTGGAGCCTCTTGGTTGCAGAGCTTCATCGTTAGCGCTTTGTCGTCACTTGGGAAGCTTAGAATGAGTCTTGGAAGTTGTGTATTGAGCCTTGGGGTCGAAGCCCCTTTTATAGGCTTCATTGGGGCGCCTGTGATCACCGGGGCGCCCCAAAGGGCTTGGTCAAAGCTTATCCTCGCGCTGAACTCGCAAAGTTGATAAATCTGCCATATAGGGCGCCTGTATTAATGGGGGCGCCTGTATCGATGGGGGCGCCTGAGTCAATAGGGGCGCCTGTATCAATAGGGGCGCCCGGAAAGCTGTTTTTCAGCCTCTTTATGTTTGTTTGCTTGCTTTCTCTTCAGTTTTAGGTACCTGCAAGATACACAAACACAAGACAAACAAGTAGATAATCTTAACCTTAAGGACTTGGTTCTGACTTCGGATTTCCGCGAAACCCTAGGTCGAACCGACGCAAGTTCCCACCCCCGAGAACGTGCCTTTCACCTACTCCTCTTAGGAGATGGTTGTCACCTAGTCCACTCGGGTGGACTTTAGCTTAGCCTTCGATACTCTCGGATCTCGAGATGTCCGAACCTCGACCCGTCTCTACTTCTGTCCTTAGTCATCGCTCAGCTAAGTTGCTCAATCCCTCGGACCAAGACTTCGTGCTCAAACCCTAAGTCCAGGACTTCGGTGCCCAACCCTCGGCCAGGTCTTCGTGCCCAATTCCTCGAACCAGGTATTCGGTGCCCAACCCTTGGCCAGGACTTCTTGCCCAGTCCTCGACCAGGACTTCGTGCCCAACATCCGGTCAGGTCTTCGGTGCCCAGCCCCTTGTCAGGACTGAGTGCCCAATCCATGATCAGGACTTAGTGCCCAATTCTTCGAACTAGGACTTATTGCCTAGGTTAACTAGGACTTTGGTTCACCTTGGTCTAGTTTTCTTCACTCACCCTTCCCTTGTTCAATGTATCACTGACTTAAGCATATTTTCAAACATTAAAATATTTAGAGGAGGACATCACTGATGCAACTTGCACCAACAATAAATCCTAGGGAAAGTATTTGCAAAGCCCCCCCCCCCCCCCCCCCCCCAAATCTTGGACTCTCAACCAGGTTACCAAGTTCTCTCCTCCTTCTCCATTTTTTCCTTTCAGTTTTCATGTTGGGACCGGGTGCATGTTGACATGGATGCGGGTTCGTAATTTCAAAATTAATTACGTGCAGCGGAAGGTTTAGCATAAATAATTTCTCTAAATCATTTAACCACACATCTAAGCATGCAAGTTTATCTTGAGTAGACATGATCATATATTTGAAATTTTGCAGAAACATAAACTAATTTACGTATTACCTCGCGTAACTCGAAGGAAGGGACGAGATCCAACCGTAAGCGTCCCTTGGAAGCTCCGCCTCTATTCGCGTCCACGCCGAGTATCTTCGGGATGACTTCACAAAGCCACGAGTTTCATGTTCTCGAGAACTACTAGATTCTCCGAGAACGCGACGAGAAAAACCAAGAGAGAAGTCAGAAGACTAACCACAAAAGGATGGCCGGAATCAAAATTCCGGCGAAGCAAAAGAAGAGGCTTGCGGTAAAAAGATCCTTGCGGCAAATTCTAATTCCGGCAGCACCTTCTTCCGGCCAAGAGATGGTCGGTGCTTCCTTCTCCGATAGCAGGTGGTGGTCGGCAGGGAAAGGGCAGGGGCGGCCGGTTGGTGCTCCTTCTTGGGGCTGGTTGGTGCACGGCAAGAAGGGGAGAAGAGAAGGAGAGAGAGAGGGAGAGAGCCTATGCCTTCATCTCTTTGATTATCACCCAAGCCTTGCGTTGGGTCCTTTATATAGTGGCCTCTCAACCATCAAGCCTCCCAAATATGGAATAACTTATTCCATCATGCCAAGTTTGATTTTATATCATGGTTAAAATCATATTTTAATTCATGATAAAAAATCAATCAAGTCTCTTCTCTCCTATGGAATAAATTTCCTTATCATGGTAAATCAATCCATGATTGATTTTATAAAATAAACCAATCCATGGTTCAATTTAATTTCCATGAAAAATAAACCAAACCTTGGTTTATTATATAAAAATTTATATCATCCATAATTTTATAAAACAAACCACACTTGGTTTGTTTTATAAATTGAACCAAAAACTTGGTTCTCTCCCTTTGTTGTAGCCAGCCAAGCAAAGAGGATGGAGGCCCTCTTTGGCCGGCCCATCCAAGCCAAGCCCCAATGAATTAAACTTATTTAATTCATCTATTAAGTCTTCAAAAGACTTAGCCATTTTACGCTTCCGATGCGTCTCTGAAAAATTCAGATTCGACTTATCGTTTGGCTCAACCAAACCTAATCTCTCTTGATTGGAAAATCCAATTTTCAACTCATTTTAAATCCCTCGGATTACTCGTAGTGCGTGTGACTAAATAGGCTTTCGATTTATGTTGGCCGTCTATAATTAATCAATTATAGAACAATCATGAGTGGCACCTAGTAGTACATCATGATCCCTAATTAATCGAAAGATCAACGGTTGACCTCAGAAACAATTCTGAAACCCTTCAGCAGCTATAATGAATCGTGCCCCATTCCCTTCAACATCTTATACCCACTTGGTTCAGGACATGGTCTATGTGTGTCAGTCTCCACTAGGCTGAGTACGTCACACCTAGCCCAAGTAACGTTTTCTCGTCCTACGGATTCTAATTACTCTCATGTATTTAAGAGATTCATACTCTGAATATGTCATGCTCTGGCTAGAGGCTTCGAGTAACGATCCGACGATAGGCCTCGGGTATACATCTCCTCGCAAGGAGTGGTGAATCCTTTATAGGTTGTTCAAACATCTTCGGGCACTTCGGCTTATACCCAATCATCCTGGGTCCACACCTCCTTGGAGACGCTTGCTTAAGATGTCAAATATAAGTCTCCATGACCAAGATGACTTGAACACCGCAAGTCAAAGGAACATTGCACTTAAGCTGCAGTAAGAACTTCACTGACATATCTATATGTAGACTACCATATGAACTTTTACAGGCAGTCACTCCAATGAACTAGTTCCCTTAACTAGCATTCATGTTTATCTCCGGACATCTCAATGTCACCAGCCAGTGAGAATCAGCTGATTAGAGAATAACCCATGCTAGTCTCAACAGAATTGATAGTGTCCGTATTTATCAATTCATCGACTAGGGACAATTTCAATACTTCACAATTGCACATGTAGAGATAATCACTAGTTGTGAATTCATCACAAATTCTCTCATGCTATGAATTGTATTGCAGACATTCATTAAATGAGTTTAAGATTTCAATCAAATACACAAACATGTATACTCAAATAGTGAATATTCATTTATTAAAATAAATGATTACAATCATAAGGCGATTGCCTTCGGACACTTTTCTCATATCACTAACAAACTCCCACTTGGCCTAATGCCAATCGCTACGGTACCCAATACCATACGCTCTAACATGACCCTCAAACTTGCTTTGAGGCAAGGCCTTAGTTAAAGGATCTGCTAAATTCCTTTCAGTGGGAATTTTCTCAATTTGTATATCATTCCTACTTATAATCTCTCTGATCAGATAATAGCGGCGAAGCACATGTTTGGATCGCTGATGAGACCTTGGTTCCTTTACTTGTGCAATAGCTCCATTGTTGTCGTAGTAAACCGGTATTGCTTCATTAATGGTTGGAACCACACCAAGTTCTGAGACAAACTTTTTGATCCAGACTGCTTCATTTGCTGCTTCTGAAGCTGCAATATATTCCGCTTCCGTGGTAGAATCCGCTACGGTGTCTTGCTTGGAACTCTTCCAACTTATTGCGCCTCCATTCAAACTAAATACGTATCCGGACTGAGATTTGGAGTCATCCTTATCTGTCTGGAAACTGGCATCTGTATACCCACGTATTACCATATCACCTTCTTCATATATTAGGAACACATCCTTAGTGTTTCTTAAGTACTTGAGGATTGTCTTGACAGTCGCCCAATGATCCATTCCTGGATCAGACTGGTATCTGCTTGTGACGCTCGGAGCATACGATACATCGGGCCTAGTACATAACATAGCATACATGATAGATCCTATCGCGGATGCATAAGGAATCTTATTCATGCAAATCCTCTCGTTTTCTGTGTGCGGACACATAGACTTCGAAAGGTTGATCCCATGCCTAATGGGAAGGTAACCTTTCTTGGATTCCGACATGCTAAACCTTTCTAGCACTCGGTCTATATATGTAGACTGCGAAAGACCAAGCAATCGTTTTGATCTATCTCTATAGATTCTAATCCCAAGGATATAGGTTGCTTCTCCCAGGTCTTTCATGGAGAAAGTTTTGGACAACCAAATTTTAACTGACTGTAAGACTGATATATCGTTTCCTATAAGTAATATGTTATCGACATATAATACTAGGAATACGACTGCACTCCCACTAACCTTCTTGTACACACAAGGTTCGTCAGGATTTTGTGAGAAATCAAACTCTTTGAATGTCTCATCAAAATGGATGTTCCAGCTCCTGGATGCTTGCTTTAGTCCATATATGGATCGTCGAAGCTTGCATACTTTGGTTTTATTAACCGATGTGAAACCTTCAGGTTGTATCATGTATACATCCTCAAGCAGGTTTCCATTAAGGAAAGATGTTTTCACATCCATTTGCCATATCTCATAATCATAATGAGCTGCTATGACCAGGAGCATCCGAATGGATTTAAGCATAGCTACTGGCGAATAGGATTCGTCATAATTAATTCCTTGTTTCTGACGATATCCTTTTGCCACTAATCTAGCCTTAAAGGTAACAACATTACCTTTCATGTCGGTTTTCTTCTTGAAAACCCACTTGCACCCTATGGGCTTAATCCCTTCAAGTGGGTTAACCAAGTCCCTTGATTTTTGTACATGGAATCCATTTCTGACTTCATGGCTTCAAGTCATTTATCCCTTTCTGAATTTTTCAGAACATCTTCATAACTGATAGGTTCGTCATCGTTAATGAGTAACACGTCGTTCGATTCACTTATGAGAAATCCGTATCTCTCTGGAATATTGCGTGTCCTATCAGACTTACGAAGAAGTGGTGTTGTTTTAGGTTCAATTGATAGCTCATCATTATGAGTTATTGGTTGTGGGTCTAGACTAGGTGTCTCTGTAATGTCTATTGGAGTTTCTTGAACTTCTTCAAGTTCAATGCTACTCCCACTGTTTTCTTGTAAAAGAAATTCTTTTTCTAGAAATACAACATGCCTTGAAACAAACACCTTTTGTTCCAAGGGATGATAGAATTGGTAACCTTTCGTTTCCTTAGGGTATCCAATAAATAGACATTTATCAGACTTAGCATCCAATTTATCTGATACAGTCCGCTTTACATAAGCAGGACAACCCCATATCTTTAGGTGAGATAAATGAGGTTTCTTACTATTCCACGTCTCATATGGAGTAGTAGAGACTACCTTGGTCGGGACTCTGTTTAGTAAGTAAACAGCTGTCTTAAGCGCATAGCCCCAAAAGGATTTTGGAAGAGTTGCATGATTCATCATAGATCTAACCATGTCCATCAAGGTTCGGTTACGCCTCTCAGATACACCATTATGCTGTGGTGTATATGGCGGAGTCCATTGAGACAATATCCCATTTTCCCTAAGATAATCTTGAAACTCTTGACTTAAGTATTCATCACCCCGATCGGATCGAAGTATCTTAATACTTTTGCCAAGCTGTTTCTCTACTTCACTTCTGAACTCTTTGAATTTCTCAAAAGCTTCAGATTTGTGTTTCATTAAGAACACATACCCGAATCGTGAGTGATCATCGATAAAGGTAATGAAGTAGCTATAACCTCCTTGTGCAAGAGTTGACATTGGTCCACATACATCAGTATGTATTAGACCAAGAAATTCTCCCACTGGTTTACCTTTTTCAAAAAAGGGTAATTTGGTCATCTTGCCTTTTAAGCATGATTCACATGTATCAAATGAACCAGGTTCAAATGATTCCAGAATTCCACATCGGTGTAATTTGGTCATGCGTTTCTTACTTACATGGCCAAGATGACAATGCCACATATAGGAGTCTATTTGATTATCTATTCGAGCACGTTTGTTGCTAACTTCGAATTGAAAATGTCACCGGATAAATCTAACGTGTAGATACCATTGCATAAAGTTCCGGTCCCATAAAGAACACCATTTAAAGTTATGTAACAGCAATTGTTACTAAATGTTAAATAATAACCCTTTTCATTCAAGCATGAAATAGATACAATGTTCTTTATTAACGAAGGAACAAAATAACAATTATCCAATTCTAAGACAAGTCCAGTAGGGAGCTTTAGCAAATATGTTCCGATGGCAACAGCAGCAATCTTTGCTCCATTTCCAACTCGCAAATTCGCTTCTCCCTTGATGAGTCTTCTTCTATTCCTTAGCCCCTGTATGTCATTACATATATGTGAGCTACACCCAATATCAAGTACCCAGGTGTCCGAGGAAATAGAGTGATATTCAATAACGAAGATACCTGAAGAGGATGGGGCATCGGATGCCTTCTTCTTCAAGGACTCAAGATAAACCTTGCAGTTTCTTCGCCAGTGGCCCTCCTTGCCGCAGTGATGACAAGTGCCTTTTGGTGCCTTTTCAATCTTTTTGGCCTTTTTCTTCCTTCCCTTATTTTGTTCTTTGGGCTTCCTCTTAGAGCCTTTCTTTGAGAAACCAACTAACAGTACCGTCTTCTGATCCTGCTTTACAGAAGGCTCTACAGTCTTCAGCAGGTTAAGCAACTCAGGAATGGTAGTCTCCAGTTTGTTCATCCGATAGTTCATCACAAACTATGAGTAACTCTTGGGCAAACAATGCAGAATTAAGTCAATACTTAGTTCGTGATCCATTGCAAATCCGAGTGTGCCTAGTCGCTCAATGTACCCTAACATCTTCAACACAAACTGTGAAACAGAAGTGCCTTCCTGCATCTTAGAGGTGAAGAGGAGTTTGGAGACCTCAAACCTTTCGGATCTCGCCTGCTCGTCAAACAGCTCATGAAGATGGAAGACGATGGTATGAGCATCCATATGCTCATGCTACTTTTGTAGCTCAGGTACCATAGCGGCCACATGATGCAACTCGCAAGTTCAGAATCGGCCACATGTTTCTGATAGGCCACTAACTGGTCTGGAGTTGCATCTTCAAGAGGATGGTTGGGAAGTTGTTCTTCAAGGACATAAGCAAGCTTTTCTGCCTTGAGGACTATCCTCAGGTTTCGAAGCCAGTCCATGAAGTTTGGCCCAGTCAGCTTATTGGTGTCCAAAATGGAATGCAAATTCAGAGAAGACATGATCAGGTGATTATCCTAGAAATACAAATTGAGGTTATGTGATGAGAATGATAAAGAATGCATCAATATACATTAATTAAATCCTATTTATTTTTCGAATTGAATAACCCTTTTTATCAATTCGGGAGATCGTAGGAACATCTCCAAATAGGTTGATATCCAACCATAGATAAGAACAACCATGGATAGAGTCCATCAAGTTATTCTTAGCTATGAAGGTAGGTAATTATACCGATTACATATTATACATATGTAACTATCACATTATGCTATCAACTAATTTAATGTTTGTATAAATCATTGGGTTGTTAACTCATTAACAAGTATGCAACAATATACATAGCACCCAACTGCACCTCTCTTTACATCGACCTTGGCTGTGGCACAACAAATCGATGCTCCAAGTTTAAGGCTGACCCATTAATCAAGAAATAGTTTTAATATGGTTGGAGCTCATTCAACCGTTTAGTCAGGCTTGGATGTGTCCAACAACCAAAACTAAGAATTGACCTCTGACTCCAACTATATTAATCATAAACTAATTCCATGGTTTGAACATGTTGAGGTTCAAGCCGGGCATGGATGTGTCCATCAACCCAAACGAGAAACAAAACTCCGGTTCTAACCATATTAATGGAAGGTATTGGCCATAGTATTTTGTAAGGGGTTTTGGGTCTCATCCTTTTCTTTTATGCACATTCATGACATATAATTATGTCATGTTCTAACGATTTCCTTAATAAAGTATGTATGTGACTAAATTTATCAAGTCTCATTAATTGAATTAGGGAACCAGATTTCCTAATTCTAATTTCATACTTTATTCAAGGAATTATTTTGGGAAACAATTTTCTGAATTATCATAATCAATTTTGGAAATAATATGTTTAAGACTTTGATTTCTCTAAATCAAATCTTATTAAATTAAGAGATAGATTTCCTTAATTCAACCACATATTATTTTCATGAAAATCTTTTTAAGGAAATATACTCTATAGGAAACAATTTTCCTAATTAATTTTGGAGACAATAATATGTAAGAGCATCACCTCATAAATCAAATAAGGAAATTATCGTTTGAGAATCACCTCAAAAATCTCCAAGATTTGATCACATATTTTATTTATGGAAAATTAATATCAATAACTTAATTTGGATGGCTCCCCGAGGCTCAATCCAAATTAAACATTTGACAATTTAAATTCAATTTAGGAAATTTAATTATAACAACTAACTTTAAATTGGACGGCTCCCGAGGCTCAATTCAAAATAAAGAATTTTGTAAATAATTTAATTTCTAATTATAAATTTAAATGCCAATTAATATTCCCATAATTTGTCTAGACTTTCTTGAAAGAAAGTGCCCAAAATTGCGAGCTTTCCATAAATGGAAAGTTTCTAAAATAAAAGGTTTTCAGAATAATTGTATGTTTCTGGTACAAAGAAAACTTACGTTTTTCCAAAATTAAAAAATTTCCAAAATAGAAAATTTCCAAAATTGGAATGTTTCCAAAAATAAAAAATTTCCAAAAATTGAAAATTTTCACAATTATCATAAAATTTCAGAAACAGAGATATTTCAAAAGTTTGCAGAATTTCATGAGGATTTCCAAACTTTGAAATTCCTAAATAAAAAATTTACCATAATTGAAAAGTTTTCATAATTGAAAATTTTCCAAAATTGAGATCATGATAAAGCTTTCTGCAAAAGAATTATATGATTATGTCGAACACAAACCTCGGCTCTGATACCACTGTTGGGACCGGGTGCATGTTGACATGGATGCGGGTTCGTAATTTCAAAATTAATTACGTGCAGCGGAAGGTTTAGCATAAATAATTTCTCTAAATCATTTAACCACACATCTAAGCATGCAAGTTTATCTTGTGTAGACATGATCATATATTTGAAATTTTGCAGAAACATAAACTAATTTACGTATTACCTCGCGTAACTCGAAGGAAGGGACGAGATCCAACCGTAAGCGTCCCTTGGAAGCTCCGCCTCTATTCGCGTCCACGCCGAGTATCTTCGGGATGACTTCGCAAAGCCACGAGTTTCGTGTTCTCGAGAACTACTAGATTCTCCGAGAACGCGACGAGAAAAACCAAGAGAGAAGTCGGAAGACTAACCACAAAAGGATGGCCGAAATCAAAATTCCGGCGAAGCAAAAGAAGAGGCTTGCGGCAAAAAGATCCTTGCGGCAAACTCTAATTCCGACAGCACCTTCTTCCGGCCAAGAGATGGCCGGAGCTTCCTTCTCCGGCAGCAGGTGGTGGTCGGCAAGGAAAGGGCAGGGGCGGCCGGCTGGTGCTCCTTCTTGGGGCTGGTTGGCGCACGGTAAGAAGGGGAGAAGAGAAGGAGAGAAAGAGAGGGAGAGAGCCTATGCCTTCATCTCTTTGATTATCACCCAAGCCTTGCGTTGGGTCCTTTATATAGTGGCCTCTCAACCATCAAGCCTCTCAAATATGGAATAACTTATTCCATCATGCCAAGTTTGATTTTATATCATGGTTAAAATCATATTTTAATTCATGATAAAAAATCGATCAAGTCTCTTCTCTCCTATGGAATAAATTTCCTTATCATGGTAAATCAATCCATGATTGATTTTATAAAATAAACCAATCCATGGTTCATTTTAATTTCTATGAAAAATAAACCAAACCTTGGTTTATTATATAAAAATTTATATCATCCATAATTTTATAAAACAAATCACACTTGGTTTATTTTATAAATTGAACCAAAAACTTGGTTCTCTCCCTTTGTTGTGGCCGGCCAAGCAAAGAGGATGGAGGCCCTCTTTGGCCGACCCATCCAAGCCAAGCCCTAATGAATTAAACTTATTTAATTCATCTATTAAGTCTTCAAAAGACTTAGCCATTTTACGCTTCCGATGCGTCTCTGAAAAATTCAGATTGACTTATCGTTTGGCTCAACCAAACCTAATATCTCTTGATTGGAAAATCCAATTTTCAACTCGTTTTAAATCCCTCGGATTACTCGTAGTGCATGTGACTAAATAGGCTTTCGATTTATGTTGGCCGTCTATAGTTAATCAATTATAGAACGATCATGAGTGGCACCTAGTAGTACATCATGATCCCCAATTAATCGAAAGATCAACGGTTGACCTCAGAAACAATTCTGAAACCCTTCAGCAGCTATAATGAATCATGCCCCATTCCCTTCACCATCTTATACCCACTTGGTTCAGGACATGGTCTATGTGTGTCAGTCCCCACTAGGCTGACTACGTCACACCTAGCCCAAGTAACATTTTCTCGTCCTACGGATTCTAATTACTCTCATGTATTTAAGAGATTCATACTCTGAACATGTCATGCTCTGGCCAGAGGATTCGAGTAACGATCCGACGATAGGCCTCGGGTATACATCTCCTCGCAAGGAGTGGTGAATCCTTTGTAGGCTGTTCAAACATCTTCGGACACTTCGGCTTATACTCAATCATCTTGGGTCCACACCTCCTTGGAGACGCTTGCTTAAGATGTCAAATATAAGTCTCCATGACCAAGATGACTTGAACACCGCAAGTCAAAGGAACATTGCACTTAAGCTGCAGTAAGAACTTCACTGACATATCTATATGTAGACTACCATATGAACTTTTACAGGCAGTCACTCCAATGAACTAGTTCCCTTAACTAGCATTCATGTTTATCTCCAGACATCTCAATGTCACCAGCCAGTGAGAATCAGCTGATTAGAGAATAACCCATGCTAGTCTCAACAGAATTGATAATGTCCGTATTTATCAATTCATCGACTAGGAACAATTTCAATACTTCACAATTGCACATGTAGAGATAATCACTAGTTGTGAATTCATCACAAATTCTCTCATGCTATGAATTGTATTGCGGACATTCATTAAATGAGTTTAAGATTTCAATCAAATACACAAACATGTATACTCAAATAGTGAATATTCATTTATTAAAATAAATGATTACAATCATAAGGCATTTGCCTTAGGACACTTCTCTCATATCACTAACATTTCATACCTCAAGCAAACCCTAACTTGAGCATCAGAGTGGTTTGCCGAGATCTCCCTGGCATCAACCTAACCCTCTGTCGAAGTGTGTTTTAAGACCTCATCTTCTACACCAATGAGCTCTAGAGAGTGTCCACGTTGGATTATTCATTGATTAGTGACTTGACCATCATTGATATTTGGTCCGAATAAATTGGTGTCGTCTGTGGGAAATATAAGCCAAGACGTTGTGATGATTAACACTAGAAGAACTACTGGCAATCATGTCTTTTCAAAGAGAGAAGCCGTAAGAAGCACGAAAGACTAAGAGAAGAGAGGTCCACTCCTTACAAGATAGCGATTAATTTGACACCTATGCTTAAAGAATCAACACTTTGTAGCGATTAATTTGACACCTATGCTTAAAGAAAGATTGACTGCTTGTCTCATCCAAAACAACGATGTCTTTGCCTAGTCATCCCATGAAGTCACTGGCGTGGCACCCACTGTGATGGAGCATCACCTCAACATCCTTCCAGAGTCTCGACCTATTCACCAAAAGAATCAACACTTTGTACTTAAGCAAGATAAATTGATTAGCAACGAAGTTACCAAGCTCCTGGAAGCAATACATATCCGCTAGGTCTAGTTCTCATCTTGGTTGGCAAATGGCAATTCTACATCGACTTTCGGAACTTCAACAAAGTCTGTACTAAAGACTGCTATCCTCTCCCCAGGATTGATCAACTGATGGACTCAACCTCTGGTTGTGAGTTCATTTCCATGTTGGATGCATATTAGGGATATCATCAATCCCTTTGGCCATGAAGGACCAAGAAAAGGTTAGTTTTGACACCTCTTGTTAGTGCAATCAACCGCTAGGGTTTTGATGTTTATTTGACAATATGTTTAATTGTGCTTGGTCAAGGTTGACCTAGTCAGGTGAGTAGTTTGTCGAGTGAATAGCAAGTCCAAGTAGGCCAAGCTGACTTGAGGCTTGACAAGAGGAAAAATCTTAGGGGAGGTAAACTTAGATTTTGGATGAGTTAACTGTTGGTCTAAAAAGCATCAAACAAGAACAGTCAACCTCTAGTATTTCGATGTTTGACAATATACCAAGGTCTGGTCAATCTGATCAAGGGTTAAGCCAAACAGGGCTTGATGTTTGGTAGGGTAGACCCAGGTTGGTTAGTTTGACCAAGGGTTAGCCAAACAGAACTTGATGTTTGACAGAGTAATTAACACCTAGTGGTGGTCAGTTTGACCAAGGGTTAAGCCAAACAGAACTTGATGTTTGGATGAATGACTAAACCTAGATCTAGTCGGTTAGACGATGGACTAAGCCAAATAGGACCTGATGTTTGGCAGAGAAAAGTCTAGTCAGGGTCAGATTACTAGCAAAGAAGTTCTTGTCAAGGCACCTAAGACCTAGTGAGTGAAGTTGGGCACCGAAGTCCTGGTTCGAGGAATTAGGCATGAAGACCTGGCCGAGGATTGAGCACCAAAGTTCTAGTTCGAGGAATTGGGCACAAAGTCCTGGTCGGGGATCGGACACGAAATCCTAGTAAGTGAAGCTGGGTCCTAGTGAGTGAAGCTAGGTGGACGAAGTCCTAATGAGTGAAGCTAGGCATGAAGACCTGACCGCGAGTTGGGCACGAAATCCTAGTGAGTGAAGCTGGGTAAAAGTCCTGGTAAGTGAAGCTAGGCAAGGTAAAGTCCTACTGAAGCTAGGCAGTGGGAATCCCTAAGGAGTTGGCCTTAGATAGTAATGTCTTAGAGAGTTGACTCCAAGAAAAGCCTAGTAGGTCAGATAGACTTACATAAATTGGGCTAGGTTGTTTGCTTGCTTTGTGTGTTTGCTTGTCTTGCAGGAACTTGAAGTTGGAGGCAAGAAAGGAGAGCAAAAAGTAAAGCGGAAAGCAAATTACAGCCTGAGACCACTCCTATGTGCTCGAAAGGACCCGGGTGCCCAAGTGACTCGGGCGCCAAGAGTCATTCGGGCTCCCAATACCTGGGCGCCCCTAGTGAAGTCTGTGCTGAAGATGAAATTTTAGCAAGCTGAAGCGCCTCAGTTCAGATCCGAGATGCCTCAGTTGGGAACTAAGACGCCTCACTTTGGATCTGAGGTGCCTTCCAATGGATGAGCAACGACAGTAATGACTTCGGATCAAGGATTGAATTTTCTTGATTTGAGGCACCTTAGTTGGGAACTGAGGCGCCTCAGATATCCTTTATAAGAGTGTCTTCATCGAGAGCTCAAAATAACACTTTCTTCTACAACTTTCAAGCTCACGCGCTCATCCTGCTGCTACTTCCTCATCTTCTTGTTGCGGCTCCACTTCAACACGACCCCGTTCGACCACTACCGGAAGATCAATGCCAACACACGAGCCAATCGAAAGTTCTACACTTCTGTTTGGTAATGAATTTATTTATTTGTGCTTAATCAAGTAGGAAGTGTAGGGTCGCTACACTTCTTACCTATATCTTATACTCGATCACTCTACTGGGAGTTTACCGGTAGAGGGTACTAGTGGATTACCTATTGGAAAGGTCCAAAGGACCTGGTGTAACGACCCGGAAAATTCTCTTAATATTTTCTTAAAATATTAAGCATGTTTAAATAATTTTCCAAGGGACCTAGAAATATTAAGGAGAACTTAGGCCTAGAAAATCCATGTTTTCTCATTTAAATTGAGAAAACTAAGTACCAATGAGCTTTAAATGGGCTCCAAAAATGGGTATTAATTAGGTAAAATTAATATAAATTAGGTAAAATTAATATAAATATAAAAGAATTTTATTTAGGAATATTGACATAATTATGGGTGATTTTAGGGGGATTTTCGGAATTTAGGAAATAAAAATAATAAAATAAACGAAATAAAAATAAAATAAAAATAAAGGTGCATGAGCCAAGGATTGAACCTTGGACCTCTTGTACAACCATGTAAGCCTTAACCAACTCACCTAGCAAGGTTTTGTTAGGAGGGAATGAAGTGGAGATTGGTTAAGGCATAGAAGAAGATGAAGAGTCATGGAGAGACTCTTCATTTACCTCCTTAATGGGCTATTAAAGGGGGGTTTTGGGAGTTACCTCTTCTTCCCATTACATTCATTTTCGAAACTCTTCCTCCCCTCATTCTTGCCGAGCACCAAGAAGGGGCTTTTCCCTTGGAAAAGCTTCCACCAAGGTTCCATCTCCTAGATCTAAGGTCTTCACAAGAATACAAAGACAAGGGGGCTCTAGTATCCAAAGATCTTGCAATCTTCTTCTCTTCCTAGGTTCGAAAAATCAAGAAACCCAAGGTAAGACTCCCTCACTTGTGGTATAATAGTTCCCTATGATTTTTATGATTTTTAGCATGATATATTGGATAGTTTTTGGATTTGATGTTGAAAGGAAAGAAAACCAAGAACTTTATGTTTAAAGGTTTCGGCCACCATGTTTTTAAGATCTAAAATTATGCTAAAAATCTGTATAATGCTATTTAATGTTCCCTTATGATGTTTAGAAGTTAAGTATAATTTTTGGGAATTTTTGGAGTACCCTAGGACACCCTAGGGTTTCGGCCAACATGAAAGAAACAAAAACTAAGAACCCTGAGTTTAAGGGTTTCGGCCACCATGTTTTAAAGGTCTATAATTATGCTAAAAATCATGATAATGTTATTTAATGTTCCCTTATGATGTGTAGAGGTTAGGTATAATTTTTGGGAATTTTTGGGGTACCCTAGAGGCCCCATATGGTTCGGCCAACCCCAAGGACCCAAGGGTTAGGGTTGAGTCTTTAACTTCAAGCATATGTTTATGTGTTGCCATGATATAAGGATGATGGATGGTGATTATGTGAATTTTCACATGGCCTTGGGACTCCACAAGTTTCGGCCAAGAAGGGTTAATAGGGTAAAAGTTAAGATTTATTTCAAGTAAGGGTCCCAATGGCCCTATGGTAAGATGTGATTTGTGTTTATGAATGATATGTCATGTTTATGAATGATATGCCATGTTTACGAATGATATGCCATGTTTACGAATGATATGCCATGTTTACGAATGATATGCCATGTTTATGAATGATATGCCATGTTTTAGGATAATACGAATGTATGTCATGCTCTATGAATGATGTGTACATATGCCATGTCTAAAAAATGATGAATGACAAGTATGATGAATGAAAGATGATGCTTATGTCTTTAAGGCATAAATATGCTAAACGGCACGGTCGATGGTCGACGGTACGACGGTCGAGAGGACCGGTAAATGGGCCGGTAGACGGGCCTAGCCGTAACAAGTTATGCTATGATAAGTATGCCATGAATGTCTTATGAATGATGAAACATGAAAAGTATTTTACTTTATGTATGGGCTTGTACCGGACCGAAGTATGGGTCCAAGGGATGGGCACCTTAAGAACGCCCCGGTTCTGGACTACCGAAGTTGTCCACGGTTCTGGCACTACCGGAGCTGTGCAATAGGGATGGGCACCTTAAGAACGCCTCGGTTCGGGGACTACCGACTATGCTGTCCTTACCCTAGTAGGTTGGGGCTCGCGACCTCGGACTTGCTAGGGATGCGCGCTATGATGTATGTATGTGGTACAAGCCGGGGACCCCAAATGATGTTATGATGATTATGTTTAAGCAAATTAAAAGTATGTTTTAAAAGTTAAGCATCGCTTATGTATATGCATTCCACTCATGCATCCATTCATGCTATGCATTATGCTATGTTGATAAGATGATATGCTTACGTTTCATGTTAAGAAGTATGCATGAGAATGAATGATCTATGCCATGATTATGTTAGGAAGATGTTCATATGCTATGATAGGTATTATGTCATGCTACCATGTTTATGATTTATGCCATGAAAGATGCCATGCTACTATGTTTATGATTTATGCCATGAAAGATGCCATGCTACTATGTTTATGATTTATGCCATGAAAGATGCCATGCTACTATGTTTATGATTTATGCCATGAATTATGCCATGCTTAGAATATCTACTATGTTTATGTTCATGCCATGCTATGTATACGATAAGTGATGTAAGATGTTATGTTTCAAGTAGAGCACCAAGTATGTTAATGTTTTATGTGCTCATTATGAGATGATGAATGATGAATGGTTTTGTGAGTAGGAAAGAGTCTTACTAAGCATGTGTGCTTATAGTCTTATTTCCTTATACCGCAGATCATTCAAGGGGACAATGAAGGAAACAGCAGGAGGGCAAGAATGCATGTGTGTAGTAGTGACTTGGCCCAGGAAACTTTATGTTTACGGTTTATGCTAGAACTTCACCTTGGTTACTTATATGTCTGAATAATGACCTGTGGAACCTTATGATATGATGTTACGTATGACATGATATGATATGATGCTTAAGTTCAAAGTTAATATGCTAAGGTTCATATGTCATTAAGTTAAGAATGATAACAGGGCATGTATAAGTTAAAGTTATTCCGCTACCTTATGATGTCTACATGCCCTAAGCATGTTAACGTAACGCCGCTTACGAAAGAAAAAAAAAACGGGCGCACCTGGGCCTTCTAGTAGGAGTCGAAGGCTCTGAAGCAAGTAAAACCGACCTATGTTCGAGCATTGAGCTTTTCGTCTTTATTTCCGTTGTGCACGTATTCTCTCTATTTCGAAAAGTGAATTATTTTTTTAAAAAATTGCACGTGATTCACCCCCCCTCTCACACGCAACGATCCTACAAGTGGTATCAAAGCCTCGTTCGCTCTGAGTCGGTACAACCACTGTAAGAGCCGAGAGTTTTTCTATCAGTTTTTAGTTTTTCATACATAGTCTAGATTTGGTATTATTACCTATCTTTAGAGGGGTTTTTCATTTGGATTTGCTCGAAGTCGGTGCAACTCCATTCGAGTGCTTTTATTATTTATCTCCTCCCACACTAATAATCCAAGACTTTGTTTTGGTACTTTTTCTCTTCTGCTTTTTGCGTAACATATCTGATAGCTCAAGGTGAAGGCTACAACATTGCTCATCCACCTATATTCAGTGGGGAAGATTTTTCCTATTGGAAAAGGAGAATGGAGGTCTATTTGAAGACTGACATGGAGCAGTGGTTTTCTGTCTTGAGTGGATACTCACCACTAATGGACGAAAGAGGAAATGCTCCACTTAAGCCAGACAAGTGGAACACCAAAATGAAGAAGAAGGCACAAGTCGAGTTCAATGCCCAAAATACTTTACAATAAGGCCTAACAAAAGAAGAGTTGAACTGGATTGGTCTAACTGAAAGCAAGGAGCTCTGAAACAAGCTGATCGAGCTATATAAAGGGACAGACGATGCCAAAGTAACAAAATGAGATTTTCTGCTAAATAGGCTCTTCAACATAAAGATGCAAGACAACAAAACTCTAAGCCAACTTCACGCCCGAATCAAGGAGATAATGAATGAGCTCCACCTGATTGGAGATCACCCAGACAATCGAGATGTGATAAGGTACGGTCTAAATATTTTTCCTCGAAAATCATTGTGGGCATCTATTATAGATGCTTACAAAATTTTTTAAAAAAATCAAAATTAAAATTAGATGAATTATTTTGTGAATTAGAACTTCATGAATAGACTAACGCTAAATCAATCGAGAAGGGTATTGCTTTGATTGCATGTTCCTCAAAAGAAGTAAAGTCGAAGAGTAGAACCTAGGAAGAATTTGAAAGCGAGTCTGACTCAGACTCAGATGATGAAGAACACTTGGTGAACTTGGTAAGAAAGATGTTCACCAGGAATGAAAAATGTTCTCCAAGAAGGACATTCAGAAGGTGATGAAGCCACCCACAACAGAATCCAAAAGTAACATCACCTACTTTGGCTACAACAAGAAAGGACACTTCAAGCACGAATGCCCATTCAAGAAAGAGGACCAACCCAAGAGGACAACGAAGAAGAAGGCGCTGCAAGAAGCTTGGGACGAGACCTCATTTGACGACTCAGATGGAGAACCTCGAAGAATTCTAGCCACCTGGCATTGATGGCAACCTGACCTGAGTTAGAATCAAAGCAAGATGAAGAGTCCGAATAAGAGTTGAGCCACGAGTCCGCATTCTTTTTTGATGGCTCAACCAAGGTACAAGAATTATTAAATGTAAAGTTTTTAAAAATCATTTCCTGTTTAGATAGAAAATTAACTGCATCTGAATATAGGATTGATCAATTCCTTAAGGAAAATCAAGACCTTAATGAGAAAATTATTAACAATAAAGCAATTGATCAAAAGCAATCTGAAAAGTCTACTAAACTTGAAAATAAAAACTCCACCCTAAAAAATGAAGTACAAAACTTATGAATCTACTAGAAACTTTCACAACAACATCCAAGAACCTTGACCAAATTCTTGGATCTCAGAAGGGTGTTTACAACAAATCTGGGATAGGATACAAAACAAGATCGACCCAGAGATCTTTTGTTTCCTTTACCCACTCACGTAAGAACCTAAGAAAAGCAAAGCTTACCTAACAAAGCAAGTAGGGCAAAATCAATATTATGTCCCTAAAAAAGACATCCACTATATTAACCCAAAACACCCTACCTACAATTCAGGGGGAGGTACTAAATTACTTGGCACCTCAAAATTAGCCCGTACCTGTTAGGGTAATTAGACTTGAAAGTTAATTTGACACTTGATCTAGTTAGTACCAGGGTGGGGCGAGATGATAGTACACTAGAAAAGTCGGTCTAAGAAGTCAGGTAGGGTAAGACGTACCCTATTTATTTGTTTTAACTTGGTGGAACTAGCCGAAGCTATCTCACCATATCCTAGACTAGTTAGACTAGGGTTTCTTAAAGAGTAAGTTAAAAGTATAATTTCTTTAAAAGGCTTTGTCTAAGAAGGGTCGTTGCTCCGATAACGAAGAAGGCCCTTGTGCCTCGCCAATACCTCGAAACTGATTTTTGAAATGTGCTTTTAAATTACTACTTGTTAAACCTGAATCTAACAAAAGGTCAAATTAACTTTCCTAAATCAACTCAATTCATCTAACAAAATTATAGGATTACCCTGGTTGATAACTTTAGACCGGGTGAGATGATTAAGAATAACTAAATTTGAATCCTTGTTTTCCTCCACTTTAATTCAACTTTAACTTATTTGAACTTTAACTTAATTAAAATTTCAATTTAATTAAGCTTAACTTAAACCTTAATTTACTTTAATGAAAACTTTAACTTAATTAAAATTTCACCCTAATTAAACTTAAACTTTACTTTAACCAAATTTTAAATTAATTAAAATTCACTTTAATTATACTTTAACTTAATTAAAATTTCACTTTAATTAAGCTTTAACTTAACAATTAAAAACTTTATTTTAATTAAACTTTAACTTAATTAAAATTTTTTAAACTTTAACTTAATTATAATTTTTAAACTTTAACTTAATTAACAACTTTACTTTAATTAAACTTTAACATAATTAAAATTTTTTAAACTTTAACTTAATTAACAACTTTAATTTAATTAAACTTTAATTTAATTATTATTTTTAAAAAAATTAACTTAATTAAAAATTTTAAACTTTAACTTAATTAACAACTTTACTTTAATTAAACTTTAACTAATTAAATATTTTTAAACTTTAACTTAATTATTTTTTTAATACTTTAACTTAATTTAAAACCTTACTTTAATCAAAGTTTAACTTTATTAAAAGCTTAACTTAATTAAAACTTTAACTTAATTAAAATTTTAACTTAATTAAAACCTTAACTTAATTAAAATTTTCAACTTAATTAAAAACTTTAACTTAATTAAAACCTTAACTTAATTAAAAACATTAACTTAATTAAAACTAACTTAATTTAAAAAATTAAACTTTAAACCTAATCCAATGATAACCCAAACCTAATCAAACTTTATCTCAAAACTTCCTTAAAACTTCAATCTATTGGTGTCAGAAGCATCAAATCGAATTTGGTTTTGATAATGACAAAGGGTTCAAAGTTAAGTTTGTATGATGATCTAATGAATTTGCTAAGTATGCAGAAAAGTCCTAGTTAACCTAGACACGAAGTCTTGACCTGCAGGGTTGAGCACGAAGTCCTGACTGAGGGCTGAACACTGAAGGCTTGACCGAGGGTTGGGCACGAAGACTTAGTTCAAGGAATTAGACACTAAGTCCTGGTCGGGGACTAAGCATCGAAGACCTGATCCGAAAGATTGGGCAGAAGACTTAGCCAAATGAGGACTACGGACAGAAATAGAGATGGGTCTGTAGGACCGGTGCCATCGATAGAGGGGGGGGTGAATATCGACCGTGAAAACCTTGTCGTGAAAACTTCATAAAATGTTCGATCTAGTCAGAGCGTTAGTGCAGCGGAAAAATAAAACAGAAAAAGAAATAGCAATACAAGGACACAACGGGATTTATTTACTTGGTTCCCAACCCCCCCAGGGTCAGTACGTCCAAGGCCTATGTACTCGGCGTGTGTCCACTATTGGTCTCCTTTCTGGAATTTCCAGAGGCGGAGAAAACCCGTCTTACAGTGTACAATTACAAGCACAAGTACAGAAAATTAAGTACGGAATAATAAACGCAAACCGAACAAAACAAAGTTGAAGCTCGGCCGATCTGGACCTCCGAAGTGCCGCGCACTTCCTCCTGGAGCATCCCGGTCGTAGAGCCTCGTCTTTAGCGCATTGTCATCGGTCAGAATGATCAGAATGACTTATAGCAGTTGTGTTTGAAGCAGAGGGGTCGAAGCCCCTTATATAGGCTTCATACGGGCGCCCTGGACGCTGGGGGCGCCCCGATAAACCCGGTCAAACCTTATCCCTGCGCCAACCTCGCCGCAGCTGATAAAGCCTTTGACCAAGGTGCCCCGGACTTCCGGACGCCTTTGTGAAGGCTTATCCTTTGTTTCGACCTCGAAACAGCAAAACAACTTTGAACCTGGGCGCCCCGGACGCTCCGGGCGCCCCGCTTGACACCTATTCTGCCTGCCACACAAAACCTGCATTTTCCTTCTTTAGCTTGGGCGCCCCCACTGATGGGGGCGCCCTGCTTCAAGGGCTCTAGCAGCCTGCTTTGTCTTCCAATCTTGATACCTGCAAGATACACAAACACAAAGCATATATACATATAATATTAGCCTTAAGGACTTGGTTCGGACTTCGGATTTCCACGAAACCCTAGGTCGAACCGGCGCAAGTTCCCACCCCCGAGAACGCGCCTTTCACCTACTCCTTTCAGGAGACGGTTGCCACCCAGTCCTTCGGGTGGACTTTTGCTTAGCTTCCGATACCTCCGGACCTCGAGACGCCCAAACCCTGACCCGTCTCTACTCCTGTCCTTAGTCATCGCTCAGCTAAGTTGCTCAGTCCCTCGGACCAAGACTTCGTGCCCAAACCCTAGGTCCAGGACTTAGGTGCCCAACCCTCGGCCAGGTCTTCGTGCCTAATTCCCCGAACCAGGTCTTCGGTGCCCAACCCTCGGCCAGGTCTTCTTGCCCAGTCCCCGACCAGGACTTAGTGCCCACCTTCCGAGCAGGTCTTCGGTACCCAGCCCTTGCCAGGACTTAGTGCCCAATCCTCGATCAGGACTTAGTGCCCACCTTCCGAGCAGGTCTTAGTGCCCAGCTTCACTCACCAGGTCTTAGTGCCCAGCTTCACTCACCAGGTCTTAGCGCCCAGCTTAACTAGGACTTTTCTTCCGCTTAGGTTACTTCTCCTAACTCTCCTTTGTCTGTTCAATGTATCACTTTCTTAAGTGTATTTTCAAACATTAAAACACTTTAAAGGAAAACATCATTGATGCAACTTGCACCAACAATCTCCCCCTGTTTGATGTTTGACAATAACTTAAGTTAGATTGGTTTAAGGGGTTAACTTACTATCCTTGGGATCAAACTAAAAATGGTCTTAGTTTTGAAAATATATTTTTGATTTTTAGGAGAAAATTTTTCTAACTTAAGCACACCTCTCCCCCTTTGTCATACATAAAAAAAACACAAGAAAATACTTGTACCAACAATGAAAACCTTTGGTTCTTTTTGAAAATACTTAGTGTAAAATTTTTGAAAGCATTGAATGGTATATTGCATTTTTTGAAAAATCCATATTTTGAAAAAGATGCTATGCGCTTTGAAAAGTACAAGTACTTTGAAAATTATTATGATTTTTTTTAAAAAATGCAAGTACTTTTGTAATTTTTGAAAAATATAGGTACTTTGGAAAATGCATAACTTTTGAAAGAATACTATTTTGGAAAATATAAATATTATGCATATTTTGCAAGTACTAACTATTTTTGAAAAAGATGAAACTTTGAAAAATCTAAGTAATTTTTGAAACATAATATTTTACTTGACTAGGTTTCTTTTCCAATCTGACACAATCCTAGGAAACCTTGTTAACTGCAAGGACATTTTCCTAAGTGTCCTGGAAATTCTTCAAACTCAAGTAAATATTAACATAATTTTGTCAAAAAAATGATAGTACTTTTGAAAATATATGCTAGTATATTTTGAAAAATGTGTGAACTTTTGAAGACCCAATATTTTACTTGACTTGGTTTATCTTCCAGTCTGACACCATCCTGGGAAACCTTGTTGACTACAAGGACATTTCCTAAGTGTCCTGGAAACTCTCCAACCCAAGTAAGCATTTTTTTTAAAAAAATAATTTCATAAGCCACACAAATTCTGACAAATAGAATAATAGTATTTTGAAAGACTACTTATGTTTTTAGCAAGATTTGAAAATACCGAGCATGAAAATATTTGAAATATTCAATAATTCTTTTAACTTGATCTCCCCCTAAACTTGACCCAGTCCTGGGAAGCTTGTTGACCACAAGTACTCTTCCTCTGAGTCTTAAGGTTTGATTCAAATCAAATGAATTATCTGATAATTTCAAAACAATTAATTATACAAAAAACTGTTTTCAGAAGTTTGATTCATACTCCCCCTAAATTTGACACATCCTAGGAGTCCTTGTAGATTATGAAGTGGACCTTCCTCTGTGTCTTTAGGGTTTATCAAAATCAAACAAGACAAAGCACACTTTTAGAATGTATTTTGAAATTTTGAAGCATATTTTGAAATTAAGGTAATTTATCCGACATAGTTTTCGAAAAACGTAAGAAATAGTGTTTAAAGCCCGGTTTTCGAAAACCATTTTTAAAAGACAATGGTTTTTCAAGGACAATTTTTGAAAAAGAATAAACCACTCCCCCTGTACCCAACATCGTTTGATTCTATCTAAGTGCCTTAAGGAACTTTAGTGTTGTCCTAAGAGGCTTGTGTCTAATTGAGTGAGTCAAATAATTTTTGAAAAGATATACTTTTGAAAAATGTATAATATATATAATCAATCAGACAAGCATGAATTCCATGAAAACATTATTATGTTGAAGCACTATTTTGAAAATATATTTTTAGGAAAATATTCTAACAGTTTTGAAAAATAATTTTAAAAAATATTTTTCAATTCATTAGTCCTTAACATCTCACCCATTTTAGATGTATCAATACAATAAGCGTGGTTGCCTTATAGGTGTATTGTGAGATGCTTGAATCATTTTTCTTAATTTATTATTAACTCTAAGATTTAATTGAAGCTTGTGTTAGATTTGAATTTGACAAGAAGTAACTTGAATTTGAGTTTCAAACATTGGCTTCCAGGTCTTGGCGAGGCACTAGGTCTTCTTTGGTCGTAGCCTTATTGGATCATCAACCCTTTCCTTGACAAAGCCTTTTAATGAAATTTCATTTTCAAAATTACTTTTTGAAAAATTCTGGTCTAACTAGTTTGGGTCTTGGATCGGTAGCTTCGGCTAGTTTCACCAGTCTAAAGAGACCAAGTAGTGTATACTTGACCTGATTAGAAGAGGCTTCCCTAACGTACTATCATCTCACCGCCACCCAATACTAGGTTCATCAAGTTTCAATTATTCTTTTTCCTATAGCCGTTCTAATATATGCATAAAATTTAAATATGAATGACATGTCATATATTTAAAAGAAGTAGTAAATGCATGGCATGACAATTATGCATGAGTCAAACAAGTCCAAAGCATTTTAATTACGTTTCTAAAAATGTATCAAATTCCCGATTTGATACATGTCATGTGAACCCGTGAATATGCCAACCCACTTTGACATATTTAATTTTATTAAATTAATTGTTGTGGTTTGGGTAAAGTTTTAGTTTAATTCGAGTTTAAGTTATTTTGGATTCAAGTTAATTAATAATTAATTGAAGTTTGAATTAATTTGAAAATGAATTAATTAAGATTGAATTGATTCGAATTGATTTGGATCAATTAAAGTTGAATTTATTTGAAGTAAATTAAATTAATTAACTTGATTTGAATTAAATTGATTTAACTAAGATTTAATTTGATTAAGATTTAATTTTAATTTAGTTTGAATTTAATTTAATTTGAATATAATTTAAGATTTAATTTGATTAAGATTTAATTTTAATTTAATTTAAATTTAATTTAAATTTAATTTGAATTTAATTTAAATTGAATTAATTTGAATTTAATTTGAATTTATTTTGAATTTAATTTTAATTTAATTTGAATTTAATTTGAATTTAATTTTATTTTAATTTAATTTGAGTTTATTTGAATTTAATTTTAATTTAATTTGAATTTATTTGAATTAATTTGAATTTAATTTTAATTTAATTTAATTTGAGTTTTTTGAATTTAATTTTAATTTAATTTGAATTTATTTGAATTAATTTGAATTTAATTTAAATTTAATTTAATTTGAGTTTATTTGAATTTAATTTTAATTTAATTTGAATTAATTGAATTAATTTGAATTAATTGAATTAATTTGAGCTTATTTGAATTAATTTGAATTAATTGAATTAATTTGAATTAATTGAATTAATTTGAATTAATTAAGATTTGAATAATTAAGGTTGTAATGATTAATTAATAATTGTGGGTTTAAATTCATCATTTTCATTATTTCAAAAATTTCTTCTTCATCTTTATCTATCTTTTCAAGTTTTTCTAATAATTTTGATTTATTTGAATTTTTATAATTTTTATTGATTATGACCCTGATCTTAGAAAATTTTATCTCCTTCTCAACATTAGATCTTTCAATATCCTTAACATAGGTGGAGTAATTTGGGCCACTAATTAAGGTTTTGTAATGATCTTCAATATTTTCTATGGTTAAGTTATTATCTAGGAGAATTTCATCTTCAAATTTATCCTCAAGATTTTCAGAGTTATCTTTAGAATTTTTAGATTCGAATTCAGAGTTATACGACTAATTTTCAAATTTGAATTCATAATTATCTAAAGAATTTTCCAATTTGAATTCGGATTTATCCTTAGGATTTTCGAATTTAAATTTGGATTTATCCTTAGGATTTTCGAATTTGGATTCGGGATTAATTTCATATTTAAATTCAGAATTAATTGTATCATTATCCGTAAAATTATTAGAGTTCATTCCAGATTTGAGTTCAGAATTAATTTTAGCAATTATTGAATTGGTATTTATGATTAAATAATTTATTTCTAACATTTTAGCCATATTCACATTTTGTAACTTGTCATTCAAAATATCTACTTGACTATGCAGTAATTCTAACTTATCAGGGAAATTATCTAAATTATTAAAAGACATTGTAGGAATTTGTAAAACTTTTGGAACATAAATCTTACGTACCTTCGCTGGACATTTATTTTTGTAGTGTCCGAATTTCTCACACTTGAAGCATCTGATGTGATTTTTGTCCCTCCGGACTCCTGGCGCTGGTGTCTCCTTTGCCGCCGGTGGTGTAGATCGAGTCTTACGAGTAGGGCACTGATTTTTGTAGTGCCCTCTCTCCCTGCATGTGAAGCATATAACATGGAATTTAAAAATGGACATTTTAAAATTAAAAGTACCTGATTCACCCTTGGGCTCCCCCTCAACTCCTGGCGTTGTTGCTCCGTCGGCGGTTAGTCCGGTGAAGAGCGGCTCGACTCTGATACCAATTGTAGGACCGGTGCCGTCGATAGAGGGGGGGTGAATATCGACTGTGAAAACCTTGTTGTGAAAACTTCGTAAAACGTTCGATCTAGTCATAGCGTTAGTGCAGCAGAAAAATAAAATAGAAAAAGAAATAGCAATACAAGGACACAGCGGGATTTATTTACTTGGTTCCCAACCCCCCAGGGTCAGTACGTCCAAGGCCTATGTACTCGGCATGAGTCCACTATTGGTCTCCTTTCTGAAATTTCCAGAGGCGGAAAAAACCCGTCTTACATAGTACAATTACAAGCACAAGTACAGAAAATTAAGTACGGAATAATAAACGCAAACCGAACAAAACAAAGTTGAAGCTCGGCCGATCTGGACCTCCGAAGTGCCGCGCACTTCCTCCTGGAGCCTCCCGGTCGTAGAGCCTCATCTTTAGCATGTTGTTGTCGGTCAGAATGATCAGAATGGCTTGTAGCAGTTGTGTCTGAAGCAGAGGGGTCGAAGCCCCTTATATAGGCTTCATACGGGCGCCCTGGATGCTGGAGGCGCCCCGATAAACCCGGTCAAACCTTATCCCTGCGCCAACCTCGCCGCAGCTGATAAAGCCTTTGACCAGGGTGCCCCGGACCTTCCGGGCGCCCTTGTGAAGGCTTATCCTTTGTTTCGACCTCAAAACAACAAAACAGCTTTGAACCCGGGCGCCCCGGACGCTCCGGGTGCCCCGCTTGACACCTATTCTGCCTACCACACAAAACCTGCATTTTCCTTCTTTAGCTTGGGCGCCCCCACTGATGGGGGCGCCCTGCTTCAAGGGCTTCAGCAGGCTGCTTTGTCTTCCAATCTTGATACCTGCAAGATACACAAACACAAAGCATATATACATATAATATTAGCCTTAAGGACTTGGTTCAGACTTCGGATTTCCACGAAACCCTAGGTCGAACCGGCGCAAGTTCCCACCCCCGAGAACGCGCCTTTCACCTACTCCTTTCAGGAGACGGTTGCCACCCAGTCCTTCGGGTGGACTTTTGCTTAGCTTCCGATACCTCCGGACCTCGAGACACCCAAACCCTGACCTGTCTCTACTCCTGTCCTTAGTCATCGCTCAGCTAAGTTGATCAGTCCCTCAGACCAAGACTTCGTGCCCAAACCCTAGGTCTAGGACTTAGGTGCCCAACCCTCAGCCAGGTCTTCGTGCCCAATTCCCCGAACCAGGTCTTCGGTGCCCAACCCTCGGCCAGGTCTTCTTGCCCAGTCCCCGATCAGGTCTTAGTGCCCACCTTCCGAGCAGGTCTTCGGTGCCCAGCCCTTGCCAGGACTTAGTGCCCAATCCTCGATCAGGACTTAGTGCCCACCTTCTGAGCAGGTCTTAGTGCCCAACTTCACTCACCAGGTCTTAGTACCCAGCTTCACTCACCAGGTCTTAGCGCCCAGCTTAACTAGGACTTTTCTTCCGCTTAGGTTACTTCTCCTAACTCCCCTTTGTCTGTTCAATGTATCACTGTCTTATGTGTATTGTCAAACATTAAAACACTTTAAAGGAGAACATCATTGATACAACTTGCACCAACAGGGTCGAGGTACGAAAATCTCGAGATCTGGGAGTTTCGGAGGCCGTGCAAAATTCCAACCGGAGGAGCCAATTGGAAAATGGTAACTTCTCCAGAGTGGAGTAGGTGAGGGCGCGTTCCCTGAAGAGGGAACAGTAGCCATCGGTTCGACCTAAGATTTCATTTGAAATCAAAGTTACAACCAGACAGCTCTAGCTGTCACACATTCATGCATTGATTATATATTATTATGTTCTTGGACTAACCTTGATTATAGGCTTAAGGGATCTGCTAGCTTCGATCACGGGCGCTTTTGAGGACTCGAAGTTGGTAGATTTTTTTTGTTCGTGGATTTAATTATTTTCTTGAAGTTGGTGCAATACCACTCGAGAATTTTAGTTTATTTACTTCTATACCACACTACTAATTGAAGACCAAGTTTTGGAACCAGTTTGTTATTTTTGTGACTTTTCAGAATTTTCCATGGCCCAGCAAGAAGGTTACAACATTACTCGACCTCCTATCTTCTCAAGAGAGGATTTCTCTTACTGGAAGAGCCGAATGGAGGTCCACCTAAAAACTCATGTGGAGATGTGGATAATCATCCAGGCTGGACTGGAAATCCCAAAGAATGCACAAGGCAAACTTCTGGGATACACAGAGTGGGATGCTCCACTAAAGAAAAAGATTGAAGCAGACGCCAAGGCGACACAAACCCTCCAGTATGGCCTAACCAAGGGAGAACTCAACCGTTTCGATCCCTTCAACAGTGCAAAGGAGCTATGGAATAAGCTGATCGAGCTGCACGAAGGAACGTCGGATACCAGAATTAGCAAGCGAGATCTTCTACTTAACAAACTCTACATCATGAAGATGTAAGACGATGAAACTGTTGCACAACTTCATACACGTATCCAAGAACTAATGAATGACCTTCACACCATTGGCCACAAGGTAGAGAACCGGGACCTAATCAGGTATGCTTTAAATTCTTTCCCCAGAAACTCTTTGTGGGCATCTATGGTAGATGCTTACAAGGTTTCGAAAAATTTATCAAAAATTAAATTAGATGAGTTATTTTCAAAATTAGAATTACATGAGCAGACTAACTCTACATAGGTTGATAAAGGTGTCGCTCTTTTTACAGGTAAAGTCCCGAGCAAACTAAAGAAGAAAAAGCCGCAACCGATACCCGAGTCCGTTTCCGACTCAGAATCTGACGACGATGGCATCAACCATCTTGAGCTAGTCAGAATGGCTCAGAACTACTATACGATCATAAAAGGGCAGAGAAAGATGAAGAAGATGATTCAGCCAAAGGATGATCCAACTGAACCAAGCACCAGTCAAAAAGGGAAGATCAATATCACCTATTATGGATGCAATAAGAAGGGTCACTTCAAATCGGAGTGTCCCAACTTAAAGGAGACCAAGAAGGCTCGGAGGAAGAAGGCACTTCAAGCTACGTGGGACGAGTCATCTTCGGAGGACGAAGAAGAAGCACCTCAATCCAACCTCCTCGGTCTAACGGTTTCAGAAGAACTCGACACCGAGTCAGAAACAGAATAAGAAGAAAGTCGCGGAACCGGAACTCTATCAATGTTAGAAGACGGTCGAATCACTGTAAGGGGTTTTCCATAATCTCAATTATATAATTTGATTTCCTATTTATCACGTAAGTTGGCCAAAGCCAACATTCAGATTGAGTCCCTCTAATAGGAGGTAAAAGCCCTAAAGGAGGAGGCCAACTCAAGCTCCTTGACTGAGACTATTCAGGAAAGAACCTCAACTCAAGTTCAACAACTTGAGGAAGAGAATTCCTCCTAGAAAACTCAAGTTAAGGAACTTAAAGTTACGGAGTTCTTGGGCAGGAAAATTCATGGATATATCCATTAATTTTACAGAGGTCATTAAACCTTTGGTTTTCAAACTCTCCCTCATGATCACTTCTAATTCTTTTAATTTGTGTATTTTTTTAATTTTTGAGTATTTTACATAAGTTGTTAAATGATTTAAATGTTTCATCTTTGGTTTTCAAAAACCTAACCCAGGTAAATCTAGAATAATCATCAATAATTACTAAGCAGTATCAATTTTCGCTTAGTGATTTGGCTCCATGAGAATCAAATAGGTCTAGGTGTAGGAGCTCAAGCATAGCTTGAGTTAAGTCTGATTGAGTATATTTGTGGGTTGATTTTGTTTGTTTACCTTATTGGCATGGGTTACAGATTGAATTTTCAAAGCTTTTAATTTTAGGGATTCCCTTAACTAGTCCGTTTTGACTTAATTTTGAAATTAATTTCGTGTGAGTGTGACGTAATCTTCTATGCCATAAATTAGTTTCTTCTAGTTGGGTCAGAAGATATTTAGGTGTTGATGGTAGGTTAATAATATAAATATTAATTTTTTAATTCCCTTATATTTAGGTGTTGATGGTAGGTTAATAATATAAATATTATTTTTCTAATTCCCTTATAGGTTATTTATGGGTCACATAAGTTCCTAATAAGGTAGTCAGAGTTGGTGAAGATGATTACATAACCAGTATCACATAGTTGATTGATGCTAAATAAATTAAACTTAAAATTATCAACTAATATCACTTTTTTGATAATAAAATCAGAATTTAGTTCAATGTCACATGACCCAATTATCTTAAGTGTGACATTGTTGCCAAATGCTACTAAGCCTAGGTTTTTGTACTTGATTTTGGTGAACTTCAATTTATCCCCAGTCATATGTCTGGAGCATCCACTATCCAACATCCACTAGTCCAAACCATTATGTTCCTACACATAAAGTACTTTGATTTGGATCTATCTATGTAGAGATGAAAGGATAGATTGATGGAGATTCAGTACTGCTTAGTCTGTCTCACCCAATCTGGGTTATCAGTCATGTTACTCCTATGAGTATTTTTGTGAGATAGGTTTTTAACTTGATTTTGAGAATATTAAGTTTGTTTTTTTAAAAAATAATTTTGAAAA
The DNA here is from genome assembly GCA_024364735.1 of Boesenbergia rotunda. NCBI lineage: Eukaryota > Viridiplantae > Streptophyta > Magnoliopsida > Zingiberales > Zingiberaceae > Boesenbergia > Boesenbergia rotunda. Next base: position 599,041 of record JAGFNQ010002510.1, read on the forward strand.
AGATTATGTTTGATTTTGAAAAAGATTAAAATTGATTTTGAAAAATGTTAAGTTTGATTTTGAAAAGATTTAATTTGAGTTTTAACCAAAACTTAATTAAGTTAAATTTGAAAAATTAATTTTAATTTTATACATTAATTAAGTTGAATTAAAGATATATTAAAGGTAAAATTAATTCAATTGATAGAGTTGGTTGGGTTGGACTAAATCATTGTGTCCTAACCATCTCACCCATTTCTAAGTGACAAAGCAAAGTATCTTTATCTGTTTTGTGAGATATATTAATTTTATCTTTGATTTTATATTAACACTATAATTTAATTGAAGCTTGTGTTATATTCAAGTTTAACAATTAGTAAATTGAAAATAAATTTTGATAATTAGCTTCCAGGTCTTGGCAAGGCACAAAGACCTTTTTTGGCCATAGCCTTATTGGATCATCAACCCTTTCCTAGACAAAGCCTTTTAAAGAAATTTTATTCTCAATTACTTTTTGAGAAACCCTGGTCTAACTAGTTGAGGATTTGGGAGGTAGCTTCGGTTAGTTCCACCGGACTCAAAGGACCAAATAGGGTATGCCTTACCCTGCCTGACATTTTAGACAAGCTTCCCTAACGTACTATCATTTTGCCCCACCCTAATACCAGGTTGTGCAAGTTTCAATCAAGTCAGATCCTTATTTAACTGTTTCTAATCCTAAGCATAATATTTTTATAGAAAGAAAATAGACAGGCATCAAACAAAAAAAATTATCTAAGTATGAAAATGGTTTTCCTATGGGCTCCCCCTGGACTGAAGCCTTGGTATGGGCTATGTAAGATGTGAATCTTGTCCTTGGGGATCCATTATTGATTTGGTCTAGCTTGATTAGTCAAGCTTAACTTTGGGACCCATGCTTGGACTCGGGTTCTACTTTGGTTCAAAACAGAGTAATATGATCTGTAACGTGAGTTGGTTAGATAACCAAGTCCGGATCGGTTTAGAACTAATTTTTGTTTTCTAAGAATCATGTCAAGTCTCTTGGAACCCGAGGTAAATCATTCTAGTATAACTCTAAGTTCCTTTACATGAGATTTCAAGGAGGAATTCTCTTCCTCAAGTTTTTGGACTTGAGTTGAGGTTCCTTCCTGAACTGGTTAAGTTAAGAAGCTTGAGTTGGCTTCTTCTTTCAGGGTTTTAACTTCCCGTCGGAGGGATTCAAGCCGAACGTTGGCATTGGCCAACTTATGAGACAAATACGAAATTAAATCATAAATTTGTGATTCAGGATAGCCCCTTACGGTTATTTATGTTGATGCAGTCTGACCCTGATTGTTGTTTTGGTGTTTGACACCGATTTAAGTTTGATTCAAGTTTGGTTGAATTCGGATTAAGTCCAGGTGGATCGGGAGATCGCACGCTGGCATGTGAAAAGTCCTAACTTGGAGGGTTAGGTGTGGAGAAATCCCGGTGAGTGAAGCCGGGTCCTGGTGAGTGAAGCCAGGTTGATTGGAAATCCCGGTGAGTGAAGCCGGGTCCTGGTGAGTGAAGCCAGGTTGATTGGAAATCCCGGTGAGTGAAGCCGGGTCCTGGTGAGTGAAGCCAGGTTGATTGGAAATCCCGGTAAGTGAAGCTGGGTCCTGGTGAGTGAAGCCAGGTGTTGGAAATCCCGGTGAGTGAAGCCGGGTCCTGGTGAGTGAAGCCAGGTGGAGGAAATCCCGGTGAGTGAAGCGGGTCCTGGTGAGTGAAGCCAGGTTAGAAGAAATCCTGGTGAGTGAAGCCAGGTCCTAGCTTGGAGGGCTAGGTGTTGGAAAAATCCTAACTTGGAAGGTTGGGTGAAAAGTCCTAGCTTGGAGGGCTAGGTGAAAAGTCCTAACTTGGAGGGTTAGGTGAAAAGTCCCAACTGGAGGGTTAGGTGAAAAACCCTGGTGAGTGAAGCCAGGTCCTAGTGAGTGAAGCTAGGTTGGATGAAATCCTGACTTGGAGGGTCAGGTCCCTAGCTTGGAGGGCTAGGGTGGATGAAATCCTAGCTTGGAGGGCTAGGTTGAGTCCCTGGATCGGTCTGGTGACCGATCAGGGAGTTTGGCACGCTGCTCCTTCGTGGATCGGTCTGGTGACCGATCCAACGATGTTTGATCGGTCTGGTGACCGATCAGGGAGTGTGTGTTTCACTCACTGCACAGCTCCTGATCGGTCTGGTGACCGATCAGGGAGCGAACAGTGAGTTGAGTTCCCTTGCTAATCAGGTCTAGAACGGTCCGGTGACCGATCAGAGACTTATGATTTGATTAAAGAATCACTGTTCACTCAAGCCTGATTGGTCTGGTGACCGATCAGGCAGGAGCCTGATTGGTCTGGGGACCAATCAGGAGTGTGCAGAAGCTGCTGGATCGGTCTGGTGACCCATCAGGCTCCTCCCTGATCGGTCTGGGGACCGATCAGGAGCAGAACTTTAATTCAAATATGCTGTCAGAAGTCTGTTTTCACTGCCGATTCTCTGCTACTTGCTGATTTCTCTTTGATATGCATTGCTAAGCCTCTGTTGGAGTGTGCAGGTGATAGCAGGTGATTCAAACACTCAAGGAGGGTCAATGAGAGGCTTTCCTTGGAGCAGGTTTGGATCTATTGTGTTTTCAGGTCTCAACGGCGTCTGGCGCAACTGGCAACTGACGAAGGCGCGGCTGGCACATGACGGAGGCTCAGCTGGAGGAGTGTCTAGTGGACTGAGTGCTCAGAGAGGTCAGTGGGTCAGAGTGTGAGTCAGTGGTGCTGATGGAGCTGGCGACGTTGAGCAGGAGCTTAAGTGGCGAAGCTGGAAGCAGAGGCGAACAAGACAGAAAACGGGGAGAAGTTTGGCTGGGCTGTGTTTGTGCTCTGTTGCTTTGTGCTTGAGCTTTCTTGTACATCTTTGTGAGCTTGTCTTCTCGAGTGTCTCGTGAGCTTAAGATTGTATCCATCTACTGAGACAGCTTGTGGAGAGGTTACTCCACCGAGAAGGAGGCGCTTGATATCCGGTGTTCACCGGGGCTTGATCTGCTGACGATCAAGGGATCGCCCACCTCACGGGCACGCCAAGGAGTAGGGGCAAGTTATCCCCGAACCTTGTAAACGATCCTTGGTTTGTATTCTCTGTTTCTGCAGTTTTGTTAAGTTTGCTTCTCTGCCTTTGTTTTGTTTCCGCTGCTACTAACTTAAGTGCAGAGAAGATTCGAAAAGAGCCTAGAAATTGTGTCTGTCTATATTCACCCCCCCTCTATAGCCATCTCGTTCCCAACAAGTGGTATCAGAGCTTGGGGCTCTACTTCAACGGCTTAACATCCGAGAGTTAGCAACGAGATGGCTGGAAGAGAAGGAATGAGCACAAACCGACCTCCACTCTTCGACGACACAGATTTTCAGTATTGGAAATCGAAGATGGAGTTTTATTTGAAGACAAACATGAGCATATGGTTCTCGGTCAAAGAAGGTTTCATCCCTCCAAGAGATGTTGAGGGAAAAGATCTTGATTTCTCAAGTTGGTCGGCTGAGCAAATAAGAAAGAGTGAAGCAAATGCCAAAGGGGTGGTCACTTTGCAATGCGGGTTGACCAAGGAGGAATTGATCAAGGTGGGTCCTTTTACAAGTGCTAAAGAACTTTGGAACAAAATCATTGAGCTCCATGAAGGAACTCAAGACACCCGGACTGCCAAGAAGGACCTCCTTCATAGCCAACTCCAAAACCTCACCATGGGAGAAAATGAAAAGGTAAGTGAACTCCATGGACGTTTTAAAGAAGTGTTAAATGGTCTCCACTCCATAAATGAAAAGGTAGAAAATAGAGACCTAGTGAGGTATGTACTCAAAGCCTTCCCTAGGAATGCCTTGTGGACATCCATGGTGGATGCCTACAAGGTTTCAAGGATCTTTCCTTTGTTAAGTTAGAAGATCTATTTTGTGAAATGGAACTACATGAGATCTCTAACAAAAGTTCAAAAGAGAAAGGTATTGCTTTAGTGGCAGGTGACAACAAGAAGAAGAAGGGGAAGAAGAAGGAGAAGGAAGCCTCTTCATCTTCATCCTCATCCGAGTCTGAGTTCAAGGAGGAGGGCAGCTGGTCTTCTTCCTCCGAGATGGCCAACTTTGTTAGAAGAATGATGAGGAAGAGCCGGCGCCTCAAGGGTAAAGGTAACCCAAGTGAAGTTAAATTTGATAAGTCTAATGTTACTTGTTATGAGTGTAGCAAGAAAGGACATTACAAGGATGAATGTCCGAAGTTAAAGAAGAAGAATGATAAATCAAAGAAGAAAAGGAAGGCCTTGAGGGCCACATGGGATGAATCGTCCTCTAGTTCATCCGAAGAAGAGAAGGAGGAGAAGTATACTCATCACCGTGCTCTCATGGCCATAGAGGATTCAAATGAAGTGGAGAGTAGAGATGAATCAAGCTCCTCAACCGCGCCTTCATCATCTTCGGATGATGAAGAGGTAATTTCTCCCGAGCTAGATAAGTGCTATAGAACCATTGCATGTCTAGCTAGATTGCTTAAAAAATCCAAGAACAAAGTTAAATTGTTGAAATTGGAAGTAGAAGAGTTGAAATCCTCTAAGGATGAGGATATTAATGACTTGCATGTTCAAAATCTTGAGGATGAAAATAAGGGTTTGAAGGGTGAAATTGAAAATCTCAAGAATATTCTTGGGAAATTTTCAACATGTTCAAAAACCCTAGATATGATCTTGAACTCACAAAAAGCGGTTTACAACAAGGTTGGCTTAGGTTACCAACCAAAAGAATCAAGTTTCATGTCATTAATGTCAAGAACCCAATTTAGATCATCAAATGATTCTAGGGTTCAAAAGGTGAGGAAGAGAATGACTAAGGCATGGGTGCCAAAGTCTTTCATTGTAGATGCATTAGGTCCCAAAATTTGGGTACCTAAAACCTCCATATTTAGAATTGTATAGCTTTGATTGAGGGGGAGCATCTATCAACATAGGTTGTTGATAAGTGGTGCTCCGAACCCAAGGCTAAGGTTACACTAGTTTCAAAATAAGTCAATAAGCCTTGGAAATTATTTTTATATATAGCATGAAGGGTTTAGATTCACACATAATTTGCTCTTGCCATGAATTGCTTAAAAGAATTGGTTTTATTGTTGCAATTTGTGTTTTCATGCAAGTTATGGTTTATGAAATGTCTTATCTCAAGCCCAAAGTATACCATGAGTTTTAAAATTCACTGTTTAACCTTCTATGACCTAGTGATTCCCTTGTATCAAACTAAGGTTTCTTGATATGATCATGCTTTGATACAAACATATTGTGATACTCAATTTCATGCTTAGAGAACACCATCATGTTTTGACTCAAATAGTGTTGTAGAACATGGATGCATGCTAAAGAACAAGTATAGACACATTGAAAATCTCACAATACATCATTAGACAAGAACATGAACTTAAGGTCTAGGTTCAGTGTTTTCTTGAAATGAATCAAAAGAATTGGCATGTATTCAAGGTCTTCACGCTTAGTGTTGCTTATGATGGTAAATGAACTTGATAAAAAATTGGGAACTTAATCATACCTTGATACTAGTGTTATATAAGCATGATTTGAAAATTTGATCATATCTTGTGTACGAATTAGGGTTTAGGAATGGTTGAGATTTGAAACAAAGTTGATTTCACAGTTTCTGAAACTGAAAAACCATTCTGTATCATCCCTGATCGGTCCACCGACCGATCAGGGGTGCTTCTGATCGGTCTGGTGACCGATCAGACCAACTCTGATCAAGGAAGTCCCAGACCGTTCCAAATTGATCCAAAACCTCCTCAAACCAATATCTTCTTGTCGAATTGTATCAGTTTAATGATCATACAACACACAAATCTGATACAATTGAATTACAATTGAAATATATTTGATCATCCATTGGTACAAACCTGGTACTAAGGGAGCACAAATTTGTTCAAATGGTACAAACCTATACTAAATAGTGATTTGATACAAACCTATGTTGGAATGTTCAAATTCATAAGAAAGGGTTTGTTGAGTCATGACTCTTATTCTTAATGTCATATTTCGGAAATGTTTCTGAAATATCGAATATCAACAGAGTCTACTCCCCTGTTATGGAATGCAAATTGTTAATGCAGTCTGATCAGGAACGTATCAGATTTTCAGGAATTTTTCTGAAATCTGATCGCTCTCCAGACTAACAAGAAATATGTCTGTATCACGTAATCAATGAACCTGATCGGTCATGGAGACCAATCAGGATTATATGTCAGATACAGATGCATTCCTTACTTGTCATATGAAACATATACACGTTTGACCTTGATATATTTCTGTATATGTTTTCATGTGCAAGTTTACACTTATTGTCGTATGATGCATATACATTGTTGCCATGATACATTGATGGTATATGCCTCTCATGTACAATTCCAAAATCATCCTTTGACGTACTTGTCATATGAAACATATACATGTTTGGCCATGATATTATTCTGTATATGTTTTCATGTGCAATTCAAAAATTATCCTTTGATTATTCTGGGTTTGGGGAGAGACCCGTGTTTGAGGGGGAGGTATGTTCAAACTTAATAGCCATACCCTTTTCGATGTTTGACAAAGGGGGAGAAAATGGTTGATTAAGTTTAGGGTTATTGTAGGGGGAAGATCTTGATTCCCTTACAATAATTGAACTACCTTCAATTGATCATCAATGTCTAAACTTAAATCAGATTGTCAAACAACAAAAAGGGGGAGATTGTTGATGCAGTCTGACCCTGATTGTTGTTTTGGTGTTTGACACCTATTTAAGTTTGATTCAAGTTTGGTTGAATTCGGATTAAGTCCAGGTGGATCGGGAGATCGCACGCTGGCATGTGAAAAGTCCTAACTTGGAGGGTTAGGTGTGGAGAAATCCCGGTGAGTGAAGCCGGGTCCTGGTGAGTGAAGCCAGGTTGATTGGAAATCCCGGTGAGTGAAGCCGGGTCCTGGTGAGTGAAGCCAGGTTGATTGGAAATCCCGGTGAGTGAAGCCGGGTCCTGGTGAGTGAAGCCAGGTTGATTGGAAATCCCGGTGAGTGAAGCCGGGTCCTGGTGAGTGAAGCCAGGTGTTGGAAATCCCGGTGAGTGAAGCCGGGTCCTGGTGAGTGAAGCTAGGTGGAGGAAATCCCGGTGAGTGAAGCCGGGTCCTGGTGAGTGAAGCCAGGTTAGAAGAAATCCTGGTGAGTGAAGCCAGGTCCTAGCTTGGAGGGCTAGGTGTGGAAAAATCCTAACTTGGAAGGTTGGGTGAAAAGTCCTAGCTTGGAGGGCTAGGTGAAAAGTCCTAACTTGGAGGGTTAGGTGAAAAGTCCCAATTGGAGGGTTAGGTGAAAAACCCTGGTGAGTGAAGCCAGGTCCTAGTGAGTGAAGCTAGGTTGGATGAAATCCTGACTTGGAGGGTCAGGTCCCTAGCTTGGAGGGCTAGGGTGGATGAAATCCTAGCTTGGAGGGCTAGGTTGAGTCCCTGGATCGGTCTGGTGACCGATCAGGGAGTTTGGCACGCTGCTCCTTCGTGGATCGGTCTGGTGACCGATCCAACGATGTTTGATCGGTCTGGTGACCGATCAGGGAGTGTGTGTTTCACTCACTGCACAGCTCCTGATCGGTCTGGTGACCGATCAGGGAGCGAACAGTGAGTTGAGTTCCCTTGCTAATCAGGTCTAGAACGGTCCGGTGACCGATCAGAGACTTATGATTTGATTAAAGAATCACTGTTCACTCAAGCCTGATTGGTCTGGTGACCGATCAGGCTGGAGCCTGATTGGTCTGGTGACCGATCAGGCTGGAGCCTGATTGGTCTGGTGACCAATCAGGCAGGAGCCTGATTGGTCTGGGGACCGATCAGGCAGGAGCCTGATTGGTCTGGGGACCAATCAGGAGTGTGCAGAAGCTGCTGGATCGGTCTGGTGACCAATCAGGCTCCTCCCTGATCGGTCTGGGGACCGATCAGGAGCAGAACTTTAATTCAAATATGCTGTCAGAAGTCTGTTTTCACTGCCGATTCTCTGCTACTTGCTGATTTCTCTTTGATATGCATTGCTAAGCCTCTGTTGGAGTGTGCAGGTGATAGCAGGTGATTCAAACACTCAAGGAGGGTCAATAAGAGGCTTTCCTTGGAGCAGGTTTGGATCTATTGTGTTTTCAGGTCTCAACGGCGTCTGGCGCAACTGGCAACTGACGAAGGCGCGGCTGGCAACTGACGGAGGCTCAGCTGGAGGAGTGTCCAGTGGACTGAGTGCTCAGAGAGGTCAGTGGGTCAGAGTGTGAGTCAGTGGTGCTGATGGAGCTGGCGACGTTGAGCAGGAGCTTAAGTGGCGAAGCTGGAAGCAGAGGCGAACAAGACAGAAAACGGGGAGAAGTTTGGCTGGGCTGTGTTTGTGCTCTGTTGCTTTGTGCTTGAGCTTTCTTGTACATCTTTGTGAGCTTGTCTTCTCGAGTGTCTCGTGAGCTTAAGATTGTATCCATCTACTGAGACAGCTTGTGGAGAGGTTACTCCACCGAGAAGGAGGCGCTTGATATCCGGTGTTCACCGGGGCTTGATCTGCCGACGATCAAGGGATCGCCCACCTCACGGGCACGCCAAGGAGTAGGGACAAGTTATCCCCGAACCTTGTAAACGATCCTTGTTAGCGATCCTTGGTTTGTATTCTCTGTTTTGCAGTTTTGTTAAGTTTGCTTCTCTGCCTTTGTTTTGTTTCCGCTGCTACTAACTTAAGTGCAGAGAAGATTCGAAAAGAGCCTAGAAATTGTGTCTGTCTATATTCACCCCCCTCTATAGCCATCTCGTTCCCAACAATTTGTCCATCTTCCGAAATTGAAAGCTTTTCGGTTCTGAGGCTTTCTTCTGGTTTTGATTTTGATTCGGTGTCGAGATCGTCTGAGGCTGTCAGTATGAGGAGGTTGGAGTATGGTACTTCTTCTTCGTCCTTCGAAGCTGACTCGTCCCATGTAGCTTGGAGGGTATTCTTCCTTTGAGTCTTCTTGTTCTCCTTCAAGTTGGGACACTTCGATTGTAGTGAGCCTTCTTGTTGCACCCATAATAGGTTACCTCGCTTTTCGCCTTCTGACTGGTAGTAGGTTTGGCTGGATCATCCTTTTGTTGAACTACCTTCTTCTTCTTTCTTTGGCCCTTGATCATCTTGTAGTAACTCGGGACCATCCAGACCATCTTCGGATGATCGATTCCATCGTCGTCAGATTCTGATTTGGAAACTGACTCGGGTATTGGTTGCAACTTCTTTTTCTTCTGCTTCCCAGGGACTTTTCCTGCAAAAAGAGCTATACCCTTCTCAACCTGTGAAGTGTTAGTCTGTTCATGCAACTCTAATTCAGAAAATAATTCGTCAAGTTTGATATCATAGAGGTTCCTTGAAACCTTGTACGCATCTACCATGGATGTCCATAAAGAGTTTCTGGGGAACGAGTTTAGAGTGTACCTGATTAGGTTACGATTTTCTACCTTGTGACCTATCATGTGTAGACCGCTCATTAACTCTTGGATCCTTGCATGGAGTTGTGCAGCTGTCTCGCCGTCTTACATTTTAGTTGTGTACAGCTTGTTGAGAAGAAGATCATGCTTGCTGATCCTTGTATCTGACGTCCCTTCGTGCAGCTCAATCAATTTGCTCCATAACTCCTTTGCGCTGCTAAAATGGCTGATGCGGTTGAGTTCCTCCTTCATCAAGCCACACTGAAGGGTTTATGTAACTTTAGCGCCCACTTCTATTTTCTTTTTGAGTGAAACGTCCCACTCTGAATATTCCTAAACTTCACCTTTTGAGTTCTTTGGGATTTCCAGTCCAGACTGGATTATAATCCACATATCCACTTGAGTTTTCAGGTGGACCTTCATTCTGCTCTTTCAGTAGGAGAAATCTTCTCCAGAGAACAAAGGTGGACGTGCGATATTGTAGCCTTCTTGCATGGCCATTAATGAACCTGAAATTTTTGTAACAACAAAAAACTTGTTCCAAGACTTAGTCTTGGATTAGTAATGCAGTATAAAAAGAATGAAAAAATAATAATTTTTTGAGTGGTGTTGCACCAACCTCGAAAAACAAAAATCTTACGAACGAAAAATAAGAAAAAAAATAACGATTAAATCCGAAAAACCTGCTCAGTTGGTGGTTTCACCAAGATTGAGCCACCCGCTCTGATACCACTTGTGGGATTGTTGTAATCGATAGAGGGAAGGGTGAATAGCAATTACTTAAAATTTTTCGGAAATAAAGAGAATGCGTAGCGGAAAAGAAAAAAAACAATGCTAACACTGTTTCCTTTTACTTGGTTCAGAGTTTGAAACAGTTCCTACTCCAAGGCCCACAGTCCTTGGCTATTTTAGTTGGGCAATTCTATATCTCGAAGATGATGTACAAATGTAGAGCTTTGAGTACAGAATTAAACAAAAAAATAAAATTATACCGACGACACTGAGGGATTGGCGAAGAGTCTCGAGCAGCATGTCGTCGATCTTGATCATTGTTGGTGTAGGAATCTCGAGCACGGAAGAATGATGGAGCGTGTTTGAGTGCTTGAGTTGGAAAATAGTTGATCTGAATTATTCTGGAAGCAAAGGGGTGAAGCCCCTTCTATAGGTGGTTCTCGGGCGCCTCAAGGCTCTTGGGCGCCTGCCACGTGGACCGAATCGGGCACGTGCTTATCCGCAAACTTGGCCAAACTTTATCTCTGGTCTTGGGCGCCTGGGACTGTTGAGACACCTGATGGCTCACGGGCGCCTGAGAAGCTGACGTGGCAGACCTGCCAGCTCAGCTTCTCCATTCGCTGGAAAACCGCATCTGGGGTGCCTGATACCTATCAGGCGCTTGGGTTCTCGGGCGCCTAAACCCTTTCAAGCGCCTGGGATGCAGCTGCTGCTTCCTTTTAGTCCTGCAACCAGGGATAGTCCAAGAATAATATAATATTAAAAATAAATGCTTGGATAACAGTCGGAGCTGTCTTGGTTCTGACTTTGGATTTCAGAATGAAATCCTAGGTTGAACCGACGCCTATTGTTCCCTCTTCCGGGGAACGCGTCCTTACCTACTCCTCTCAGGAGAAGTTACCTTTTGCCAACCAACTCCTTCAGTTGGACTTTTGCTCGACCTCCAAGACTGCCGGATCTCGAGACGTCTGTACCTCGACCCGCCTCTATTTCTGTCCGCAATCCTCGCTCAGCTAAGACTCTTGCCTGATCTTCTGGATTAGGACTTCGGTGCCCAGTCCACGACCAGGACTTCTTGCCCAACCCTCAGTTAGATCTTCGGTGCTCAGCTCTCGGCCAGGTCTTCTTGCCCAGTCCTCGACCAGGACTTCTTGCTCAACCCTGCAGGTCAAGACTTCGTGCCTAGGTAAACTAGGACTTTCCTGCACACTTGGTAAATCTATTAGATTACAATATAAACTTAACTTTGAACCCTTTGCCATTATCAAAATTAGGTTCGATCTGGTGCTTCCGGCACCAATAGATTATTGCAATGTATTTTCAATTTGCTAATTGTTAAACTTGAATCTAACTCATGATTCAATCAAATCAAAGATTCTAACTTAGATTCAAAAGATAAAATTTAATGCATCTCCCAAAACAGATAAAGATACCCTATTTTGTCACTTAAAAATGGGTGAGATGCTTAAGACTTAAAAGATTAGTTCAACCCAACCAACCTCACAAAACTAATCAATTTCAACTTTAATTTATTAAATCTAATTAACAATTTTTAAAATTTAACTTAACATTTTTAAAATTAACCTAAACATTTTTAAAATTTAACTTAAATATTTTTTTTTCAAAATTTAACTTACTTAGCATTAGTCAACTTTGTGATATTGGATATATAGTGACTTTCTCTAATTCAGATTGTCTTATTTGGAACTTACAAGACCCAGAAGTAACCCTTAAGGGAATTAGAAAAAATAATATTTATGTTATTAACCTACCATCTTCACCTAAATATTTTCTAACCTAACAAGAAGAAACTAACTTAAGGCAAAGAAGACTAGGGCACACCCACACAAAATTAATTTCAAAACTAAGTCAAAATGGACTACTTAAGGGTATCCCTAAACTTAGAAACTTTGAAAATTCAATTTGTAACCCATGTCAACAAGGTAAACAAACAAAGTTAATCCATAAACCTGTCCAATCAGACTTAACCCAAGCTACACTTGAGCTCCTACATCTAGACCTAATTGATTCTCATGGAGCCAAGCCACTAAGAGGAAATTGATACTGCTTAGTAATTATTGATAATTATTCTAGATTTACCTGGGTTAAGTTTTTGAAAACCAAAGATGAAACTTTTGAAATATTTAACACTTTATGTAAAGTACTTGAAAATGAAAAAGATACAAAAATTAAAAGAATTAGAAGTGACCATAGGGGGAATTTGAAAATCTAAAATTTAATGAATTCTGTAAAAAATTAATGAATATATCCATGAATTTTCATTTCCTAAAACCCCTCAACAAAATGAGATAGTTGAAAGAAAGAATATGACCCTTCAAGAAGTTGCTAGCACTATGCTTAAAGAGTATAATCTATCTAATCAATTTTGGGCAGAAACAATAAACACAACTTGTTACATCTAAAATAGGGTCCTAATAAATAAAAGACATAATAAAATCCCCTATAAAATTTATTATTATAAACTACCTAATTTATATTATTTAAAAATTTTTGAGTGTAAGGTACATATCTTAAATACTAAAGATTACTTAGGAAAATTTCAGTCTAAATCAACCCTAGTGATTTTCATAGGGTACTCAACCACAAGTAGGGCATATAGAGTCCATAATAAACATACCCTTAAATTTGAAGAAACTACAAACATAATATTTGATGAAGAAATGGTTAAACACCAACTAATTTACCTAACCCAATCTGTTGGTGCTGGAAGCACCAAGATCGAACCTGAGTTTTGATAATGGCAAAGGGTTCACAAGATAAGGTTATATTGTGATCTAATGTATTTGTTGAAGTGCGCAAGAAAAGTCCTAGGTTAGCTAGGTACGAAGTCTTGGTTCATGGAATTGGGTAATAAGTCCTGGCCGAGGGCTGGGCACCTAAGACCTGACCGAGGGTTGGGTAATAAGTCCTGGTCGTGGACTGGGCACGAAGTCCTGGTTCGTGAAATTGGGCAATAAGTCCTGGGCCGAGGGCTGGGCACCGAAGACCTGACCGAGGGTTGGGTAATAAGTCCTGGTCGTAGATTGGGCACGAAGTCCTGATCCAGAAGATCGGGCAAAAGTCCAATCGGAGGAGCCAGTTGGCAAAAGGTAAATTCTCCTGAGAGGAGTAGGCGAGGATGCGTTCCCCGAAGAGGGAACATTAGGCGTCGGATCAACCTAGGGTTTCATTTGGGAAGACCAAAGTCAGAACCAAGATAGCGCAGACTGTTAATTGAACCTAATTAATCTATTACTTGTGCTTTGGAACTAACCCTGGTTGCAGGAACAAAGGTTGAAGTTCTCTGCATCCCAGGCACCTGAATGGAGTTAGGTGCCCGAGCATACAGGCGCCTGTATGGATATAGGCACCCCAGAAGGGACTTAGCATCATGTCATACTTAGCATCGTGTCATAGAGTCACATAAATCACCATTCAAGCACATAAGTAGTAAAGGTAAAGTTCTAGCATAAAACGAGTTAACATATTATTTTCTTGGCCAAGTCACTACTACACACATGCATCCTTGCCCTCCTGTTGCTTCCTTACTGTCCCCTTGCGAGATCTGCGGTATAAGAAAATAAGACTATAAGCACACAGGCTTAGTAAGACTCTTTCCTACTCACTAAAACATTCATCACTTAATAACGAGCACATGAAACATTAACATACTTAGTACTCTACTTTGAACATAAGCATCTAGGATCATTTAGCATATACTTGACATGGCATGAACATAAACATAATAAACATTCTTAGCATGGCATGATACATGGCATAAACATAAACACAATAAACATTCGTAGTAAGGCATGATACTTGGCATAAACATAAACATAAGAAACATTCGTAGCATGGCATAATACTTAGCATAAACATAACATAAGAAACATTCGTAGCATGACATAATACTTGGCATAAACATAAACATAAGAAACATTCGTAGCATGGCATAATACATGGCATAAACATAAACATAAGAAACATTCGTAGCATGGCATAATACTGGGCATAAACATAAACATAAGAACTTACTATCATGGCAGAATGCATAATATGAATGAATGCATGAGTCTAATGCATATATATAAGGATGCTTAACTTTTAAAATCATACTTTTAAATACTTAAACATCATCATAACATCATTGGGGGTCCCCGGCTTGTACCACATACATACATCATAGCGCGCATCCCTAAGTAAATACGAGGTAGCGAGCCCCGACCTACTAGGGTAAGGACAGCATAGTCGGCAGTCCCAGAACCGGGGCGTTCTTAAGGTGCCCATCCCTGTTGCACAGCTTCGGTAGTGCCAGAACCGTGGACAGCATAGTCGGTAGTCCAGAACCGGGGCGTTCTTAAGGTGCCCATCCCTTGGACCCATACTTCGGTCCGGTACAAGCCCATTCATAAAGTAAAATACTTCACATGATTCATCATTCATACATCATGGCATGCATCTTTATTCATAAAACATAGCATGCATCTTCATTCATACATGGCATGCATCTTCATTCATAAAACATGGCATGCATCTTCATTCATAAAACATGGCATGCATTTTCATTCATAAAACATGACATGCATTTTCATTCATAAAATATGACATGCATCTTCATTCATAAAACATGGCATCTCTCACAAGCATACATAGATAGAACTTCCATAAACATGCTACATACTATCCAAGTGCATGGCATAGAACGTAAGACATTCATGAATAACCCTATTAAGCATGGCATAAACATACACACATGAAACATGGTACTTAAAGTTAGGGTTATATATATATATATATATATATATATATATATATATATATATATATTTATATACTTCATAATAAGCCATAACCCATCATTCTTCAAACCTTAACTCCTCCCATACCCTATTTATCTTGCTTGGCCGAAACTTACAAGAGGAGTTCCATCATTCAAATAACATGTAAGGTAGCATAAGGAAAAGTAGCAACCATGCATTATCTATAGGGTCATAAGAAGCCATTTAGTCACATGATTAGGGTTCACCCTAACTCCAAGCCCTATTTCCTAGGGTTGGCCGAAACATATAAGGGTCCATGGTTGCCTGAATAAATTCATAGAATTTCCAATTAAACATCTAACACCTTCCATACTATACTATAGGAGCCATTTGGACCCTTGCTTGAGGGAAACCCTAACTCTTTACCCTAAACCCCTACTTGGCCAAAAGTTATAGGGTCACCAAGCCTTGTGAAAATTCCCATAAGTCACCCTCAATCTCCCTTATAGCATGATAATATACAAAACACATACTTGAAGGTTTAGGTCCAACCCTACCCATGGGTT
The DNA here is from genome assembly GCA_024364735.1 of Boesenbergia rotunda. NCBI lineage: Eukaryota > Viridiplantae > Streptophyta > Magnoliopsida > Zingiberales > Zingiberaceae > Boesenbergia > Boesenbergia rotunda. The sequence continues at coordinate 614,539 of JAGFNQ010002510.1, forward strand.
CATGGTGTTCGCCGAAACCCTAGGAGATCCTAGGGTACCCCAAAATTTCTCCAAATCTCATTTTAACTTATATTCATCATGGAAAAACATTAGAAAGCATGAGTAATATTTTTAACATCATTTTGGACCCAAACACCCTAGTGGCCGAAAGTTATAGGGTCACAAATCATGGTTTCCTCAATATAAATCCCAAAACCAACTTTATATCATGCTAAAAATCATAAAGAAACTATTATACCACAGGTGAGGGAGTCTTACCTTGGTTGATCTTGACTATAAACCTTAGATTTGGGAGAAGGATGGAGATCTTGTTGCCTCTTGACCACCCCTAGCCTTAGTATCCTTGTAGAAGCCTTGGATCTTGGAGATGGAGCATTAGGTGAACTTTTCCCAAGGGAGAATCCCTTCTAGGGGTTTCGGCTAGAGTGAGGGAGGAGGAGGAAGAAAGGTGGAATTGATGGAAGGAAGAAAGAAACTCCCATTCCCCCTCTTTATAGCACATTAAGGAGGGTAAGTGAAGAGTCATGGTTGATGACTCTTCATTTTTCCTAAGCCTTAACCATAATCGACTTCATTTCCTCATAGCACTCCCTTGCTAGGTGAATTGGTTAGAGCATGCATGGTTATACAAGAGGTCCAAGGTTCAAATCCTTGGTGCATGCACTAATTTTTTTGTTTTATTTTTCCTAATATTTCGAAAATCCCCTAAAAAAATTCCCCCATAATTATGTTAATATTTATCATTAAAATCCCTTTATATTTCTATAAATTTTTACCTAAAATTCACCAATAATCATGGTACTAGAAAGCCCATATAAGGCCCATTAGTGCCTATTTCTCCAATTTAAATGGGAAAAACCATGGATTTCTAAATTAAAATTCGTGTTAATATTTCTAGGTCCCTCGGAAAATTATCTAGACATGCTTAATATTTTAAAGAAATATTAAGAAGATTTTCCGGGTCGTTACATCAGCAAAGGAGGCGCTTGTGACCATACAAGCGCCCCAGTCGTCCTAGGCGCCCTAGTTGAAGGGATAAGCGCTGGCCAAGTCTGCGGATGAGGATTTGTGCAGAAGGGCAACCGTGTCAGCCGCCCCATTCAACACAGGCTCCCCAGACGACAGAATATAAAGGGGTTCACCCCCTTGCTTCCAGACAACACTTCTTTCAATGCAATACTCAAGCGCTCTGCTCTAACGTCTCTGTGCTCAAGCTTCAAGTGCCAACGACGACCTGCTGCTCCGATCTTTGAGTCATTTTCCGGTCGTCGGTGTTGGTTCCGGAAGCACCAAAGTCAAATATGTGTTTTGATAATGACAAAGGGTTCAGAAGTTAAGGTTTTATTGTGATCTAACAATGCTACTCAAGTGTGCAGGAAAAGTCCTAGGTACACTAGGCACGAAGTCCTGGTTCTAAGAATTGGGCAATAAGTCCTGGCCGCAGGCTGGGCACCTAAGTCCTAACATAAGGTTGGGCAATAAGTCCTGGTCGTGGATTGGGCACTGAAGACCTGGTGAGTGAAGCTGGGCAATAAGTCCTGGTCGTGGATTGGGCACTGAAGACCTGGTGAGTGAAGCTGGGCAATAAGTCCTGGTCGCGGATTGGGCACGAATACCTGATCTGGGGGATTGGGCAAAAGTCCAACCGGAGGAGCCGGTTGGCAAAAAGGTAAACTCTCCTGAGAGGAGTAGGTGAGGACGCGTTCCTCGTAGGAGGGAACACTAGGTGTCGGTTCGACCTAGGGTTCCATTTGGGAAGCCCAAAGTCAGAACCAAGACAGCTCAGACTATTAAACTATGCTTAACTTATATCATTTATATGTTATTTGTGTTTTGGAACTAACCCTGGTTGCAGGAACAAAGGGATGGATGTTTCTGCTCCAGGCACCTGAATGAGGTCAGGCGCCTATTTGATCAGGCGCTTGTGTTGATACAACCACCCCAGATAAGAGTGTTTCCAGGCACAATCGAAGCAAGCCTACAGAACAGCATATGAGGCGCCTGTGTTCATATAGGCGCCCCAGTCAGCTCAGGCACCCCAGTTGAAGGGATAAGCGCTGGCCAAGTCTGCGGATTGAGTTTCACGCAGAATGGGCCACGTGTCAGGCGCTCGCTTCAACGCGCCCCAACGACTAGTATATAAAGGGGTTCACCCCTTTGGCTTCAAAGATAACTTCTTTCTACGAATTCTTTTAAGCGCTCTGCTACAAACGCTTCGTGCTCAAGACTCAAGCGCCAACGACGACTCACGGCTCCAACATTCTGTAGCGACCCGCCTTCTCCTGCCTTAGACGGATCGTTACTTTTGTCTACTTCTCGACTCTAATGCACGACTAAAAATGCGGAAATCTTTTTTTTTTCTTTTTAATCTATCTAAGAATGATATTCTAACTCAAATAGTCATGCAAAATACCATGTCACATTTTCTTTCTCAAAAACTCGTAAGGAAATACTTATTGAAACTTGCCTCGCCCAACTCAGCTTACGGGTATCAGTCGACTGATACTGTACCAGTCGACTGATAAGTCTGAAACCTGTTTTTCAGATTCGAAGCCTTGTTTCAAAACTCCACCAAACCTATACTTTCAAGCCATATAAAATCATGACACCATTTCTATGCTCTATACCAGTTTTCTAAACAATTTAGCCAATCAAAACGAATCCATAAACTTGAAATTTGGACTTTTGCGGAATTTAGCAAGTTATGAAAAATCTCCATAGACTTTAAGCTAGAGTTTGTACCAAACTTAACTTCTAACCATTGAAACTCATCACACAAAATTCTGAAACATCCCTAAGGCATTATCAAATGAGAAAGCAACTTTTCTAAACATACTTAAGCAATAAAAACTTGATCAAAAGGGAAATTAATACTATCTTGGCACATGCATCTATTTCTCTAACAAAGTATCAATATTTCAAACCACCCACACTTCTACTCATCCAATGCAATCATAAGGATATGTATGCTAAATGAAATGACATGGAATCTTTACTCTAAGAAATTGAGCATGTAAAACTATCCAAAGCTTAAATGTTCGCTAAACTCCATAAAGCAAGAACTTGAAATTTGAATAAACTAAAACATTGTAATTCAAATAACTAAATTGTCTCGTCTCAAGGATCTCTCCAAAATCAGCCACCACACACACTTTACTCAGCACCGCCTCGTCGCCTTCCTTCAGAATTGCTTGCCTTTACCTTTATCTGCAGTAAGAGGAAATGCAACTAGTAAGCAAAAGGCTTAGTAAGTACTATCTAGCTCACAAAATCTCGAAATGTGCAAACATGCTTCTTGAACAATATGAAAATCATATGAGATACTTATATGCTTGAAAGAAAACTAAGAACATGTATAACTCAAAACATGCATACTCAAGCATTAATAAATCTCAATTTACCTTTCTTGGCTCAACTTGAAACTTTAGCTATTCTTTAACTTTTTGAAAACTCTTTAAACTTTAGAAACTTTGCTAAAGCATATACTTGAAAATACTAATCACTTGGATCCACTGAAGACGTAAGTACCATCTCATGCGCGTTCCCTAAAAGGTTGGGGTAGCGAGCCACCAATCCTAATAGAGCAGACCTTGGTCTACCAGGGCCAAGACCTTGGAATTGGACACCTGGATTTCTTTAACGACGCCCTTGGACGCCGGGTACTGGCCTTAGAAAATAAAATAGCTTTTCTTTCTTTTCTTTCTTATCTGTAAATGCCTTGGCATTTTCTCGAGCACCTCGCGTGCTAAAATCCCTAAGTCTTGACTTTTGGGGATTTCTTAAGGCCTTGGCCTTTTCTTTTCTTATCTTTATCTTCTCTTTTCTTTTCTCATAACTTTTCTTGGACCCTAATCTCATATAGGGCACTCAATAAAATATATAAACATATAATGAACTAAGATCACATGCAAAAATCTTAACAAGAAGTAAATATCTCTTTTAAAAACTTTTAAGGGAAATTCTTGCGGAAAAACCGCCTCTTACTGCAGGTGAGCAGTACTTACATTGATATCTTGGACTTACAACCAAGATTGACGTCTAGAGCTCGGAAGAAACTTGAGATCTCGGAGAATTCTTCGCGCCTACGCGTTCCTCTCGTCGCGGGGATCCCGAATATAGGAATATCTCTTGGAGAAGAGCCTTGACCGACCCCCTAGAGCTTGGTGTAGTTTCGCCCAGAAGAGGAGGGGTCGGCGTGAGGGTTTGGAGAGGAGAGAAAATAAAACTTCTCTCTTTAATTACCTATTTATACTTATGGGGCGGATTAACCTAACTACACCTTAAATATAGGTCTCTCCATCCTTTGCTGTGCTTGATACCCTACCCCAGCTGGTCGCGCGCGCTCTTGGTCTCGTGGTGGTCGCGGGTTCGAACGCCCGGCTGCCCATTAAACGTTTTTCCTCTTTTTTTTCTTTTTCTTCTTTTTTTTTTAAATACTAAACGGACTCGGAAAATTCCATAAAAATATTCTAAAAATTCCTAAAAATATCTAGAATATTTCTAAACCATTTTTAAATAATTCTAAGGACTTTAAGAACCAAAAATAGGAATTTTGGGGCGTTACAATCCCCCATACCTTATGAAAAGTTCGTCCTCGAACTTAGAATAATTCTGGATATTTCTCTCTCATGCTGTCCTCACATTCCCAAGTAGCCTCTTCATGCTTTTGATTCTGCCAGATGACCTTCACTAGTGGCACTTCTTTGTTTCTTAATCTCTTAACTGCTTTGTCCACTATCTGTGTCGGTCTGCTCTCATAACTAAGATCTTCTTGGATCTGTACTGACTGAGGCTGAATCACTTGGCTAGGGTCGTGAATGCACTTCTTTAGCATAGAGACATGAAAGGTACTGTGGATAGCTGACATATCCTCCGGCAAGTCCAGCTCATAGGCTACTTTCCCAACTATCTTTATAATCTTGTAGGGTCCTATGTAGCGAGGACTCAGCTTTCCCTTCTTGCCAAATCTCACCACTCCCTTCATGGGAGCGACCTTGAGAAATACTGAATCTCCAACTTGGAATTCAAGTGGCCTACGGCGTGTGTCAGCATAACTCTTCTGTCTACTCTGGGCAGTCTCAATCCTCTGGCGAATCGTCTGGATAGCCTGAGTGGTCTCACCTATAAGCTCAGTCTGGCTGCCTAGTTCCGACTTCATCTCTTTCTTCTCACCAGCTTCTTGCCAACATATGGGTGATCTGCATTTTCTGCCATACAATGCCTCATAAGGTGGCATCCCGATGGTGGCCTGATAGCTATTGTTGTAGGCAAACTCAGCTAAGCACAGAAATTTGCACCAACTACCTTTAAAGTCCAATGCACAAGCCCTGAGCATGTCTTCTAAAATCTGATTTACTCTCTCTGTTTGTCCATCTGTCTGGGGATGGAAAGCTGTGCTGAACTGAAGTCTGGTGCCTAGGGCGTCCTGAACACACTTCCAAAAATGGGAGGTGAATCGCCCATCTCTGTCAGACATGATCGACCTCGGAACTCCGTGAAGCCTGATCACTTCTTTCACGTACAGCTGTGCTAACTGCTCTACCGAATGCGATAACTTGATGGCTAGGAAGTGGGCAGACTTGGTCAATCTGTCCACTATCACCCAAATTGCATCGTGTCCATGGGTGGTTCTTGGAAGACCTGTGATAAAGTCCATGGATATTTCTTCCCATTTCCACTCTGGAATGGGAAGTGGCTGCAGAACTCCTCCTGGTCTCTGGTGTTCTGCTTTGACTCTCTGGCAGGTCAAGCAGGTACTGATATATCTGGCCACGTCTCGCTTGAGTCCAGACCACCAGAATCCTTTCTTTAAATCTTGATACATCTTGGTAGAACCAGGATGCATAGAGTACGGGGTACTGTGGGCTTCTTCTAAAATATTCTTTCTTAGTTCCTCATCATTGGGGACGCAAAGGCGGTCTCCAAAATAGAGGATGCCACTATCTGATACTCGAAACTCTGAATTTTCTGCCTCTTGGATCCCCTGCTTGATCTTCTGGATTTCTGGGTCTTGACTTTGCTTTCTTTGTATATCCACAAGCAAGGTTGACTCTAGAGTCAATGCAGAAAGTTGCCCAATTATTACCTCGACTCCAAAATCCTTTATTTCTTTCTGAAGTGGTAGAGACAGTGATGAAAGGGACATCAGTGCTGCACAGGATTTTCTACTCAGTGCATCTGCCACTTTATTAGCTTTACCTAGGTGGTAGAGGATTTCACAGTCATAATCTTTGACCAACTCTAGCCACCTGTGCTGCCTCATATTCAGGTCCTTCTGAGTGAAGAAGTACTTCAAACTTTGATGGTCTGTGAAGATTCTGCACTGCACTCCATACAGGTAGTGTCTCCAGAGCTTCAGTGCGAAAACCACAGCTGCTAGCTCAAGGTCGTGGGTAGGGTAATTCTTCTCATAGTCCTTGAGCTGTCTGGAGGCATATGCTATTACTTTACCATCTTGCATGAGGACAGCTCCAAGGCCCATCTTGGATGCATCACTGTAGATGTCAAAGGCCTTGTCACTCTCTGGAACAGTCAGGATGGGAGCACTAGTCAATCTTTTCTTCAGTTCTAGGAAACTGTGCTCGCATTTATCTGACCACTCAAACTTCTGGTTCTTTCTGGTCAGGGCTGTGAGTGGAGAGGCTATTCTGGAAAAGTCCTCCACAAATTTTCTGTAATATCCTGCCAGGCCTAAGAAGCTTCTGATTTCACTGGCATTCTTGGGTCTACACCAGTTGCTGACTGCTTCTATCTTGGCTGAATCAACTTGAATGCCTTCTTTGGATACAATGTGACCTAGGAAGGTCACCTGATCTAGCCAAAACTCACACTTTGAGAATTTTGCATAGAGCTTCTCCTGCTGGAGGATCTGCAGCACTATCCTCAAGTGTGTAGCATGGTCCTCTGGAGTCTGTGAATATATGAGAATATCATCAATAAATACAATGATGAATTTATCGAGATAGTCCCTGAAGATGTGGTTCATCAGCTCCATGAAGACTGCTGGAGCATTGGTTACTCCAAAAGGCATCACTACAAATTCGTAGTGACCGTATCTTGTCCTGAAGGCCGTCCTGGGGATGCCACTTTCTTTAACCTTCAGCTGATGATACCCAGAACGCAGATCTATCTTCGAGAACACTGTAGCCCCTTTGAGTTGATCAAATAAATCATCTATTCTGGGAAGGGGGTACTTGTTCTTGATGGTTACCTTGTTCAAAGCTCTGTAGTCTATGCACAGACGCATAGACCCATCCTTCTTCTTGACGAAAAGTACAGGAGCTCCCCAGGGTGAATGACTCGGGCGAATGAAGCCCTCGTCTAGTAGCTCCTGGAGTTGCTCTTGTAATTCTTTCAGCTCTGCAGGAGACATACGATATGGGGCCTTTGAGACCGGACCGGTACCTGGCACCAGCTCAATCTCCAATTCCACCTCCCTGTTGGGCGGTAGTCCAGGTAGTTCTTCTGGGAACACTTCTGGATATTCGCAGACTACCCGTACGTCCTCCTGCTTGAGTTCTTTCTTTGCTTATGAGTCCACTATGTGTGCAAGAAAACTAGCACACCCTTGCTCTAGCATCTGGTGGGCTGCCAAGGCTGAGAGGAATTTCTGAGTCTTCCTCTTTGGGGCTCCTTGAAACTCGAATGGTGGTTCTCTTTCTGGGCTGAAAACCACCTTCCTTCTACGGCAGTCCACTGAAGCGCTGTACTTACTGAAGAAATCCATCCCTAACATGACATCATAATCCTTCATCTCAAGGACTATCCAGTCACTATAGAGCTCTCGGTTGGAAATCCAGATTGGTACTGCCCTTAGCCTATGAGTAGAGGCCATTTCTTCCCCTGACGGTAAGGTTGTTAAGAACTTCATCGTTCAACCTTTCTGGTGGCCTTTATACTGTTTAAGTAGTGCTCGGTGATCAAAGCACCACGTATTAGTTCTTCGGAGGTTTGTGGCCTCTTAACACTGCTAGCCCTCTTTAACGCTATCTCAGGCCTTAACATCTTGAGCATTAGCCTAACTATCTCTTTTTCTGTGCTAACTAGCTCTGGGCACAGATGAGCTAACCGCTTAAACATCTTCACTGCTTCATCCACGGATAGTTCTCCTTGTCTGAACTCCGTGAATTCATCATAATGCTTGTTGGTTACTTGCATGTGAAAGTATTCTTCGAAGAACTCAGTCTCGAAGTCGGCCCATGTCATCTGGCTGACATTTCTCTTGGCCTTGACTCTCTTCCACTATATTCTAGCATCTCCCGTAAGGCAGAAAGATGCACACTTTATCTTCTCTACCTCATGCCAGTCCAGTAGCCCTACTATTCTTTCCAATGTTTTGAACCATGCTTAAGCATCCCATGGTTTGCTTGTGCCTGGGAAGTTCCCTGGCTTCAGTTTCTTCTACTGAATGAGGTACGCTTCTTGCCTTACCCCCTTGCCGGACTACAGATGTAATCGATGGGTCTTCGATCACAACTGGTGCCACTACATTCGCCACCGGCGAGGTAAAATAACGACCTCTAGTTAGCCATCCTAGTGGCAATAACTTGCTGTTGTTCTGCTAACTGTCTCTGTAACTGAGCCACCATGTCTAAGAGATTTGGTGGGGGTACTGACTCTGTTGCCTCTTGCCCTCTAGGAGCTTGCTCCTCGTTTTGGGCCTTTCTAGGACGTCCTCAAATGTATAACTTAACACTTAATGGTAATGTTCCCAAACTTGCTTTAGGATATAACAAGACCTTGGTCTTGATTCTTATCTCATTTCTTAGTCCTAGAACTCGTTCTAGGGCTTAGTAAGACCTTGGTCTTACTCAAAACTTTTATCAAGCACCTTGCGTGTCATAATCCCAAAACTTACTTTTGGGCAAATCAAGTAAGTACTTAAGCATTTCTCTAATATCCATTCTAGGGATTAAACATGATTCCGTGATACTAAGGTATTAAACATGCTTCCTTGTTCTATACACATATGAGTAAGTACTTAAGCATTTCTCTATACTACAATTAAGTAAAGGAGCAATAGAAAAATTGAAACTTAAAGCTTTCTTACTTGAAGACGGCAAGGTTGATGCTGATGTGTGTGTGATGCTGGAGAATGGGAACTGCTCTGATACCACCTGTAGCGACCCGCCTTCTCCTGCCTTAGACGGATCGTTACTTTTGTCTACTTCTCGACTCTAATGCACGACTAAAAATGTGGAAATCTTTTTTTTTTCTTTTTAATCTATCTAAGAATGATATTCTAACTCAAATAGTCATGCAAATACCATGTCACATTTTCTTTCTCAAAAACTCGTAAGGAAATACTTATTGAAACTTGCCTCGCCCAACTCAGCTTACGGGTATCAGTCGACTGATACTGTACCAGTCGACTGATAAGTCTGAAACCTGTTTTTCAGATTCGAAGCCTTGTTTCAAAACTCCACCAAACCTATACTTTCGAGCCATATAAAATCATGACACCATTTCTATGCTCTATACCAGTTTTCTAAACAATTTAGCCAATCAAAACGAATCCATAAACTTGAAATTTGGACTTTTGCGGAATTTAGCAAGTTATGAAAAATCTCCATAGACTTTAAGCTAGAGTTTGTACCAAACTTAACTTCTAACCATTGAAACTCATCACACAAAATTCTGAAACATCCCTAAGGCATTATCAAATGAGAAAGCAACTTTTCTAAACATACTTAAGCAATAAAAACTTGATCAAAGGGAAATTAATACTATCTTGGCACATGCATCTATTTCTCTAACAAAGTATCAATATTTCAAACCACCCACACTTCTACTCATCCAATGCAATCATAAGGATATGTATGCTAAATGAAATGACATGGAATCTTTACTCTAAGAAATTGAGCATGTAAAACTATCCAAAGCTTAAATGTTCGCTAAACTCCATAAAGCAAGAACTTGAAATTTGAATAAACTAAAACATTGTAATTCAAATAACTAAATTGTCTCGTCTCAAGGATCTCTCCAAAATCAGCCACCACACACACTTTACTCAGCACCTCCTCGTCGCCTTCCTTCAGAATTGCTTGCCTTTACCTTTATCTGCAGTAAGAGGAAATGCAACTAGTAAGCAAAAGGCTTAGTAAGTACTATCTAGCTCACAAAATCTCGAAATGTGCAAACATGCTTCTTGAACAATATGAAAATCATATGAGATACTTATATGCTTGAAAGAAAACTAAGAACATGTATAACTCAAAACATGCATACTCAAGCATTAATAAATCTCAATTTACCTTTCTTGGCTCAACTTGAAACTTTAGCTATTCTTTAACTTTTTTGAAAACTCTTTAAACTTTAGAAACTTTGCTAAAGCATATACTTGAAAATACTAATCACTTGGATCCACTGAAGACGTAAGTACCATCTCATGCGCGTTCCCTAAAAGGTTGGGGTAGCGAGCCACCAATCCTAATAGAGCAGACCTTGGTCTACCAGGGCCAAGACCTTGGAATTGGACACCTGGATTTCTTTAACGACGCCCTTGGACGCCGGGTACTGGCCTTAGAAAATAAAATAGCTTTTCTTTCTTTTCTTTCTTATCTGTAAATGCCTTGGCATTTTCTCGAGCACCTCGTGTGCTAAAATCCCTAAGTCTTGACTTTTGGGGATTTCTTAAGGCCTTGGCCTTTTCTTTTCTTATCTTTATCTTCTCTTTTCTTTTCTCATAACTTTTCTTGGACCCTAATCTCATATAGGGCACTCAATAAAATATATAAACATATAATGAACTAAGATCACATGCAAAAATCTTAACAAGAAGTAAATATCTCTTTTAAAAACTTTTAAGGGAAATTCTTGCGGAAAAACTGCCTCTTACTGCAGGTGAGCAGTACTTACATTGATATCTTGGACTTACAACCAAGATTGACGTCTAGAGCTCGGAAGAAACTTGAGATCTCGGAGAATTCTTCGCGCCTACGCGTTCCTCTCGTCGCGGGGATCCCGAATATAGGAATATCTCTTGGAGAAGAGCCTTGACCGGCCCCCTAGAGCTTGGTGTAGTTTCGCCCAGAAGAGGAGGGGTCGGCGTGAGGGTTTGGAGAGGAGAGAAAATAAAACTTCTCTCTTTAATTACCTATTTATACTTATGGGGCGGATTAACCTAACTACACCTTAAATATAGGTCTCTCCATCCTTTGCTGTGCTTGATACCCTAGCCCAGTTGGTCGCGCGCGCTCTTGGTCTCGTGGTGGTCGCGGGTTCGAACGCTCGGCTGCCCATTAAACGTTTTTCCTCTTTTTTTTTCTTTTTCTTCTTTTTTTTTAAATACTAAACGGACTCGGAAAATTCCATAAAAATATTCTAAAAATTCCTAAAAATATCTAGAATATTTCTAAACCATTTTTAAATAATTCTAAGGACTTTAAGAACCAAAAATAGGAATTTTGGGGCGTTACACATTCAATTTTCTCCAGTCATCGGTATAACCTTTTTATTAAAGTGTTGTATTTTAATTCTATATTCGAACTTTAAATTGTAATAATTGTACACAATATAGAATTGCCCATCGTAAACGGTCAAGGACCGTGGGCCTTGGAGTAGGAGTCGACTGCGACTTCGAACCAAGTAAAAATAAACGTGTTAGCATTGATTTGTTTTTCCGCTGCACAAATTACTCTAAGTTTTCTGAAAATTTATCGATCGATATTCACCCTCCTCTATCGATTCTAACCGATCCCACAAGTGGTATCAGAGCGGGTGACTCAAATCTGGTGCAACCACCAGTTGAGCATTTTTTTCAGATTTTTTGAATTTTAAAATTTATTTTCTTTCGTATTTTTTCTCGTTAATCGAGGTTGGTGCAACACCACTCAATTTTTTTATTATTACTATTTTCTGCTGCACTACTAATCTAAGACTTAGTCGTGGGACGAGTTTTTTTTAAAAAAATTTCAGTTTAATTAAATGACCATGCAAGAGGGATACAACACCGCCATACCACCGCTCTTCAGTGGAGAAGATTTCTCCTACTGGAAGAGTAGGATGGAGGTTCACATGAAAACTCAGGTGGACATGTGGATCATTATCCAGTCTGGACTGGAGATACCTAAAAAAGCACAAGGCGTGGTGCAACACTACACTGAGTGGGACGGTCCACTAAAGAAGAAGATCGAGGCCGACGCTAAAGCTACACAAACACTACAATGCGGTCTGACGAAAGAGGAGCTAAACCGTGTCGGACCCTTCAGTAGTGCGAAGGAACTCTGGAACAAGCTGATTGAGCTACACGAAGGTACGTCTGATATGCGGATCAGCAAAAGGGATCTGTTACTCAACAGACTCTGCACGATAAAGATGCACGACGGTGAAACTGCAGCACAGCTCCATGCAAGGATCCAGGAGCTGATGAACGGGCTGCACACCATAGGTCACAAGGTCGAAAATCGTGACCTAATAAGGTATACCTTAAACTCATTCTCGAGAAACACACTGTAGGCATTTATGGTGGATGCCTACAAGGTTTCTAGGAATCTTTCTGAAATAAAATTAGATGAATTGTTTTCTGAGTTAGAATTACATGAACAAACTAATATTGCATTGGTCAAGAAGAGTATTGTGTTTGTTGCAGGTAAAACTAAAGGAAGAACTCAGAAGATGAAGCCTCAACCAGTACCCGAGTCCGACTCAGACTCGGAATCAGACGATGAGGAAGGGGATCGTCCAAAACTGGTCCGGCTAGCTCGTGACTACTACAAGGAGCTCAAAAACTAATAGAACAAGAAGAAGTCAAGCTAGAAGAAGGAAAATCCATCTGAACCCTCAACGAGCCAGAAGACCAAAGGTAACAAAACCTACTACGAATGCAACAAGAAGGGACATTTCCGATCAGAGTGCCCCAACCTAAAGGAGAACAAGAAGGCTCGGAAGAAGAAGGCTCTTCAAGCCACCTGGGACGAGTCATCCTCCGAAGAAGAAGAAGAAGCTCCGCACTCAAATCTCCTTGCTTTGACCCCCTCGAAAAACATCGACTCCAGAACGGAATCAGAACTGGACGAGGACGTTAGCACCGGAAAACTCTCAATCTCGGGGGATGGACAAATCACGATAAGAGGTTATCCAGAATCTGAACTGTATTATTTAATTTCTTACTTGTCACGAAAATTGGCAAAAGCCAACATTCGGGTTGAAACCCTCCGACAGTAAGTCAAACTCCTAAAGGAGGAAGTCAACTCGAGTTCCTTGACTAAACCAGTTCAAGAAGGAAACTCAACTTAAGTTCAAAAGCTTGAGGAAGAGAATTCCCTCTTGAAAACTCAAGTCAAGGAACTCAGAGTTGCCTTAGAACGATTCACTTCGGGTTCCAAGGGTCTTGACATGATTCTTGGAAAACAGAAGTCCGTTCTTAATCGATCCGGACTAGGCTATCGAACTAAATTGAGGCAACGCTCATATTATTCAGTATTGAACCAACCTAGAACTCAAGTCCAAGCATGGCTCCCAAAGCTATGTTTGAATAAACAAGCTGGACCAAACCAGTATTGGATCCCCAAGGACAGGATTCACATCTTGCCTAACCCTTATTGAGGCTTCAGTCCAGGGGGAGCCAATATAAAAACCATCTTTATAATTAGATGATTTTTAAAATTTACTTGCTTGTTGCTTGTTTATTTTTGTAATTTCTTTATTATACTTAGATTTAGGGATGGTTAGTTTAAGGACAAAAGATTTACATAAAATTTGAACAACATAGTATTAAGTGGAGGTGAGATGATAGTACGTTAGGGAAGCCTTTCTAATAAGGTCAAGTAAGGTAAGGCGTATCCTCCTTGGTCTGTTTAGTCTGGTGGAATTAGCCGAAGCTACCGATCCAAAACCTAAGCTAGTTAGACCAAAATTTTTCAAGAAGTAATTTGAAAATGATCTTTCGGTAAAAGGCTTTGTCAAGGAAAGGGTTGTTGCTCCAATAAGCCTACAACCAAAGAAGGCCTCTGTGTCTCGCCAAGACCTGGAAGTCAATTATCGATACTCAAATTTAATTTACTATTTGATAAATTTGAATCTAACACAAATTTTAATTAAATCCTAGATTCAACATCTTTTGAAAATTAATAATTATAACTCTACAATTTTTTCAAAATTAATTCAACATTTTCAAAATTAATTGTCTTTCAAAAATTAAACATTTTTTTTATATTGAAAACCTATCTCACAAAAACCCATAAGGTCAACATGTTTCATAACATTAGATGTGGGTGAGATAGACTAGGTAGTGAAATTCAATTTAATCTATCCCTACCTCTACATAATTGGATCCAAATCAAACATACTTTATGTGTAGGAACATAAAGATTTGGACCAGTGGATGTTGGATAGTGGATGCTCTAGACACATGACTGGGGATAAATTGAAGTTCACCAAAATCAAGTTCAAAAACCTAGGCTCAGTAGCATTTGGCAACAATGCTACACTTAAAGTAATTGGGTCAGGTAACATTGAACTTAACTCAGATTTCATCATTAAGAAGGTATTATTGGTTGAAAATTTCAAATTTAATTTGCTTAGCATTAGCCAACTCTGTGATACTGGTTATGTTGTTACCTTCACCAACTCTGATTGCCTTATTAGAAATCTATAAGACTCAGAGATAACACTTAAGGGTAGTAGGAACAACAACATTTACACGATTAATCTACCCGTAGTACCCAAATATTTTCTGACTCAGTTAGAAGAAACTAACCTTTGGCATAGGAGACTAGGCCACACTCATACCAAACTAATTTCAAAAATAATTCAACTTGGATTAATTAAAGGTGTACCTAAAATTAAGAACTTTGACAATACAATATGTAATTCATGTCAACAAGGCAAACAAACCAAGTCAACTCATAAACCAACCCAATCAGACTTAACCCAAACCACACTTGAGCTCCTACATCTTGACCTATTTGATTGACATGGAGCCAAGTCACTAAGCGGGAATCGGTACTGCTTAGTAATCATAGACGATTACTCTAGATTTACCTGGGTTAGGTTCCCAAAGAGTAAAGATGAAACTTTTAACACATTTAATAATTTGTGCAAAATGATTAAAAATCAAAATGACACAAAAATTAAATGACTTAGAAGTGATCATGGGGGAGAGTTTGAAAATAAAAAATTTGAGGAATTCTGTAAAATTAATGGGTATGTCCATGAGTTTTCTGGTCCTAGAACTCCCCAACAAAATGGGATAGTTGAGAGAAAGAATAGAACCCTTCAAGAAGCTGCTAGGACCATGCTCAACGAATATAACCTAACTAATCAATTCTGGCCAGAAGCGATAAATACAACGTGTTACATTCAAAATAGGGTCTTAATTAATAGAAGACACAATAAGACACCCTATGAACTTTATTATCATAGAATACCTAATTTACATTATTTAAGGGTTTTTGGGTGCAAAGTCCATATATTAAATACTAAGGACTACCTAGGTAAGTTCCAATAAAAATCAACCCCAGGGACTTTCTTAGGATATTCGACAACTAGTAGAGCCTATAGGGTTTACAACAGACAAACACATAAAATTGAGGAAACTACCAACTTAATCTTTGACGAAGAAGTTGAACCAAAATCTGACAATCAAAATCTAAACAAGTCAAATCTTGATCAAGAAGATAATGAACCATCAATTGAACCATTAAATGAACTATCAATTGAACCAACTACTGAGGTATCAACTAAACCAATAACTGAACCTACCCAAGTAATTGAACCAAACACTGAACCAAACCATCCAGCCGGACTTGAGGTTGAACCTAGTTCTAGAAGAACAAAGAAACCCAGACTCAATCATCCATCTGACCAAATCATGGGTGATCCAACCTTAGGAGTCAGAACCAGGTCTTCTTATAGAAATCTTAGTCAGATCACACTTATTTCATAAATTGAACCTAAGACTATAGAAGAAGCCCTACTTGACCCAGATTGGATCATAGCAATGCAAGAAGAACTAGCCCAATTTGAGAAAACCAAGTCTGGGAATTAGTACGTAAACCTGAGGGAAAATCAATTATAGACACTAAGTGGGTTTTTAGAAACAAACTAAATGATCAAGGGGAAATTGTGAGAAACAAAGCCCGCTTAGTAGCTAAAGGGTTTAGTCAAGTCGAAGGGTTAGATTATGATGAAACCTATGCTCCAGTAGCCAGACTTGAATTAATTAGAATGTTATTAGCTTTTGCAGCCAATAGAGGGTTTAAACTATACCAAATGGATGTCAAGTCTGTCTTGCTTAATGGGTTCATAAAAGAAGAAGTATATGTAGGGCAACCCCTAGGATTTGAGGACCTAGACAAATCCAAATATGTATTCAAACTTAGAAAAGCTCTTTATGGGTTGAAACAAGCACCTACGGCATGGTACGAAAGATTATCAACCTATTTAATTTCTAAGGAATTTAACGAAGGTCAAATTGACTCCACATTATTTGTTAAAATCTTAGAAAAAGATATATTCATTGCACAAATATACGTTGATGATATAATATTTGGATCTACAAATTCCAACTTTTTAAAAGACTTTGTCAAAATAATGGAAAGCGAATTTGAAATGAGCTTGGTAGGTGAGCTCAACTTTTTCTTAGGTCTACAAATTAAACAAACCAGGGATGGTAATTATGTTCATCAATCCAAATATGCATAGGAACAAATAAAGAAATTTAAAATGGACAATTCTAAATGCTTAAGTACTCCTATGGCTACAAATGTCAAAATAGATAATGACCCTGAGGGTAAACCAGTTGATCTAAAATTATACCGAAGTATGATTGGTAGCTTACTGTACTTAACTGCTAGTAGACCTGATATTTTATTCTCTGTAGGAATGTGTGCTAGATACCAAATCTGTGCTAAGGAGTCCCACTTAGCAACACTAAAAAGAATTCTAAGGTACATTAAGGGTACCCTAAATATAGGTATTTGGTATCCTAGGACTTCCACTTTTGAATTATCAGGATACTCTGACTCTGATTATGCCGGTTGTAAATTAGATAGAAAGGGTACAAGTGGAAGTTGTCAATTGTTAGGAAATAGTCTAGTCAGCTGGTACAGTAGAAAGCAACACTGCGTAGCTTTGTCCACAACTGAAGCTGAATATGTTGCCCTAGGAGTGTGTGTAGCACAACTTTTATGGATGATGCACACTCTTAAGGATTTCCAGGTTGACTATACCCAAACCAAAGTATTTATTGACAACATTAGTTCAATAAATCTGACTAAAAGTCCAATTCATCACTCCCGAACCAAACATATTGAAGTCAAACATCATTTTGTAAGAGATCATGAAGACAGGGGTGAAATTGGACTTATGCATGTGGACTCAAAATCTAATTTAGCTGACATCATTACTAAACCCTTACCTGAATCTGAGTTTAGCTTACTAAGAAGGCAGTTAGGGTTGTGCTTAGTAGAATAGAATTGATCTATTTTCTTTTAAAAAATCTTTTATATTTTCATAATTTTTTCGAAAATTAGCATTTAATTAAAAAAAATCATTTCTTTTACTTTTGTCTTAAAGTTTGAAACTATTTTCCAACTTAGAGTTTTCAAAAACTTACCCCCTTCAAAACTAGGGGTTTTACGCAAATAGACTTAGCCTAGGCTATAACCCTAGAATTGCATGCACCTATAGATCTAGAAGCCAGCATATCACAAGCACCTTAGGGTACTGTTGATTGATAACCTAGACTGGCTTGAGATGCTTAGGTCTATGCCTTGATTCATGATGATTTAAGTCAGTGCATCTGTAGTAATTGGGGCGATAAATACACTTGAACAACAATCAAGTTAAGTGTTCAAGCTTAGCAAATCTAACTTAATCAAATCACTTAACTTGACTAACCCTAGTGAAAACTACTGTTACATAACAGTTAATAAGTAGCTAACTGGGTTAGACAGGACCCGAACAAGTCTAGTTTAATTGGTTTGGTCCTTTTATTACTTGAATTCACTAGAGTTGGTTCAATACGTACTTAATTTTTTTCTCTGATTCAAAATTGATCTGATCTGCAATTAGTTTCTATTATTTTCTTGATATATGGCAAAGGGGGAGAGAGAGAAGAAAAGAGAGTTATTTTTTTTTTTTCAAATTTTCATCTTCTCAAAAACTTAAAGCTTAGTGCATTAAATTTTCAAATTAAATTTAAATTTAAAGCTCTGATTCTTTCAAAAATGTTTTTCTTAAGTGTATAAATTTTTTTTGAGCAAATAGTTTTTCAAGTGCACAATTTTTTTTCTAAGTAAAAACATTTTCCAAATTATTTTTGCTAAGTAATTTTGTTTATGCACAATTTTTTTTTAAGCAAAATTTCTAAGTGCAGTTTGCCGAGCAAATTTTCTAAGTAAAAATTTATTCTCTAAGCAAAAAATTTCTTAAGCATTTTCTAAGTAAACTTTTTTTTTTCAAATGCACAAACTATTCTTTAGCAAATTTTTTCTAAATGCACAAAATGTTCTCTAAGCAAAATTTTCTAAGTGTGCAAAATTTTGTTTAATGTTTTAAGTGAAAATTGGCTATGTGAATTTTTTTCAAGTAAAATTTTATTAAGAGAAATTTTTTTCAAGTGAAATTTTTTTTTGGTTTGCAAAATTTGGCTTAACTGGAAAATTTTCTAAGTAAAAATTTTGTACAAAAATTGTCTTAAATGATTTTTTTTAAGTAAAAAGTTTGCACAAAAAATTTGGTTAAGTGGAATGTTTTTGCAAAGTTTTTTTTAAGTGAAAATTTTTTCTAAAGTAAAATTTGGGCTTGCAAACCTTTTCTAAAAACTGTGCTAAGTGTAAAAATTATTTGGCAAAACTTTGCTTTGTTTTGAAAAACACTTAGTCAAAAGTTAACACTTAGACATTTTTTTTTAAAAAGCTGCATATTATTGGAACCTTAGGGGAGAATTTATATTTTAGGGGGAGCATAGTAAATAGTATTTCAAAAAGTATTGTTTTTCTTGTTAGACATGTGCTTTAAATACCTTAAACTTAACTTTTGAACTTGGTTGCCATAAATCAAAAAGAGGGAGTTTGTTGGTGCCGGAAGCACTAAAGTCAAACCTGTGTTTTGATAATGATAAAGGGTACAGAAGTTAAGGTTTTATTGTGATCTAACAATGCTACTCAAGCATGTAGGAAAAGTCCTAGGTATACTAGGCACGAAGTTCTGGTTCTAAGTATTGGGCAATACGTCCTGGCCGCAGGCTGGGCACCTAAGTACTGACATAAGGTTGGGCAATAAGTCCTGGTCGTGGACTGGGCACCGAAGACCTGGTGAGTGAAGCTGGGTAATAAGTCCTGGTCGTGGACTTGGCACGAAGACCTGATCCAGGGGATTGGGCAAATGTCCAACCGGAGGAGCCGGTTGGCAAAAAGGTAAACTCTCCTGAGAGGAGTAGGTGAGAACGCGTTCCCCGTAGGAGGGAACACTAAGCGTCGGTTCGACCTAGGGTTCCATTTTAGAAGCCCAAAGTCAGAACAAAGACAGCTCAGGCTGTTAAACTATGCTTAACTTATATCATTTATATGTTATTTGTGTTTTGGAACTAACCCTGGTTGCAAGAACAATGGGATGGAAGTTTCTACTCCCAGGCGCTTGAATGAGGTCAGGCGCTTGTTTGATCAGGCGCCTGTGTTGATACAGGCGCCCCAGACAAGGGTGTTTTCAGGCACAATCGAAGCAACCCTCCAGAACATCATATGAGGCGCCTGTGTTCATACAGGTGCCCCAGACAGCTCAGGTGCCCCAGTTGAAGGGATAAGCGATGACCAAGTCTGCGGATTGAGTTGCGCGCAGAATACACCACGTGTCAGGCGCCCCAGCGACTAGTATATAAAGGGGTTCACCCCCTTGGCTTCAAAGATAACTTCTTTCTACGAATTCTTTCAAGCGCTCTGCTCCAAACGCTCCGTGCTCAAGACTCAAGCGCCAACGACGACCCGCGTCTCCGACATTCAATTTTCTCCGGTCGTCTGTATAACCTTTTTATTAAAGTACTGTATTTTAATTCTATATTCAAACTTCAAATTGTAATAATTTTACGCAATATAGAATTGCCCATCGTAAATGGTCAAAGACCGTGGGCCTTGGAGTAGGAGCCGACTGCGACTCCGAACCAAGTACTCCGAACCAAGTAAAAACAAACGTGTTAGCATTGATTTGTTTTTACGCTGCGCAAATTACTCTAAGTTTTCCAAAAATTTGTCGATCGATATTCACCCCCCCTCTATCGATTCTAACTGATCCCACAGTCGGTATTTGTTTAATTTAATTTAATGTCTTATATTTAATTCTGTATTTGTGCCTTAATGTTTGTAACATTTATCCGAAATATAGAATTGCCCAACATAAACGGTCAAGGACTGTGGGCATTGGAGTAGGAGCCTATCTAGACTCCGAACCCTATAAAACCAAGTGTGTTAGCATTGTGTGATATTTCCTCTGCGTAAAATTCTTTTTAATTCTGAAAAAGTTTTTTCGATATTCACCCTCCCTCTATCGATTCTAAATGATCCCACAAGTGATATCAGAGCGGGTGGCTCAAATCTGGTGCAACCACCGTTTGAGCAATTTTCCGGATTTCGCTTTTAAATATTTTTTTTCGTAATTTTATTCGTTAATCAAGGTTGGTGCAACACCACTCGATTTGTGTTTATTATTATTTTTTGCTACCGCACTACTAATCCAAGACTTAGTCTTGGGACAAAATATTTTTTGTAAATTTTTCAGATTAAGTTCGATGGCCATGCAAGAAGGCTACAACACCGCCAGACCACCACTCTTCTCAGGAGAAGACTTCTCCTATTGGAAGAGTAGGATGGAGGTCCACCTAAGAACTCAGGTGGACATGTGGATAATCATCCAGTCTGGACTGGTGATTCCCAAGAATGCACAAGGCAAGGTGCAAGGCTACACAGAGTGGGACAGACCACTCAAGAAGAAAATCGAGGCAGGCGCAAAGGCCACACAAACATTACAATGTGGCTTAACCAAGGAAGAGTTGAACCGCATCGGACCCTTTAGTAGCGTGAAGGAGCTATGGAACAAATTAATCGAACTGCACGAAGGAACGTCAGATATGCGGATCAGTAAAAGAGATCTGCTACTCAACAGGCTCTACACCATCAAGATGCACGATGGCGAAACAGCAGCACAACTCCACGCAAGAATCCAGGAGCTGATGAATGAGCTGTATACAATAGGTCATAAGGTGGAAAATCGTGACCTAATAAGGTATACTCTGAACTCGTTCCCAAGAAACACACTGTGGGCATCTATGGTGGATGCCTACAAGGTTTCTAGGAACCTTTCTGAAATTAAGCTCGGTGAATTATTCTCAGAATTAGAATTACATGAGAAAACTAATGCTGCAATGGTCGAGAAAAGTATAGCTTTTGATGCAGGGAAAACTCAAGGAAGATCACAGAAGAAGAAGCAACAACCGATACCCGAGTCTGACTCAGATTCGGAGTCTGACGACAATCGAGTAGATCATCCAAAACTGGTCCGGTTGGCTCGTGACTACTACAAGGTGCTTAAGAATCAAACGAGCAAAAAGAAGACGACTCAGAAGAAGGATGATCCAGCTGAACCTTCAACAAGCTAGAAGAATAAAAACAACGTAATGTGTTACGGGCGCAACAAGAAGGGTCATTTCAGATCGGAGTGCCCCAACCTGAAGGAAAACAAGAAAGCTCGGAAGAAGAAGGCACTGCAAGCCACATGGGACGAATCGTCCTCAGAAGAAGAAGAAGAGGCTCCACACTCCAACCTCCTTGCGTTGACCGCCTCAAAAGACATCGACTCTGGAACAGAATTAGACGTCTGCATCGGGAAGCTCTCGATCTCGGAGGACGGACAGATTACAGTAAGAGGTTATCCTGAATCGGAGCTTTACGATCTTATTTCGTACTTGTCACGCAAGTTGGCGATAGCCAACATCCTGGTTGAAACCCTCCGACTGGAAGTCAAACTCCTGAAAGAGGAAGTCAACTCGAGTTCCTTAACCGAGACAGTTCAAGAAGGAACCTCGACTCAAGTTCAAAAGCTTGAGAAAGAGAATTCCTCCTTGAAAACTCAAGTCAAGGAACTCAGATGTGCATTAGAATGATTCACTTCGGGTTCCAAGAATCTTGACATGATTCTTGGAAAACATAAGTCAGTTTTAAATTGATCCGGATTGGGCTATCGAACCAACTCGCGATAACGATCTTATTATTCTATATTGAACCAATCTATAACCCAAGTCCAAGCATGGATCCCTAAGCTAAGTTTGAGCAACCAGGCTAGACTAAACCAATATTGGATCCCCAAGGACAAGATTCACATCTTGCCTAACCCTTATCGAGGCTTTAGTCCAAGGGGAGCCAATATAAAAACCATTTTTATACTTAGATAACTTCTTTTCTTGCTTGATGCTTGTTCTTTTTATTATTTTGCTTAGACTTAGGAATGGTTAGTTAAGGACAAGACTTATTTGAAACTTGAACAACAAGTATTAGGTGGAGGTGAGATGGTAGTACATTAGGAAAGCTTATCTAAAGAGTCAAATAGGGTAAGGCGTACCCTATTTGGTCTGTTTAGTCCGGTGGAACTAGCCGAAGCTACCTCTCCAAATCCTAACCTAGTTAGACCAGAGTTTCTCAAAAAGGAATTTGAAAATGAACTTTCGGTAAAAGACTTTGTCTATGAAAGGGTTGTTGATCTAATAAGGCTACAACCAAATAAGGCCTCTATGCCTCGCCAAGACCTGAAAGCCAATTATCGAAACTCACTTTTAAATTACTATTTGATAAACTTGAATCTAACACAAGTTTTAATTAAATCTTAGATTTAACATAAAATCAAAGATAAGAATAATACATCTCACAAAACAGATAAGTAAACATGTTTTGTCATTTAGAATTGGGTGAGATGTCTAGGACTTAATATTGTAGTTCAGCCCAACCAACCAAAATTAACTCTACAACACTTTTGAAAATTAATTCTACATTTTTCAAAATTAATTCTACACTTAACAGTTTCAAAATTAATTCCAAACATAACATTTTCAAAATCAATTCTACACTGAACATTTATTTAATCAAAATTTCACCTATGATTTTTTCAAATTCAATTTCAAAATCAATTCAACTCATACTAAAAACCTATCTCACAAAAGAAAACCCATAAGGTCAACGTGCTTGATAACCTTAGATATGGGTGAGACAGATTAGACAGTGAAATTCAATTCAATCTATCCTTACTTCTACATAAATGGATCGAAATTGAACATACTTTATGTGTAGGAACATAAATATTTAGACCAGTGGATGTTGGATAGTGGATGCTCCAGATACATGACTGGGGATAAATTGAAGTTCACCAAAATCAAGTTCAAAAACCTAGGCTCAGTGGCATTTGGCAACAATGCCACACTTAAAGTAATTGGGTCAGGTAATATTGAACTAAACTCAGATTTTATTATTAAAAAGGTGTTATTGGTTGAAAACTTTAAGTTTAATTTACTTAGCATTAGCCAACTGTGTGATACTGATTATATTATTACCTTCACCAATTCTGACTGACTGATTAGGAATCTACAAGACTCAGAAGTTACACTTAAGGGTAGTAGGAAAAACAATGTTTACACAATCAATCTACCCGTAACACCTAAATATTTTCTAACTCAACTAGAAGAAACCAATCTATGGCATAGAAGACTAGGTCACACCCATACTAAATTAATTTCAAAACTAACTCAACTTGGACTGGTTAAAGGTATACCTAAAATCAAAAACTTTGAAAATACCATCTGTAATTCATGTCAACAAGGTAAACAAACCAAGTCAACCCACAAATCAACCCAGTTAGACTTAACCCAAGCCACACTTGAGCTCCTACACCTAGACCTATTTGATTCACATGGAGCCAAGTCACTAAGCGGAAATCGGTACTGCTTAGTAATTATTGACAATTACTCTAGGTTTACCTGGGTTAAATTCTTAAGAACCAAAGATGAAACATTTAACTCATTTAATAATTTGTGTAAGATGATAGAAAATCAAAATGACACAAAAATTAAAAGACTTAGGAGTGACCATGGGGGAGAATTTGAAATTCAGAGATTTGAGGAATTTTGTAAAATTAATGGGTACGACCATGAATTTTCATGTCCTAGAACTCTCCAACAAAATGGAATAGTTGAAAGAAAGAATAGAATCCTTCAGGAAGTTGCTAGGACCATGCTCAATGAATACAACCTAACTAATCAATTTTGGGCAGAAGCGGTAAATACAGCCTGTTATATTCAAAATAGGGTCTTAATAAATAGAAGACACAACAAGACCCCTTATGAAATTTATTATCACAGACTACCAAATTTATATTATTTAAGGGTTTTTGGGTGTAAAGTACACATTTTAAATACTAAGGATTATCTAGGTAAATTTCAATCAAAGTCATCCCCAGGGATCTTTCTAGGATATTCAACAACAAGTAGAACATATAGGGTTTACAACAAACAAACCCTTAAAATTGAAGAAACCACAAACTTAATATTTGATGAAGAAATTGAAACAAAACCAACTGTTAAACAAAATCCAAACAATGCAAATCTTGATCAAGAAGATATTGAACCATTAATTGAACCATTCACTGAACTATCAATTGAACCAACTACTGAGGCATCAACTACACCAATATCTGAACCAACCCAAGTAGTTAAACCGATCACTGAACCAAATCTACCAGCCGGACCTCAGGCTGAACCTAGTTCTAGGAGAACTAAGAAACCCAGACTGAATCATCCATCTGACAAAATCTTGGGTGATCCAACCTTAGGGGTCAAAACGAGGTCTTCCTACAAAAATCTTAGTCAAATTGCCCTAATTTCAAAAATAGAACCTAAGACTATAGAAGAAGCCCTACCTGACCCAGATTGGATCATTGCAATGCAAGAAGAACTAGCCCAATTTGAGAAAAACTAAGTCTGGGACTTAGTACCTAAACCTGAGGGTAAGTCAGTTATAGACAATAAGTGGGTATTTAGAAACAAGCTAAATGATCAAGGGGAGATTGTGAGAAACAAAGCCCGCTTAGTAGCTAAAGGGTTTAGTCAAGTTGAAGGGCTAGATTATGATGAAACTTATGCCCTCGTAGCCAGACTTGAGTCAATTAGGATGATACTAGCTTTTGCAATCCATAGAGGTTTTAAACTATACCTAATGGATGTCAAGTCAGCCTTTCTTAATGGGTTTATAAAAGAAGAAGTGTATGTAGGGCAGCCCCCAGGATTTGAAGACTTAGACAATCCTGAGTATGTGTTCAAACATAGGAAAGCCCTTTATGGGTTAAAATAAGCACCTAGGGCCTGGTACGAAAGACTCTTAACCTACTTGATTTCTAAGGAATTTAACCAAGGCCAAATTGACTCAACTGTATTTGTTAAAACCTTAGAAAAAGACATATTTATAGCTCAAATTTACGTAGATGACATAATTTTTGGGTCAACTAATTCTAACTTTTTAATAGACTTTGTTAAAATTATGGAGAGTGAGTTTGAAATTGTAACGCCCGCTTTTTTTTTTCTTTTCATAAAGCGGCGTTACGTTAACATACTTAGGGCATGTAGACATCCTAATGCAGCGGAAACCTTTAAACTTACACCTACATGCACTTACTACCATTCCTAGCATCATAACATGGGAACTTGGCATATTAACTTTATACTTAGCATCATATCATGTCATACTTTAGCATCATGTCATGGAGTCACATTCAAGTACTTAATAGTAAAGGTAGAGTTCTATCATAAGACGAGCAACCATATTGCTCCTTGGCCAAGTCACTATCACACACATTCTTTGATGCCCTCCTGCTGTTTCCTTACTGTCCCCTTGCGTGATCTGCGGTATAAGGAAATAAGACTATAAGCACACAGGCTTAGTAAGACTCTTTCCTACTCACTAAAACCATTCATCATTTAATCATGAGCACATAAGACATTAACATACTTAGTGCCTTACTTAGAACATAAACTTTTCCATCACTTAGCATGCATTCGTCATGTCATGAACATAACTCAAACACATTCGTAGCATGACATAACATAACCATAAAAACATTCATGGCGTGGCATAATACTTGACATAGACATCAACATTGTAAACATTCATAGCATGGCATAATACTTGGCATAAACATAATCAAATCAACATAACCTCATAAACATTCTTAGCATGAACCTAAATAAAATTATGGCATTCCAACTTAGCAATAACATAATTAAATCATGGCAACCTAAACTAGCATGAACATAAATAAAATCATGGCATTCTAACTTAGCATAAACATAAATAAATCATGGCATCCTAAACTAGCATGAACATAAATAAAATCATGACATCATATATTAGCATAAACATACATAAAATCATTTGCATAAACATACCTTTCATAAACATACTTTTCGTAAACATACTTTTCGTAAACATAATGCATAACATGGATGAATGCATGAGCAAATGCACATATATATATAAGGATGCTTAATCTTTAAAACATCATGCTTTTAAATACTTTAACATAATCATATCATTCATTGGGCCCTGGCTTGTACCACATTCATTCATCATATGCGCGCATCCCTAAGTAAATACGAGGTAGCTAATCTCGACCTACTAGGGTAAGGACAGCTTCATCGGTAGTCCCGAACCGTAAGGACAGCATCATCGGTAGTCCCGAACCATGGACAGCTTCATCGGTAGTCCAGAACCGTGGACCTTACTTAGGTCCGGTACAAGCCCATAAAATAAAATAAAATGCTTTTACATGCTTTCTCATTCATCATCATTCATAGCATATTCATTCATTCATCATACTTAACATCATCATTATGCCTTAAAGGCATCATCATTCATAGCATATTCATTCATTCATCATACTTGACTTCCTTCATCATTTTCATTCTTAGATATGACATATGTGCACATCATTCATGAAGCATGGCATACATACAAGTTATTCATGGCATACATACATATCATTCATAAGACATGACATTCATACATATCATTCATAAGACATGGCATACATACATATCATTCATAAATCATGGCACATGTCTAAACATTTTATGACCTAACATATATTTCATGTCATATAAACTAAGGGTTTGGTTAACATAGAATTCTTCTACCTTACTTAACATTCATCTTGGTAACCTACACCCAAGCATCTTGGTAGGTTTAACCCAACCCTAGCCCTAGGTTAGGTCCTTGGCCAAAAGCCCCAAGGAAACCCTAGGTCCATGAACTTCACCTAACTTCCCAAACAACATCTCCTACATTCATACTAAGCCATAGGAAACATTTTGAGTTCATACTTAAGACCAACCCTAATCCTTTAACCCTATTCTTGCTCTTGGCCGAAACTTCAAGGTCATGGGGGCATGGAGAAATTCCATTAAAACCCCAAATCAATTGCTTAAACACCAACCATACCTTACCATAGGGCCATTTGGGGCCCTTACTTGAAATGAGTCCTAACTTTCCACCCTATTAGGGTACTTGGCCAAAACCTATAGGGTCTCTAGGCCATGTGAAACATTCACATAAATACCGTCCATCTCCCTTATATCATGACAATACATAAAACAAACACTTGGGGTTTTAAACCCAACCCTACACAAGGGTTCTTGTTGTTGGCCGAAACCCTAGGGTATCCTAGGGTACTCCAAAAATTCCCAAAAATTATCCTTAATCTCTAAACATCATAAGGGAACATTAAATAACATTATAAAGATTTTTAGCATCATTATGGACCCTAAAACATTGTGGCTGAACCCATAGGGTCTCTAGGGTGTTGATTTTGTTTCTTCCATGTTGGCCGAAACCCTAGGGTGTCCTAGGGTACTCCAAAAATTCCCAAAAATTATATTTAATCTCTAAACATCATAAGTGAACATTAAACAACATTATCAAGATTTTTAGCATAATTATAGACCTTAAAATCATGGTGGCCGAAACCTACAAGCCTAAGGTTCTTGGTTTTCTTTTCTTTCAACATCAAATCCAAAACTAACCAATATATCATGCTAAAAATCATGAAAATCATAAGGAACTATTATACCACAGGTGAGGGAGTCTTACCTTGGGTTTCTTGATTTTTCGAACCTTGAAAGGGAATCAAAAGAACTCCTTAGACCTTAAGTCGAACTCCTTAGACCTTAAGTCACCTCTAGCCCTTGTAACCTTGGGAACCCTTTAGATCTTGGAGATGAGACCCTCTTGTGAAGCTTTTCCAAGGGAAATCTCCTCTTGAGATTTTCGGCTAGAATGAGGGAGGAAGAAAGAAACTCCCAAACCCCCTCTTTATAGCACATTAAGGAGGGTAAGTGAAGAGTCATGGTGTCTCTTCCTCTTCCCCTAAGCCTTAACCAAACTCCATTTCATTTCCTCATAGAAATCCCTTGCTAGGTGAGTTGTTTAGAGCATGCATGGTTATACAAGAGGTCCAAGGTTCAAATCCTTGGTGCATGCATTAATTTTCCATTTTATTTTTATTTTATTTTTCCTAATATTTGAAAATCCCCTAAAAATTCCCCCATAATTATGTTAATATTTCTCATTAAAACCCCTTTATATTTCTATAAATTTTTACCTAAAATTTATCAATAATCATGGTACTAGAAAGCCCATATAAGGCCCATTAGTGCCTAACTTCTCAATTTAAATAGGAAACCATGCTAAAACTCACCCATAATCATACTAATATTCCTAATTAAAATCCATTTATATTTATATTAAATTCTACCTAAAATCCACTAATAATCATGGTACTAGAAAAACCCATATAAGGCCCATTAGTACTTAGTTTCTCAATTTAAATGAGAAAAATCATGGATTTCTAAGCTAAGATTCGTACTAATATTTCTAGGTCCCTCGGAAAATTATCTAGACATACTTAATATTTTAAGAAAATATTAAGAGAATTTTCCGGGTCGTTACAGAAATGTGCTTGGTGTAGGACCAATGCCGTCGATAGAGGGGGGGGGTGAATATCGACCGTCAAATCTTCTCGCGGAAACTCGACTTACTTTTGAACTTCGTTCTAAATAGAGCGTTAGTAGCACAGCGGAAAATAGAAAAATAATGAACAAAAACAACCGACAGATTCCACGCGGGATTTACTTGGTTCTCAACCCCCCAGGGTCAGTACATCCATGGCCTAAGCACGTGAACGCCCGTCCACTATTGGTCTCCTTTCCAGACTTTTCGGAGGCGGAGAAACCCATCTTACAGTGCAATAATTAGAATAAAAAATATAGGAAATTCAGTGCAGAATAATAAAAGCAAACCAAAACAAAATGGTCGAAGACTCGACCGATCTGGACCTCCGAAGTGTCGCGCACTTCCTGCTGGAGCCTCCCAGTCGTAGAGCCTCATCTTTAGCGCTTTATCATCAGTCAGAAAGCTCAGAATGGATCTTGGAAGTTGTGTCCTGAGCCTTGGGGTCGAAGCCCCTTTTATAGGCTTCATTGGGGCACCTGTGATCACCGGGGCTCCTCAATAGGCTGGGTCAAAATTTATCTCCATGCCGAACTCGGCGAAGCAGATAAGGCCTCTGACCAGGGCGCCCTGGACCTCCCAGGCACCTCAATGAAAGCTTATCTCTGATTCAAACTCGCAGCAGCAAATACAGCTTCCAACCAGGGCGCCTGTATCATCCTGGGCGCCTGAATGGAAGCCTGTTCTGCCTTCCTTCACTGAACTTATTTTCCTTCATTGACTGAGGCACCCCAGTTGATGGGGGCGCCTAGCTCCATTAGGGTGCCCCCTTCAATGGGGGCACCTAGCTGGCTAGCTTCCAGCCACTTAGTGTGTTGTTTGTCTGCTTTGTCTTCCATTCTAGGTACCTGCAAGATACATAAATACAAAGCAAATACACACACATTCTTAACCTTAAGGACTTGATTCTGACTTCAGATTTCCACGAAACCCTAGGTCGAACCGACACAAGTTCCCACCCCGGGAACGCACCTTTCCCCTACTCCTCTCAGGAGACGGTTGCCACCCAGTCCGTTCGGGTGGACTTTTGCTTAGCCTCTGATACTCTCGGATCTCGAGACGTCCGAACCCCGACCCATCTCTACTTTTGTCTTTAGTCATCACTCAGCTAAGTTGCTCAATCCCTCGGACTATGACTTCGTGCCCAAACCCTAGGTCCAGGACTTAGTGCCTAACTTCACTTATCAGGACTTTTGCCCAACTTCACTCACCAGGACTTATTGCCCAGCTTTACTCACCAGGTCTTCGGTGCCCAGCCCTCAGCCAGGGCTTAGTGCCCAATTCCACGAACCAGGACTTAGTGCCCAACCCTCGGTCAGGTCTTAGATGCCCAGCCCTCGGCCAGGACTAAGTGCCCAATTCCTCGAACCAAGACTTCGTGCCCAATTCTTCGAACCAGGACTTATTGCCTAGGTTTACTAGGACTTTCTTTCACTTTGGTACTCCTCTCTTGACTTACCCTTCCCTTGTTCAAAGTGTCACTGACTTAAGCATATTGTCAAACATTGAAACCCTTAGAGGAGGACATCACTGATGCAACTTGCACCAACAATCTCCCCCTTTTTGATGTTTGACAATATCTTAAGTTAGATTGGTTGAACGGGCTAAACTTTGATAAAAATAATCTAAGTTTTGAAAATACATTTTGATCTTTGGGAGAAAAATATTTCTAAGATAAGCTCACTCTCCCCTTTTTTGAAAAAGAGTTTTTGATTTTCATTGATCCTTTGGGAAGAAACAAAAATTTTCTAACTTAAGCTCTCACTCTCCCCCTTTGTCATACATCAAAAAAATGACCAAAATACTTGCACCAACAATAAAAGATTTTCTTTTGAAAGTACTTAGTATAATTTTTTACTTAACTTGATTTCTTTTCCAGTCTGACACAATCCTAGGAATCTTTGTCAAATACAAGGACATTTCCCTATATGTCCTGGAAATTCTCCAAACTCAAGAAAATATTATTTCAAATTGATTATATAAGTTTAAAAATATACGTTTTTGAAAATGATGATAAAAAATGATTTAAAATGATAGAAACATTATGTTTTCAATAGGACTTAATAATGCAGTTCATGAAAACATATTATTAAGTTATTAAATAATTCTTTTAATTTGACCTCTCCTAAACTTGACTCAGTCCTAGGAAGTTTGTTGATCACAAGTACTCTTCCTCTAAGTCTTTTAGGGTTTAGTTCAAATCAAAGGAATTATCTAAAAATTTCAAAACAAATTATTGCCAAAAACATTGGTCAGAAATTCTTCTTTTGACTCAGACTCCCCCTAAATTTGACACATTCTCGGAGTCCTTGTAGATCATTAAGTAGACCTCCTCTGTGTCTTTAGGGTTTATCAAAAGAACATCTTTGAATGATAGTATGGTAATTTTTAAGAAGATAAGTTTTTAGAAAATTCAACTTGGAATGAGAATAACTTTTTAAAGCATAACCCCTTTTTTCGAATGATAATAATGTTTAAAGTACAATTTTTGAAAAACATTTCAAAAGAATAAAAATACTCCCCCTGTACCTGACACCGTTTGACTCTATCTAAGTGCCTTAAGGAACTTTAGTGTTGTCCAAGGAGGCTTGTGTCTAATTGTGTGAGTCAAACAATTTTTCAAAAAGATATAATTTTTGAAGACATATAATATATTGGCAATCAGACAAGCATGAATCTATAAAAACATTATTATGTTAAAGCACTATTTTGATGATATATTTTTAGAAACATATTCTAACAATTTTGAAAAATATTTTTCAATTTATTAATCCTTACCATCTCACCCATTCTAGATGTCTCAATACAGCACACATGGTTGTCTTATGGGTGCATTGTGAGATGCTTGAATCATTTTTCTTAATTCATTGTTAAATCTAAGATTTAATTGAAACTTGTGTTAGATTCAAATTTATCAAATCGTAAAGTGAATTTGATTTTCGGTAATCGGCTTCCAGGTCTTGGCGAGGCACAAGGCTTTCTTTGGTCGTAGCCTTATTGGATCATCAACCCTTTCCTTGACAAAGCCTTTTATCGAAAATTCATTTTCAAATTACTTCTTGAAAAATTTTAGTCTAACTAGCTTAGGTTTTGGATCGGTAGCTTCGGCTAATTCCACCAAATGACTTCCCTAACATACTATCATCTCACCTCCACCTAATACTAGGTTGATCAAGTTTCAATTATTCTTTTCCTATAGCCGTTCTAAATCATGCATAAAATTAAACATGAATGACATAGCATAAATTTTCAAGAAATATTAGATGCATGTCCATGGCATTAATGCATGATTCAAACAAGTCAAAATATTTAATTAAGTTTCTAAAGATGTATCAAATTCTCGATTTGATACATGTCGTGTGAACCCTCGAATATGCCAATCCACTTTAACATATTTAATTTTATTTGATTGTTGTGGTTCGGGTAAGATTTTATTTAGTTCGAGTTTAAGTTATTTAAGAATTAATTGGGATTAAATTAATCAAGGATTAATTGAAGTTGAATTAATTAAATTAATTAAGAATAAAAATTA
This sequence comes from Boesenbergia rotunda, assembly GCA_024364735.1. Taxonomy (NCBI): domain Eukaryota; kingdom Viridiplantae; phylum Streptophyta; class Magnoliopsida; order Zingiberales; family Zingiberaceae; genus Boesenbergia; species Boesenbergia rotunda. The sequence continues at coordinate 647,104 of JAGFNQ010002510.1, forward strand.
ATTAAGGATTAATTGAAATTGAATTAATTAATTAAGAATAAAAATTAATTAAGGATTAATTGAAATTGAATGAATTAAATTAATTAATTAAGGATTAATTGAAATTGAATTTATTAATTAAGAATAAAAATTAATTAAGGATTAATTGAAATTGAATTAATTAAATTACTTAAGAATAAAAATTAATTAAGGATTAATTGAGTTAATTAAGATTTAATTAAATTTGAATTAATTAAGGTTTAATTGATTAATTAAGATTTAACTGAATTTGAATTAATTAAGGATTAGATGAATTAATTAATATTTAATTGAATTTGAATTAATTAAGGATTAATTAAATTAATTAAGATTTAATTGAATTTGAATTAATTAAGGATTAATTGAGTTACTTTGAGTTTGAATTAATTAAGGATTAATTAATGCTGGAATAATTAAGGTTGAAATGATTAATCAATAGTTGTGGGTTTAAGTTCATAATTTTCATTATTTCGAAAATCTCTAACTCATCCATTATTTCGAAAACCCACTATAGTTGTGGGTTTTCTAACAATTCTGATTTGTTTGAATCTTTGTAAATTTTATTAACTATAGCCTTAATTTCAATATCCTCCACATCCTCATCATCAAGATTATCTCCTTTTATATCTTCATAATAGGTGGAGTAATATGGGCCATTAGTTAATATTTCAGGATTATTCAAGAAATAATTAAATTATTATCTAAAGAGTTTTCAATATCCTTAGAAATATTCTTAGCATTATCTTTAATATCTTCAGGATTAATCTCACAATTTCCAGAATTATCAGTAAGATTTTTAAATTTGATTTCAGAGTTATCCTTAAGATTTTTAAATTTAAATTCATAATTATCTTTAAGATTTTCAAATTTGAATTCAGAATTATCTTTAAGATTTTCAAATTTGAATTCAGAATTATCAGATTTAATTTCTAAATTGTCTTCAGGATTATCAGATTTAATTTCTAAATTATCTTCAGGATTATCAAATTTAATAGAATTAATTTCAAAATTTACAGAATTAAAATTATTAGAATTTGCATATTTAATTTCAGAATTTACTTTAGAAATTATCGAGTTAACATTAAGGATTACAATATTAATTTCTGATATTTTAACATTATATACTTTTTCTAACTGGTCATGCAAGATATTTACTTGACTATGCAAAAATTCTAATTTATCAGAAAAATTATCTAAATTATCTACATAGGATAGTGTAGGAATTTGAAAATATTTCGGAACGTAAATTTTGCGTACCTTTGCCGGACATATATTCTTGTAGTGTCCGTATTTTTCGCACTTGAAGCATTTGATGTGATCTTTGTTCCTCCGGACTCTTGGCGCTGATATTTCCTTTGCCGCCGGTGAAGAACGAGTCTTACGAGTAGGACACTGATTTTTATAGTGTCCTCTCTCCCTGCACTTGAAACATATTATATGGAATTTGAAAACTGACATTTAAAATAAAATATACCTTATTCACCCCTGGGCTCCCCCTCAGCTCTTGACGTCATTGCTCCGTCGGTGGTTAGTCTGGTGAAGAGCGGTCTGGCACTGATACCAATTGTAGGACCGGTGCTGTCGATAGAGGGGGGGTGAATATCGACTGTAAAATCTTCTCGCAGAAACTCGTCTTACTTTCGAACTTCGTTCTAAACAGAGCGTTAGTAGCACAGCGGAAAATAGAAAAATAATGAACAAAAACAACTAACAGATTGCACGCGGGATTTACTTGGTTCTCAACCCCCCAGGGTCAGTACATCCAAGGCCTAAGCACGTGAACGCCCGTCCACTATTGGTCTCCTTTCTGGACTTTTCGGAGGCGGAGAAACCCATCTTACAGTGCAATAATTAGAATAAAAAATATAGGAAATTCAGTGCAGAATAATAAAAGCAAACCAAAACAAAATGGTCGAAGACTCGGCCGATCTGGACCTCCGAAGTGCCGCTCACTTACTCCTGGAGCCTCCCAGTCGTAGAGTCTCGTCTTTAGCGCTTTGTCGTCAGTCAGAAAGCTCAAAATGGATCTTGGAAGTTGTGTCTTGAGCCTTGGGATCGAAGCCCCTTTTATAGGCTTCATTGGGGCGCCTGTGATCACCGGGGCGCCTCAATGGGCTTGGTCAAACTTTATCACCAGGGCGCCTGTGATCACCGGGGCCCCTTTTATGGGCTTGGTCAAACTAGGAATTCGTGCCCAATTCTTCGAACCAGGACTTATTACCTAGGTTTACTAGGACTTTCTTTCACTTTGGTACTCCTCTCTTGACTTACCCTTCCCTTGTTCAATGTATCACTGACTTAAGCATATTGTCAAACATTGAAACCCTTAGAGGAGGACATCACTGATGCAACTTGCACCAACACTTGGTAGGTGAACTAAACTTTTTCTTAGGTCTCCAAATAAAACAAACCAGGGATGACAACTATGTTCATCAATCCAAATATGCAAGAGAATTAATTAAGAAATTCAAAATGGAAAACTCTAAAAGTTAGGTACTCCCATGGCCACAAATGTCAAAATAGACAATGACCCTGAAGGTAAATCAGTTGACTTAAAATTATACAGAAGCATGATAGGTAGTTTATTATACTTAACGGGAAATTGTTGGTGACCTAGGTGGGAGGGACTTCCTTCCTCGGAGAAAAATTTTCGGGCGATTCAAAGGCGAAAAATTTTTCGCTCTGGGCGCGCGCGTCCGGAGATGGTGGCGCAAGCCACCGGTGGCCCTAGGGCACCGGCGACAAATCCGCAATACCCCCCTCCACTCACCGCCTCCTCCTCCTTTCCACCTTTGGTCCCCTCGCGAGATGCAGATCGATCGATCTCCGACAACGCCTCTCCATCATTAGCAACTGAAAAGGAGATGTCGGTTGCTGCCCAATCTTAGATAGGCTTAAATCCTTCTCAGACGATGGTGGCTAAGCATAATCCTGATTCTGTTAATCCTTCAAAGATTGCGAAGACACCTCCTGTTCTTGCTTCTTATGCGTCGATTGTGAAGCCGGCTTCTCCTTGTACACTTAAAAAAAGCTTCGATGATGTGGGGACATCCTTCAAGCCAATCACAATCTACAACAACAAGCCTGGAGTCTTCTATTCTGAGGAGGAGATACTAAATTTGGCTGAATCGTATCAATTTGCTCTGATTGGGAAGTTTTCAGGTTGGCGACCTAGTCAAGCAGTAGTCCTTCAAGCTTTTGACAATTTAGGGTTATCTAGCAATTTCAACATCAGATTCTTATGGGCAGGCTATATTTTTATCCATTTAACCTCAAATGAGGACATGGCTCGCATCTGGGGGTGTGGCCTTTGGTTTATAGGAGGTGTGGCCTTAAGGATTTTCAAATGGTCACCTCATTTTTCTTATGAAACAGAATCTTCAGTGGTTCCGATTTGGGTTCAGCTTCCTGATCTACCAATCCACATGTTCAACAAATGCACTCTTTTCTCCATAGCCTGGATTATTGGGAAACCAATAAAAATTGATGAGGGTACGACTGACGGAACTAGGTTATCAGTTGCTAGAATATGTGTAGAAATCGATTTGCTCAGACCCAAGATAGATGATTTCTGGATTGGCATTGGAGAGGAAAAACGGCTTCAAAAAGTTATCTATGAAAGGCAGCCAAAATATTGTATAGACTGTAAACATTTGGGACATAATGAGAAGGAATGCTATGTAAATGGTAATAAACCAAAACCAAGGTGGAATGCTACCAAGAATGATTCTAGTAAGTTAGAGGCAGTCTCGAATGTTCTGAATAACAGAGAAAAGGAAGTGGATTTTAATCTCCCTGAGCTTCAAGCTGGAAAGTTGCCTGTGAGCTATTTGGAGAAACAGAAATGGGTTAAAAAGAATGGACAAACTCAAGGTCATGTTGCTGACAATAAAAGAGCTAGAATTTCTGATAATCAATTTCATTTATTAGCTGATTTGGAAAATGATGAACAAGGGGATACTAGAGGCCCACTTTCCTCCCAACCAAGGAATTGTAATGGTATTTCAGATATGGCTTCAGATCTGCAATTCACTCAAAAAATGCACAAGGATAATTTGATAAGTTCTGAGCATGTCAAGTTTGATGGAAACTTTCAGCAATTTTTGAACATGGGGGAAGAGCTTTGTGTTCATAATGCTGCAGTTGCTTCAGAAGATAGACTGAATCATCTATCAGATAATTCAGATCAGGAGGAAGATGGTAACTTTTGGGAAGAGCAGGAGATTCCAAATGAAACTGTCTTGTCCAAATCTTTTGAAGTGGAGGAAGAGTATGATGGTTTAGAGGCTGAGCTGCCGCAAGGCAATTTATCCCCTGCTTTATTATCCAGTTCAGATAGGGGGAAAAAACCTGGTATTGCAAATAAAAAAGGAGTGCACAGAAAGAATATCAGATTTAAAGTAATTGCACAAGATAATATACATCTTGAGGAGAATGAGGCTGCAAAAATTTCTGTTGATACAGAATCCGCAGAAAACAGGGGACTTCTACAACTTCAAGGTACATCATTAGCTGCTGTTAATAAAAAGAAGGGAAAGAGGCCTCTCATTCCTAATAATATACCTAATGTTGGTCGTATAGAAACTAGAAGCAAAGCTCAGGGACAAAGGTTTGCCTCCTCTTCAATATTTTAATGTCTGGTATTATTTGGAACATTAGAGGGATAGGTAATAAGGCATCCCTGCGCAGAGTATTATTTTTGAAGAGGTTTTATCATCTTAACTTCCTGGGAATCCTAGAACTTTTTATTCAATTAGATGAAGCTTCCATTACTAGAAGGTTGGGCTTTGAATCAATTATATCCAATTGTTCTGGAAAAATATGGTTTTTGTTTGATCATAATATTTTGTGTAGAACTCTATGCGATCATGATCAGTTCTTACACTTAGAAATAAGCTCGCAGGTTTTTCCTATTAATATGTTAATTACGGTGATATATGCAAAATGCAGCCAGCTTGGGAGATCCTCTCTTTGGGGAAAACTCCTAGATATCAAACCAAATAAAGATGCTTTTTGGCTAGTAGGAGGTGACTTCAATGTGATCTCTAACTCTAGTGAATGCTCTAATGGTTTTATTTCCAGATTGGGGCCAACAAATGATTTCAATGATTTTATTATGCTATCTGGTTTGCTAGATTGTGGCTACGTGGGTGATAAGTATACATGGACAAATGACAAAATCTAGAAGAGGCTAGACAGAATGCTTGTTTCTCCTTCATGGCACACTCATGATTTTTCAGTTCGGATAGAGCATTTGAGCAGGGCAGCTTCAGATCATTGCCCTTTATTGATCACTTTCCCTGGTTTCACCAAGTCGGCTCCTTCCTTTCGGTTTCAGAATATGTGGATTCAACACCACAATTTCCTACAAACGGTCAAGTTGAACTGGATGTTGCCGACCTCTATATCTGGGCTTTATAAATTGCAGTTTAAACTGAAACGACTCAAGTCTCACTTAAAATGGTGGAATTGGGAAGTATTTGGTAATATACATGATAATATCAAGAAAGCAGAGGATTTATTTGCAGCTGCAGAAAGGGATTTTGACTCAGAACCCACGGAAACGAATAAGCTGAAGAGGGCAAAATATCAAGCTTTGCTTTTCCAAACACTTAATATGGAGGAAGCCTTTTGGAAGCAAAGGGCCGCGGCTAAATGGGCAGTTGAAGGTGAAAGAAATACTAAATTCTTCTATAACTTGGCGCAGAAAAGGAAAATGTCAAGCAGAATCTTTAGAATTTGGGAAGATGGTATATGTCTAGAAAAATCAGAAGAAATTAATGCATCAGCTGTGGTTTTTTTTGAGAAGTTACTGACTGGTGAAAATTTCTCTTGTGATTCGGTCAATTTCGATTGTATTTCATCTATTATATCTGCCGAGGAGAATTCAAACCTCACAGATCTGCCGACCTTGGAGGAGATCAAACAAACTATATGGGGAATGGGTAGAGACAGTGCGGCTGGTCCGGATGGTTTCTCTGTTGAATTTTATGTGGCTTGCTGGGAAATAATAAAGGAAGATGTGTATGAGGCAGTTTTGGATTTTTTTCATGGCAATCCTATGCCAAAAGGGATGGTGGCTACCACGATAGTATTGATTCCCAAGATAGACAATGCACAGCAATGGAAAGACTTTAGACCTATTAGTTTGTGCAACGTCTCCAATAAAATCATCTCCAAACTAATTTCTTCAAGGTTGGGACAGATTATGGGCAAATTATTTCTCCTTCTCAAAGTGGTTTTGTAGTTGGTAGATTGATTTCAGACAACATTTTATTAGCTCAAGAACTTAATCACAAACTGAACTACCATGTTAGAGGTGGTAATTTGATTTTAAAATTAGATATGGCTAAAGCTTTTGACAGAATTCAATGAAGCTTTCTATTTAAAGTCATGGAAGCATTCGGCTTTTCTGGTTGTTTTATAGGATTGATCCGGAGCTGCATCACTGATTGTTGGTTTTCTATTAAAGTTAAAGGACATTTGGCAGGGTTCTTTCAATCAAAGAGGGGACTAAGACAAGGTGACTCTCTATCCCCTCTCTTATTCATAATTGCTGCTGAGTTTTTATCTAGAGGATTAGATAAACTCTTTTCCAAGTTCCCGCAATTATATTTCTCATCAGGCTGTGATGCTAGGATATCTCATCTAGCATATGTGGACGATATTATGATTGTAATGAATGGGGCTGTCAATAATGTCAAGAGAGTAAAACAATTTTTAGATGAATATGAATCTTGTTCTGGGCAATCGGTTAATACAGGTAAAAGTTTATTTTTCCCTGCAAAGAGTATCAATAGTGCTCGGATAAATCAAATTGTAACAATTACTGGATACAGGGAAGGCTCTCCTCCTCTCATATATCTAGGGGTTCCTATTGCGGCTGGAATCAGAAAATCAAGCTACTTCCAACCTTTAATTGAGAAGGCACGCAGGAAACTTCTTGGCTGGAATATTAGTAGATTAACCTATGGGGGTCGTTTGACACTCATACATAGTGTGCTTTCCTCAGTTCCTTTATATATATTGCAAGTCCTTTTGCCACCTCTTTCGGTCCTTTATCAATTGGAAATGATTTTTGCAAACTTCTTTTGCGGTTCTACGCATGGAAATAGGAAAATACATTAGGTGGCTTGGGCAGAAGCTTGTAAACCAAGGTCTGAAGGAGGCTTGGGGTTAAGGAAGTTGTCAGATATTGCCACAGCAATGGCCATGAAGTTATGGTTTAGGTTTAGAGAGCAAAAAACACCTTGGGCAGCTTTCTTAAGTAAAATGTATTATAGATTAAAACATCCAAGTGTAGTACCAATTAGCTGCAAAAGTTCTCCTTTTTGGCGCAGGCTAATAAAAATTCGCAGCTTTGCAGAAGAAAGAATCGGATGGATCATTGGGCGTGGTGAGATAAGTTTTTGGTATGACAATTGGTTGGATTGTGGTCCTTTGTACCAAACACTGCAGGTGGTTGGAAATTTAAAGTGCAAAATTACAGATTTCATTGATAACCATGGCTGGAAAGTGAATATATTGCAAAAGATTTTGCCGGAAAAAATGGTGATGGAAGTTTTAGAAGTGGTGATCCCTGCAATGGAAGAAAAGGAAATTCATACAGAGAGTCACTGCACTGTTTCAGATTATATTATTTGGAAGCTTGCTTGGAATGGGGAATTTTCACTGAAATCCGCCTGGAATTCTATTAGAAACGCCCAGCCATCAGCCTCCATTTGGGATGCTTGCTGGAGCAAACTGCTGTGTCCAAGTGTTTCAATTTTCACATGGAGGTTTTTGAGGAAACGTCTTCTAGTGGATGAGATTTTACAAGGGAGAGGGGTTCATTTAGCCTCAAAATGCCTTTGTTGTGAATCCTTGGAGACTTGGGATCACCTATTTTTTAAGAGTATTGTTGCTGAAAATGTTTGGATGTTTTTCGGGCAACTATTTGGAGTTGACAGATTTTTGCTTTTGGACAGCTGGAGGATAGGTTCATCTTGGGCTCGCAATGGACACATAAGAGAAGCCATTCCTTTTCTTATTGTGTGGTCTCTTTGGAATACTAGAAATGAAGCCAAGCACCAAGGAATAAAACCAAAGGCAGAGAAAATCATATGGAAGATTAGAAGCTATATTCACTTAGGAATGGTCTCAGGTTTGATTAAGCACCATCACTGGAGGAAATACAAAAGCACAGCTCGAGCTTTGGGTTTTCATGTAACCAACAGAGAAAAAATAACTGTTTCAGTGGTATATTGGAGGAAACCGAGTTTTGGAACGTTCAAACTAAATATAGATGGCTGCTCTAAAGGAAATCCGGGTCCTTCGTCTTATGGGGTTATCATCAGAAACCATCAAGGACAGATTCTCTCTACAAAATGTGGCATGATTGGCAATGGTACAAACATTAGAGCTGAATTAAAAGCTATCCTAGTAGGACTAGAGCTATGTGTGGAAAATCTTTGGTTTCCTCTATGGCTTGAGTCGGATTCAATGGCAGCGTTGAAGATTTTAAATTCGTCCTGTTTTCCCTAGCAGCTGCGCAATCTGGTCCACAAAATTAGACACATAACTCGTAAGTATCAGGTTTTCCTTACGCACATATATAGGGAAGCAAATGCAGCGGCAGATTACCTAGCAAACCAAGCTTTTATTACTGATGAGGTCGGAATTCGGAATGCCACAGAGGTAGATAAGCCTCTCTTTGGTATTTGTAGGCTTGATAGGATTTTGCCATATATCAGGATCTCAAAGAAAACAATCTAGAACACTTGACTCAGGAAATGGCTACTGATTTGGTTTTCCTTGTTAGTCTGCTATGGTTTCCGAAAATTTGCTGGGGAATTTCTTTGGCTTGGCTTGCAGGCTAGTTAGGGATTTCGGTAGAATGGCTTGTGATTAGGGGTCTCAAAATCCACAGACTATTTTGATATTTACTGTGACATTATTCTGTCATGATTTTTGCTTGATTTACTGATTATCTGCTGTGGCTAAGTTTCAAGTTTTTTTTTCTCCCTCCCTTGGTTTTCTTTCAATGGCTCAGGAATGTGATTGCTGATTCTCTGCTGTGATTCTCTGTTAATCTTGTTGTGGGATTGTTGATTCGGTTCTCTGATAACCTGCTCTTCTATCTGATTTCATTGAAGTCTTAGAATCGAGATTGCTGTCTTGTTTTCTCTTCATATTCTGATATGATTCTCTGATAAATTTGTTTGATAATCTGATATGTACTGGTTTTCGTGTGCTTAGACTGTGTTGAGGGAAAAGCTGAGTTGTTATAGAAGGCTCAGCAAAAAATAGGGTTCTATGGCACTTTATTCTGGATATCTGTGTATTAAATGGTTTATGCTGTTTATATCTACTCCTCGGAACAACGGTAAGCATCCAGGAGCTTTTCCTGATTTTTTAAGGCTGGAATTGCTGCTGCTGGCTGTTAGATCGTGTACGGTACGCTAGAGGGGGGGGCGAATAGCGTTTCGTTGATTCTTTCAGTCTACGTTGTTAGTTTGCACAGCGGAAATACAAGATAATAAAACTAACAACAAAGAACAGACGCTAACAACCTGATTTAGTTGGTATCCACCCCGGTCGGGTGACTAATCCAACAATCCTTCGGCGGATCAAACCCCGGATAACCTCCGGCTAGAACTCGTCGCTCCTTGTGGGTGGAGAAACCTCACCACAACACCAAGGACACTTAGAGAACAAAGTAGACTACTATCTTGCCATAGCCAAGCAAGATTCGTCAAGAAACTCAGCCACCACGACGTCCTCTTTAAATAGGACTTGGGGCTGATTTCTCGCTACCAGTCGACTGCCCCCAGGGCAGTCGACTGGTGCCAGCTAAATTCGACCGTTGCAACTCCAACGTTCGAATTTTAGCCAACTCACCAGCCGCTACCAGTCGACTGCCCACAGGGCAGTCGACTGGTCCCAGACTGAGACCTTTCTGTGAGTTCCCTCAGTCGACTGCCCCCAGGCCAGTCGACTGGTCTACTCACCCACCTAAGGTTACCCATCCTGAGTACATTCCACTCCGCACTCAAACCCTAGGATTTCCCGAGTACAATTACACTGCACTCGTACCCTCACGACTCGACTGATTCCTCCTCCGCAGCCTCGACTGTTGCCTTCGCGCCCTCTTCATCTTCGGCCCTCGTCCCTCGGATGCGCACGCAAGCCTCCAGCTTGCCTCTATGCCACCCTTCACGTATGCCTCGAAGTCCACGCCCATCAGCTCATCGTCCCTGCTCTCCAAGGTCCCTCAGATGCGCACACAAGCCTCCAGCTTGCCTCCATGCCATCCTTCACCGTACTGAGGCCGTCCAATCAAGTCCATATGCGTAACCTGTACAACCTGCACACTCAACATACGCATATCAAATACAAGGGTAAACCTAACTTAAACTCTTTGCCCAAACATCAAAACCCATGGTCACTCCGGACCATCTTAGGGCCGATTGCTCCAACAATCTCCCCCTTTTTGATGTTTGGCAATCCGTTTAAGTTAGGAAAGCAAGATAGTAGTAAATAGCAAAAGCAATGCTAAATGAATGCATATGCAATGCATAACTGGATCCTATCCCAAGGCATCTCACACCTAACCCTCCAAGTTAGGTCTTTTTACACACCTAGCTCTCCAAGCTAGGAATTTTACAACCTAACCCTCTAAGTTAGGATTTTTCCACACAAACCGGGCTTTTTAAAGCTTCTCTCAAGCTCCCCCTACATTGGACTTACAAAGGCTTTTTAAGAACCTGTCCAAGGTTCCCCTTATGCCAAGAAGGGAGCAACCATGCTCCCCCTTAATCTCAACTCCCCCTAAATCTAGGGTTTCATGCAAAGGTAAGTTTGGTTTCCCACTTAAACTCAACATCTCTCCCCCTTTGCCATACATCAAAAAGACCCCAATAATATCCCAATTATCAGTTCTTTTAATCCCCAATGATCATTAACAATGTGTACTAGCATCCCATACACTTATTATGTATCATTTGGACACCAAACCAGCTGCTGATACAAAAATTGGCCTTGACCAGTCGACTGCCAAAATGGCAGTCAACTGATACTCTGAAAGTCTGAAATTTCAGCATTTCTGACGAAATTCAGAAATACGCCAAAAATTTCACAAATCTCCAAAAATTCCCAAATTTTGTGGAGAGGTTTGTGGTACCCATATCTACTTGGGAAAAATATATTCCAAAATGTATCTATCACCATTCCCAAGTTTGACACAAAACCCAAAAATTTTAAGATGAAAATTTTTGGGCGTGCAGAGGGGGGGTGAATGCACTTTTTCGGATCGTTGAACTCTATACAGATGTTAGCGCAGCGGAAATAATATGCAAAAGACAAATAACAATGCTAACACTTTCAGTTACTTGGTATCCACCCAGATGGGTGACTAGTCCAAGGATCCACGCCGCGAGCACCACTTTTCACTATAGAAAAGTCTCCTTTAGGTGGAGAAACCTTCACAGCAAGAGCTTCCTATTTACAGATGTAGAATTGAGATGGAGGAAGCAAAGAATCACTTTACAATTCGGCAGCACTTCGTTACTGTACGGAATCGTACAGACACGTGTAACGAGGCCTCCTTTTATAGGTGAAAAGGACAGATTCGCAGTCTGTCCAGACGCCTACCAGTCGACTGCTCCAAGGGCAGTCGACTGGCCCGGCATTAAATGCCGGCCAACGGCTAGCCAACGGCTAGCAAACAGCTAGCCAACGGCTAGTTTTGGGGTATACCAGTCGACTGCCCCAAGGCCAGTCGACTAGTCCGAAGCTGCGAACTCTCTGTGGGTTTTGGCAGTCGACTGCCTTCGGGCCAGTCGACTGCCCTGCCTCCCAGCTCAGCTCCAGCCACTCCGAACCCTCTCCTTCGCGTGTGCCTTCAGGTCTGCTCCCTTGGCTCGCCCCTTGAAGTCCTCTTCCTCTGGCTATCGTCCCTCGGATGCGCACACAAGCCTTCCCTTGGCTTGCCTCCATGCCACCCTTCACGTGTGCCCTTTGAAGTCCACTTCCCGGCTTGCCCTTGGAGCTCTCCTCCCTCGGCTCTCGTCCCTCGGATAGGTCCACCATGTGTGATTCTCCAAGTCCTGCAAACTCAATCACACAAATCAAATACAACATAACACTCTAATTTTAAACTTATTCGCCCACACATCAAAATCATGATCTTCCAATCATTTCAAGGGCCGATTGCCTCAACAATCTCCCCCTTTTTGATGTGTGGCAATATGTTTAAGTTAGAGATAAATAGCAAAAGATAGCAATTGAAACATTATGAGACATAATAAACCTAAGAGGTAACCTCCCCCTTAACCTATGTCCTCTCCACAGTTTCAATTCTAATCATATTCCAAGTTAAGTTTCCACTTAACACCATCAATAAGAATGTAAGACATATCCGAACCTAAGAGGTACCTCCCCCTTAATCCATGTCTTCTTTTCAGGTTTTAACCTTACAAGGTCTAAGTTAGACAATAATACCTAAAACTCCCCATTTTAAGTCAAGAGTCTAACTTAAACCACCCATTCTCCCCCTTTGACACCATCAAAATGATTGCCTCAAGCAACCAATCCCTATGGTATCAAATGTGAGATTTATTGATTCCTGAATTTTCTCTCAGCTTCTGAAAATTCCTGTACCAGTCGACTTCCCATAGGGCAGTCGACTGATACGCTATCAGTCTGAAATTATAGGTTTTCTGCCGAGATTCAGAAACTCCCAGAAAATTCCAGAAAATTCAAAAAATTGTAAAATTTTGCGTACATGTTTGAAATGTTATACTCTATCAGGGAAAAATAATAAACTATATAAAATTTCAAACATGCACGTCTTTTGATAAAAACCCAAAAGTTTTGAAAAACACTACATTTTGTATCAACCTTTGAAACCAATTTTGCAAATTTATGACTTTTAAGAGCATGGCACAATATGCAAAACATAAAATGGTTTTCAAAGGTTTAAAATATCCAACTATGATCTTTAGCAAAGTGTCCATTGATTAAACACTTGCCTCCCCCATAATTGGTCTAGTTTTGATATTTTGATACTCTCAATGGTCCAACAATGTGCCACAAGCACAAGTGAGCCAAATGTATCACCCTAATGGATCAAGCACCCTTTTTCAAAGCTAATGTCTCCAAGTTCATTTTATACTTCCACAAAACACATTCCAAGGCCTCTTCTTAAGGATGTAAACTCCGATTCGGGAAGAGGCTTGGTAAAGATGTCGGCTAGGTTCGACTTTGATTCAACATAGTGTAGTTCTATGTCTCCCCTTGCCACATGGTCTCTAATGAAGTGATGTTTCACTTCAATGTGCTTTGTCCTAGAATGGTGAACCGGATTTTTAGTTAGGTTGATCGTGCTTACATTATCACACAAGACTTTGACCTTGGTGTAATGTAGCTCATAGTCCTCTAAGGTGTGCATGATCCAAAGGAGTTGGGAAACACATCCACCCATTGCCACATATTCTGCTTCCGTTGTTGATAGGGCAATGCATGGTTGTTTCCTACTACTCCAACTAACTAATGAAGACCCAAGAAATTGACACCCTCCACTTGTACTCTTCCTGTCTAACTTGCAACCCGCATAGTCCGAGTCGGTGTATCCAATTAGGTCAACATTTGGGGTTCTAGGATACCAAAGTCCGACATTTAGGGTTCCTTTCACATACCTTAGGATCCTTTTGACTACAATTAAATGGGACTCTTTTGCACAAGATTGGTACCTAACACACATACCTACCGCGAAAAGTATGTCGGGTCTACTAGCGTTTAGGTATAGGAGGCTACCAATCATGCTCCTATATTGTTTAGAGTCTACCATTTTGCCTTCAAGATCACTATCCATTTTCACATTGGTTCCTATGGGTGTAGATGCTTCCTTAGCATGTTCTAAACCAAATTTCTTTAGCATCTCCTTAGCATATTTGGTTTGAAACACATGTGTACCTTCATTAGTTTACTTAACTTGAAGGCCTAAGAAAAAGGTTAACTCTCCTACAAGACTCATCTCAAATTCCTCTTCCATACACTTGATGAATTCTTGTAGGAAGTCATTATTTGTTGACCCAAAGATGATATCGTCTACATAGACTTGGGCAACAAATATGTCCTTATCCTTAGATTTTAGGAACAATGTAGGGTCAATTGTTCCTCTTCTAAACCCCTTAGATACCAAAAATGAAGAAAGCCTCTCATACCAAGCCCGGGGGCTTGTTTCAATCCATACAAGGCTTTTCTTAATTTGAACACATGTCTTGGAAAGTTAGGGTCCTCAAACCCCGGGGGTTGTTCTACATAAACTTCTTCCTTAATGATCCCATTTAAGAATGCCGACTTCACATCCATTTGATGAAGTGTGAAACCCATGTGAGCGGCATAAGCTAATAAAATTCTAATTGATTCTAACCTAGCTACAGGGGCATAGGTCTCATCATAATCCAATCCATCAACTTGGTTAAACCCCCTAGCTACCAATCTAGCCTTGTTCCTAGTGATTTTACATTGGTCATCTAATTTGTTCCTAAAGACCCATCTAGTGGTTACAATGGTACAATCAGTGGGCCTAGGAACTAACTCCCAAACTTCACTCCTTTCAAATTGGTTTAGCTCTTCTTGCATGGCCAACACCCAATCAACATCTCCCAATGCTTCATCAATAGTCTTTGGTTCTAATTGGGAGATTAGAGCTATTTGGCTAGTCTGATCCCTAAAGTATGACCTAGTCCTTACTCCTTGAGTGACATCACCAACAATTTGGTCAATGGGATGATCATGATGATGTCTCAAAGGTCTAGAGGTTGTAGGTGCATTTACTTCTTCTTCCTCATCCTCTAGGATGCTTCTTACTCCCCCTTGATCATTGCCCTTCAATTGTATGTCTTGAAGTCTTTGGGCAAGGGGTTGGACTTCTTCTATATCCTTATCAATTGAGGCCTTTCTAGGGTAGGTACTGGTGGTTTCATCAAATTTGACATTTGAGGACTCCTCAATCACTTTTGTCCTCTTGTTGTACACTCTATAACCCCTACTAGTCAATGAATACCCTACTAAGATTCCTTCATCAGCCTTTGACTCAAATTTTCTTAGGTCATCTTTGGTGTTTAAGATGTAAGCTTTACATCCAAAGACCCTAAAATAGTGGACTTGGGTTACCCTTCCATTCCAAAGTTCAAAGGGGTTTTTCCTAAAAACCTATGCACCAACACTCGGTTTTGAATATAGCAAGCGGTGTTAACCGCTTCGGCCCAAAAGTAGCTAGGAAGAGAGTATGCATTAAGCATAGTCCTAGCGGCTTCTTGTAGGGCTCGATTTTTCCACTCAACTACCCCATTTTGTTGAGGAGTCCTAGGGCATGAAAACTCATGCTTGTATCCATTTTCAACACAAAATTGTGTGAAGTTAGCGTTTTGGAACTCCCCACCATAGTCACTTCTAATTCGGTTTATTTTGGTATTCTTTTCATTTTCTACCCTTTTGCTAAAGCCTATGAATAAATTTAGGGTATCGTCCTTATGTTTCATGAAGTGAACCCAAGTGAACCTAGAAAAATCATCTACTATCACTAAGCAATACTTACTTCCTACAAGTGATGGAGTACTATGACAATCAAATAAATCTATATGTAAGAGTTCTAAGGGCAAAGAAGTAGTACTTAAAGTTTTACCTTTGTGTGATTCTTTTGATTGCTTACCCTCTTGACATGCATCACATAGCTTGTTCTTTTCGTACTTGATCATTGGGAGCCCCTTCACCAATTCTTCCTTGGCCACTCTTGTAATGTTCCTCATGTTGATGTGTCCAAGTCTTCGGTGCCATAACCACCCTTCTTCTTCTTTAGACATGAGACACTTAACAACATTGTTAGTAGCATAAGATAGATCAAGATAATACAAGTTTGCTTCTCTAAACCCTTCTAATATGATAGTGTTTGATTCACATTGTTTTATTACACATTTCTTATCATGAAATTCTACTCTAAACCCGGCATCGCATAATTGACTTACACTTAATAAATTGAACTTCATATCCTTAATCAAGAGTACCTTATGAATTGAAATAGTGGGAGATACCTCAATTGTGCCCCTATCAATGATCCTTAACTTTCCACTGTTTCCAAAGGAGACCGTTCCTTCTCTTAGGTAGCTAATAGTGGTGAACTTGCTCACATCCCCGGTCATGTGTCTTGAGCATCCACTATCTACTATCCACAAGGTTGGGGCCTCCTTCACCTTTACCTAGACAACATGGAAAACATATTCTTTTGGTACCCAAATCTTAGATCCATAAGCATCATTTAAAAATTTTTTAGGCACCCATGCCTTCTTGGTGGTTCCCCTAGCCTCTAATCTCCTAGTTGCACCAATCCTACCGGTAAGTGAAACAAAAGCTACTTCCTTGGTCTTAGGCCTATAACCTAATCCGGCCTTGTTGTATACAGCCCTTTGACTATTTATGATCATGTCAAGGTTGCTTGATCCTACTTGAAATGTTCTAAGTGCTTTTGTGAGGTCATCTATTTGTTTCCTTAACTCCTTATTTTCATTTCAATACATGAGACATATGAAGAAGTAGAGCTAGCATGCAAATCCTTAAGTTTAATAGCTTCTACTTTAAGCATGGCAATTTCTTCCTTAAGATCCTTAATTTTGCTTCTAGCCTTAGCTAAGTCCATGTTAGTGCTAGTAATGATTTTCACTAAAGTGGAAGATGGTAAGTGGTATACCTCACTTACCGAAGCCTCTGACTCTGATGATGATGAGGTGGAGGAGCTCTCATCTTCACTGCTTGAGCTCCGTTCATCGTCTGAAGAATCTGAACCATCTTGTGCCATAAGAGCGAAGTGTGAGACTTGCTCTTCTTCTTCCTCTGAGGATGAGGGATCGTCCCAGGTCGCCTTGAGGTTCGTGGCACTCTTCTCTTTTCCCTTCGACTTCTTCTTGTCATTCTTCTTCCTTTCTTCTTTCTTGTCCTCCCTCTTCTTCAACTGGGGACATTCGTTCTTCATATATCCCTCTTGGTGACAGTTGTAGCATATGATCTCCTTGGCCTTACCCTTACCTTTGGCCCCTTTCCTAGCATATGATTTGTTAGAAAAACTTTTAAATGTCTTACGAAATTTCCTTACCATAAAGGCTTCTTGGTCACTATCCATGGAGGCGCTTGACTCCTCTGAGTCCGAGGATGATGAGTAGATCACCTTCTTCTTCTCCTTTCTCCTCTTCTTCTCTTTCTCTGCAACAAAAGCAACACCTTTCTCTTTTGCCGAAATGTTAGCTTGTTCGTGCAGTTCAAATTCACAAAATAGATCGTCCAATTTAACTAAAGATAAATCCCTTGATACCTTGTAGGCATCAACCATGGATGCCCACAGAGTGGTTCTCGGGAAGGCTTGTAAGACATACCTGATGATGTCCCGGTTTTTGATTTTCTCTCCAATTACATGGAGCTCGTTGATCACTTCCTTTACTCTTCCATGCAGCTGACTGACGGTCTCGTTGCTCTTCATGGAGAGTGATTACAGTTGGGCCACCAACAAGTCCTTCTTGGCTCTTCTGGACTCGTTTGACCCCTCGTTCAGTTCTACCAACTTGTCCCATAGCTCTTTGGCGCTCTTGAATGGCCCCACTTGGTTCAGTTGCTCCTTAGAGAGTCCGCACTGCAGTGTAGTGGTGGCCTTGGCATTTGATTGCGCCCTCTTCATCACTTCTTTGGACCATGTCCTCATGGGTGTAGGATCTCCTCTTTCATCGACGGGCGCCTCGAAGCCATCTGCAACACTTATCCAAGTTTCTATGTCATTCATAAGATAGTATTGCATTCTACCTTTCCAGTACGCGAAGTCGTTGCCGTCGAAGAACGGTGGTCGTGCGGTGGAGTATCCCTCTTGAAACGCCATTTCAGATGTTCTGGTTGATTGTTAGATCTTCCAAAACGCACCGGCTCTGATACCAATTGTTAGATCGTGTATGGTACGCTAGAGGGGGGGGGGCGAATAGCGTTTCATTGATTCTTTCAATCTACGTTGTTAGTTTGCACAGCGGAAATACAAGATAATAAAACTAACAACAAAGAACAGACGCTAACAACCTGATTTAGTTGGTATCCACCCCGGTCGGGTGACTAATCCAACAATCCTTCGGCGGATCAAACCCCGGATAACCTCCGGCTAGAACTCGTCGCTCCTTGTGGGTGGAGAAACCTCGCCACAACACCAAGGACACTTAGAGAACAAAGTAGACTACTATCTTGCCTTAGCCAAGCAAGATTCGTCAAGAAACTCAGCCACCACGACGTCCTCTTTAAATAGGACTCGGGGCTGATTTCTCGCTACCAGTCGACTGCCCCCAGGGCAGTCGACTGGTGCCAGCTAAATTCGACCGTTGTAACTCCAACGTTCGAATTTTAGCCAACTCACCAGCCGCTACCAGTCGACTGCCCACAGGGCAGTCGACTGGTCCCAGGCTGAGACCTTTCTGTGAGTTCCCTCAGTCGACTGCCCCCAGGCCAGTCGACTGGTCTACTCACCCACCTAAGGTTACCCATCCTGAGTACATTCCACTCCGCACTCAAACCCTAGGATTTCCCGAGTACAATCACACTGCACTCGTACCCTCACGACTCGACTGATTCCTCCTCCGCAGCCTCGACTGTTGCCTTCGCGCCCTCTTCATCTTCGGCCCTCATCCCTCGGATGCGCACGCAAGCCTCCAGCTTGCCTCCATGCCACCCTTCACGTACGCCTCGAAGTCCATGCCCATCAGCTCATCGTCCCTGCTCTCCAAGGTCCCTCAGATGCGCACACAAGCCTCCAGCTTGCCTCCATGCCATCCTTCACCATACTGAGGCCGTCCAATCAAGTCCATATGCGTAACCTGTACAACCTGCACACTCAACATACGCATATCAAATACAAGGGTAAACCTAACTTAAACCCTTTGCCCAAACATCAAAACCCATGGTCACTCCGGACCATCTTAGGGCCGATTGCTCCAACACTGGCTTCCCTTGAGGGCAAAAATATTGCTAGCTGTCTACATTTCCAATATCTGGACTACACATTACTATCTTTCTATATGCTGCTCACACAAATTTGGTCCGAAGATGGCTTTCTGAAATGATTTGGATCTGGAGATATTGGGTTTTTCTTTACTAATGGCTTTCTTTCTAATGGTTTTCCTAACAGTTTCATTTTCATAGATCATTTGGGTTTCTTTATTAATGGTCTTATTTTCAAATGGTTTTCTTTATGTGGCCTCAAGCTATAAGGGTGCTCCCGATAGTCTCAATCAATCTGGTTTAATAATATCGTACTATATGAAGCCAATTTGCAAGAGGTGGAATTATTTTTAGCTGAGCTATTTCAAATATCGTGCTGAACATCCTGCGGTGGAAAATTGGAGGCTGAACTCGAGCATTGATCATCCCGTGTATTAGCCAGGTTTTGGTATAAAAGGAAAATTTAGCTGAGTAATGTTGGATTCCTGTAAATCATCATGAATATTGTAAAACTCTATATTAGAAGGTTTGGTTTGGACCCCCTTCTAATATGGACTTTCGTTATCAGGAATAAAAGATTTTCTTTTTTCCAAAAAAAAAAGTTTATTATACTTAACTACTAGTAGACCCGATATTTTGTTTGCAGTAGGAATGTGCCCTAGATACCAAACCTGTGCTAAGGAATCTCACTTAACAACCCTAAAAGAATCCTTAGGTACGTTAAGGGTATCCTAAATGTAGGTATCTGATATCCTAGGACTTCCAACTTTGAATTATCAGGATACTCTGAATCAGACTATGCCGATTGCAAACTAGATAGAAAGAGTACAAGTGAAAGTTGTCAACTATTAGGACAAAGTCTAGTCAGCTGGGGTAGTAGAAAGCAACACTGTATAGCCTTATCCAAAACTAAAGCAGAGTATGTTGCCTTAGGAGAGTATGTAGCACAACTTTTATGAATGATGCACACTCTTAAGGACTTCCAACTAGACTATGTTCAAACCAAAGTGTTCATTGTCAACATAGGTTCGATCAATCTTATGAAAAACCCTATTCATCACTCCTGAACCAAACACATTGAAGTAAAACATCATTTTGTTAGGGATAACGTAGCCATGGGTGAAATCGTACTTCTGCATGTGGACTCAAAATCTAATCTAGTCGACATCTTTACCAAATCCTTACCTGAGTTTGAGTTTAGCTTACTTAGAAGGCAGTTAGGGTTGTGCTTAGTAGAATAGGACTGTTTCTAATTTTTCTTAAAAATTTTTTGAAGATTTTTTTTTTTAAATTAAAATTTTTTGAAGAATTTTTTTCAAAATTAAATTTTTTTTGCAAAAGTCTTAATGTAATTTTAAAAATATTTAAGTTGCAAAATATTTTTTAAATGCACAATGTTGTTAAGTACAAAATATTTTTAAGTGCACAATATTTTCAAGTATTTTTCAAAGTACTAATTTTTTTTAAGTGAAAAATGTTTTTCAAGTACAAAATAGTTTGCATGTAAAAAATATTTTGCAAGTACAAAATATTGTTTTAAATATTTTCAAAGTACAAAATACTTTTTCTAAAGTGCAAAATATTTCTAAGTACAAATTATTTTTGCAAAATATTTCTAAGTTGCAAAATATTTCTAAAGTGCAAAATATTTTTAAATGCAAATTTTTTTTTACAAAATATTTCTAAGTTGCAAAATATTTCTAAGTGCAAAATTATTTTTGCAAAATATTTCTATGGGAAAAGTATGTTTTTTTAAGTACAAACTTTTTAAGAGAAATTAAAATTCCTTTTTCAGAAAAATTTATTAATCTTTTCAAAAAAGGTGTCTTATCTTTTTCAAAACTTCAAAAGTTTTGCAAAATATACTTATCTTTATTTCACAAAAAAAGACCTTAACTTTTTCCTCAAAAAGGGTACACCTAAACTGTTTTGAAAATCTGCATATCTTTGAAAGCTTCAACGGGAGAATCTCTAATTCAAGGGGAGCTTAGTGTATGTTTTTTAAAACTTAGTTTTCTTAAAAGAGAGGGAAAATAAACGTGGTTGATCAATATACCTGCTTTATATGTTTTAACTTAACTTTTGAATCAGGTTGCCATAAATCAAAAAGGAAGAGATTGTTGGTGCCGGAAGCACCAAGATCGAACCTGAGTTTTGATAATGGCAAAGGGTTCACAAGTTAAGGTTATATTGTGATCTAATGTATTTATTGAAGTGCGCAAGAAAAGTCATAGGTAAGCTAGGTACGACGTCTTGGTTCGTGAAATTGGGTAATAAGTCCTGGCCAAGGGTTGGGCACCTAAGACCTGACCGAGGGTTGGGCAATAAGTCCTGGTCATGGACTGGGCACGAAGTCCTGGTTCGTGAAATTGGGCAATAAGTCCTAGCCGAGGGCTGGGCACCGAAGACCTGACCGAGGGTTGGGCACCGAAGACCTGACCGAGGGTTGGACAATAAGTCCTGGTCGTGGACTAGGCACGAAGTCCTGATCCGAAAGATCGGGCAAAAGTCCAACCGGAGGAGCCGGTTGTCAAAAGGTAAATTCTCCCGAGAGGAGTAGGCGAGGATGCGTTCCATGAAGAGGGAACATTAGGCGTCGGTTCAACCTAGGGTTCCATTTGGGAAGCCCAAAGTCAGAACCAAGATAGCGCAAGCTGTTAATTGAACCTAATTTATCTATTACTTGTGCTTTGGAACTAACCCTAGTTGTAGGAATGAAGGTTGAAGTTCTCTGCATCCCAAGCGCCTGAATGGAGTCAGGCGCCCGAGCATACAGGCGCCTGTATGGATACAGGCGCCCCAGAAGGTTGTTTTCCAGCAGTCTGCGAAGCTAGCCTCCATGTCAGCAAAGGAGGCGCCCGTGACCATACAGGCGCCCCAGTCGTCCCAGGCACCCTAGTTGAAGGGATAAGCACTGGCCAAGTCTGTGGATGAGGATTTGCATAGAAGGGCACACGTGTCAAGCGCCCCATTCAACATAGGCGCCCCAGACGATAGTATATAAAGGGGTTCACCCCTTGCTTCCAGGCAACACTTCTTTCAACGTAATACTCAAGCGCTCTGCTCTAACGTCTTCGTGCTCAAGCTTCAAGCGTCAACGACGACCCGCCACTCCGATCTTCAAGTCATTTTCCGGTCATCGGTATTTGTTTAATTTAATTTAATTTGCTATATTCAATTCTGTATTCATGCCTTAAAGTTTGTAACATTTTTCTGAAATATAGAATTGCCCATCGTAAACGGTCAAGGACCGTGGGCCTTAGCATAGGAGCTGATCTAGACTCCAAACCAAGTAAAACCAAGTGTGTTAACATTGTGTGATATTTCCGCTGTGTAAAATTCTTTTTAATTCCGAAAAAGTTTTATCGATATTCACCCCCCTATCGATTCTAAACGATCCCACACAATCAACTCATCTAACTTAACCAACTCTCCAAACTTAACCAATCAACCAAGACTAAATAATTCGGACCAAGACCTAGAAGAAAGAGAATCAATACCTGAACCAAACTCAAATCAAACAATTGAACCAGTAATTGAACCATATCAAACAATTGAACAAGTAATTGAGCCAAATCAAACACTTGAACCTGAACCTGAACCTGAACAACCTGAACCATCTTCTAGGACTAGGTCAAATCATCCAACTGACCAAATTTTAGGTGACCCAACCTTAGGTGTTAGAACAAGGTCATCCTATAGAAACCTAAGCCAAGTCGCCTTGATTTCTAAGATTAAACCCAAGACAATAGAAGAAGCATTACCTGGC
Organism: Boesenbergia rotunda; assembly: GCA_024364735.1. Taxonomy (NCBI): domain Eukaryota; kingdom Viridiplantae; phylum Streptophyta; class Magnoliopsida; order Zingiberales; family Zingiberaceae; genus Boesenbergia; species Boesenbergia rotunda. The sequence continues at coordinate 669,893 of JAGFNQ010002510.1, forward strand.
CCAGACTGGATTATAGCTATGGAGGAAGAGTTAGCTCAATTTGAGAGAAACCAAGTCTGAGACTTAGTACCAAAATCAGAAGGTAAGACTATGATAGATACTAAGTGAGTTTTTAGGAATAAGCTAGATGACAAAGGAGAAATAGTAAGAAATAAAGTCTGCTTAGTGGCCAAAAGATTTAGTCAAATTGAAGGATTGGACTATGATGAAACCTAGAGCTGTCAATTTGGGTTAGACCCGTCGGATTGGCCCACCCCGCCAATCAATTTAAGCAGGTTGGGTTAAAATTTAAGCAACCCAAGCCCGCCGCGGGCCAACCCGCCTAGGCCCGCAATCCACACGAGTCGGCCCGCGACGGGCTTGGGTTGGCCCACGGGTTGAGGATCACATGTCAGTTAAGTTTTATGACAATTTATTATCTTTCTTTGTTATTATTTTGAAAAAAAATAATATTTTTCATCACATGAGTACTCGTTTGTATCCATTTATATTTAAAAAATATATTTCTTAATATATTTGATTGATGAAATCTAAATATATGAATTTTTTTTTAATTTTTTAAAAAATATTTTGATGGGCCCGCGGGTTGACCCGCCTAACCCACGGCCCGCCTTGGATTGGGTTGGGTTGGGGATTTTCCAACCCGCCTAGATGACGGGTTGGGGATTCTTAGAAAATGATATTTTCATTGTGCAAATCTATGTAGATGATATAATTTTTAGCTCAACCAATATAAATTTTTTAAAGGAATTTATAAAAATAATAGAAAATGAATTTAAAATCAGTCTTGTAGGTGAGTTAACCTTTTTCTTAAGACTTCAAATTAAACAAACAAAAGATAGAAATTATGTTCATCAATTTAAATATGCAAAAGAATTAATTAAAAAATTTGGAATGAAAAATTCTAAAGACATTAATACCCCGATGACAACTAATATTAAAATAGATAGTGACCCAGAAGGCAAACCAGTGGACTTGAAGCACTTTAGGAGTGTTATAGGTAACCTACTTTACCTAACTGCTAGCAGACCTGACATTTTATTTGTAGTAGGTATTTGTGCTAGGAAGCAAATCTATGCTAAGGAATCTCACTTAAGTGCAGTCAAGAGAATCTTTAGGTACATTAAAAGCATCCTAAATATAGGAATTTGGTATCCTAGGACTTCTAATTTTGACCTACTAGGCTACTCTGACTCAGATTATGCAGGGTGCAAACTAGATGGAAAAAGTACTAGTGTAAGTTGCCAGATGTTGGGTCACAACTTAGTTAGTTGGTGCAGCAAAAAGCAATACTGTGTTGCATTATCCACAACTGAAGCTGAATATATAGCCTTGGGAGAATGTGTAGCTCAATTACTATGGATAATGCATACCCTTAAGGACTTCCAATTGACCTACACTAACACTAAAGTCTACATTGATAATATTAGTACAATTAATATTACAAAAAATCTCATTCATCATTCAAGAACTAAACATATTGAAGTAAAACACCACTTTATTAGGGATCATGTGTGGGATCAGTTTGAATCGATAGAGGAGGGGGGGGGTGAATATCGATCGATAATTTTTCGGAGAACTTAGAGTAATTGCACGGTGGAAAAACAAAGCGATGCTAACACGTTTGTTTTTACTTGGTTCGGAGTCGTAGTCGACTCCTACTCCAAGGCCCACGGTCCTTGACCATTTATGATAGGCAATTCTCTATTGCGTAAAATTATTACAATCTAAAGTTCGAATATAGAATTAAAAATACAACACTTAAAAAAAGTTATACCGATGACCGGAGAGAAAATAGAATGTTGGAGTCGCGGGTCATCGTTGGTGCTTGAGTCTTGAGCACGGAGCGTTTGGAGCAGAGCGCTTGAAAGAATGCATAGAAAAGTTGTGTTTGAAGCCAAGGGGGTGAACCCCTTTATATAGTCGATGCTGGGGCGCTGTGTTGAAGGGGGCTCTTGACATGTGGCCTTCCCTGTGCGAAACTCAATCCGCAGACTTGGCCAGCGCTTATCCCTTCAACTGGGGCGCCTGAGCTGACTGCGACGCCTGTATGAACATAGGCACCTCAATTGATGATGTGGCAGCTTGCTTCGATTGTCTTGGAAACACCCTTGTCTGGGGCGCCTGTATTAACACAGGCGCTTGGCCAAACAGGCGCCTGACACCATTGAGGCGCCTGGGAGCAGAAAACTTTCACCCTTCGTTTCTGCAACCAAGGTTAGTTCCAAAACATAAATAATAACTAATATAATATCATTTAAGCATGATTAACAGCCTGAGCTGTCTTGGTCCTGACTTTGGGCATCCCAAATGGAACCCTAGGTCGAACAAACGCCTAATGTTCCCTCCTACGGGGAACGCGCGTCCTCACCTACTCCTCTTAGGAGACTTGACCTTTTTGCCAACCGGCTCCTCCGGTTAGACTTTTGCCCAATTCCCCGGATCAGGTCTTCGTACCTAATTTGGACCAGGACTTATTGCCTAGCTTCACTCACCAGGTCTTCGGTGCCCAGTCCACGACCAAGACTTATTGCTCAGCTTCACTCACCAGGTCTTCGGTGCCCAATCCACGACCAGGACTTATTGCCCAACCTTATGTCAGGACTTGGGTGCCCAGCCCGCGACCACTACTTATTGCCCAATTCTTAGAACCAGGACTTCGTGCCTAGTGTACCTAGAACTTTTCCTGCACACTTGAGTAGCATTGTTAGATCACAATAAAACCTTAACTTCTAAACCTTTGCCATTATCAAAACACAGGTTTGACTTTGGTGCTTCCGACACCAACAATCTTCCCCTTTTTGATTTATGGCAACCAAGTTCAAAAAGTTAAGTTTAAACCATTAAAGCACACAAACATGTTTAAAATATGTTTATCAAGGAGATTACAAAAAAAAACATTTACTAAACTCCTCCTGAAATAGATATTCTCCCCCTAAAGCTCTCAATAATATGTAGTTTCAAAAAGTATTTTAAAATTTTGACTAAGTGTTTTTCAAAATAAAGCAAAGTATTTGCCAAAGAAAAATTTTACACTTAGCACAGTTTTAGAAAAGGTTTGCAAGCCCAAAAAAAATTTCACTTAACAAAAAGGCTTTGCAAAAAAATTCCACTTAACCAAATTTTTGTGCAAACTTTTTACTTAGAAAAAATTTCATTTTAAGCCAATTTTTGCACAAAATTTATACTTAGAAAAATTTCCAATTTAAGCCAATTTTTGCAACCCAAAAAAATTCACTTGAAAAAATTTCTCTTAATAAAATTTTACTTAAAAAAAATTCACTTAGCCAAATTTTGCAACAAAAAAATTTCACTTGAAAATTTTCACTTAGAGAAAAATTTTGTGCACTTCGAAAAGTATTCTACTTGAAAGATTTTGTACACTTAAATATTTTGCTTAGAAAATTACTTAGAAAACTTTTGCTTAGAAAGATGCATTTGAAAAAGATTTTTCTTAAAGAAAATGCACAAAAAAATACTTAGACAAATGCACTTTGAAAAAAAATTTTACTTAAAAAATTTGAGCACTTAAAAATTCAACTTAGAAACGTTTAGCAAAAAAAAAAAAATTTAAGACCATTTTACTTAGAAAAATTTCCTCAGACCATTTTGTGCGCTTAAGTAAAATATGTCTTTGAAAACAACATCTGCATTGAAATTCAACTTTACTTTTTGGAAAAAGATAAAAATTTGAAAAATTTTTAAATTTTTTACTCTCCTTTTTTCCTCTCCCCCTTTGCCATATATCAAAAAAATATTGATAAAAACCCATTGCAAGTCAATTTCAAATTAGATCTAGTTAAAAGAAATTGTAAATCTGTATTGAACCAACTCTAGTGAATTCAAGCAAGAAAAAGGACCAAACCAATTAATCTGAACTTGTTTAAGTCTTGTCCAACCCAGTTAGCTACTTATTAACTGTTATGTAACAGTAGTTTTCACTAGGGTTAGTCAAGTTAAGTGATTTGATTAAGTTAGATTTGCTAAGCTTGAACACTTAACTTGATTGATGTTCAAGTGTATTTATCGCCCCAATTACTGCAGATGCACTGACTTAAATTATCATGAATCAAGGCATATACCTAAGCATCTCAAGCCAGTCTAGGTTATCAATCAAAAGTACCCTAAGGTGCTTGTGAGATGCTAGCTTCTAGATCTATAGGTGCATGCAATTCTAAGGTTACAGCCTAGGCTAAGTCCATTTGCGTAAAATCCCTAGTTTTAAAGGGGGGTAAGTTTTTGAAAAATCTAAGCCAAAAAATCATTTTAAATATCAAGACAAAAGTCAAAGAAATGATTTTTCAAAACAATTAGATGCTAATTTTTGAAAAAAAAAATAAAAAGATTTTTGAAAAAATTTAGAACAGTCCTATTCTACAAAGCACAACCCTAACTGCCTTCTTAGTAAGCTAAACTCAGATTCAGGTAAGGGTTTAGTAAAGATGTCAGCTAAATTAGATTTTGAGTCCATATGCATAAGTACAATTTCACTCCTGGCTACGTGATCCCTAACAAAATGATGTTTGGCTTCAATATGTTTGGTTCGAGAGTGATGAATTGGATTTTTAGTTAGATTGATTGAACTAATGTTGTCAATAAATACTTTGGTTTGGGTATAGTCAAGCTGGAAATCCTTAAGAGTGTGCATCATCCATAAAAGTTGTGCTAGACACACTCCTAGGGCAATATATTCTGCTTCAGTTGTGGACAAAGCTACGCAGTGTTGCTTTCTACTGTACCAGCTGACTAGACTATTTCCTAACACTTGACAACTTCCACTTGTACTCTTTCTATCTAATTTACAATCGGCATAATCAGAGTCAGAATATCTTGATAATTCAAAAGTGGAAGTTCTAGGATACCAAATACCTACATTTAGGGTACCCTTAATGTACCTTAGAATTCTTTTTAGTGTTGCTAAGTGGGACTCGTTAGCACAGGTTTGGTATCTAGCACACATTCCTACAGAGAACAAAATATCAGGTCTACTAGCAGTTAAGTACAGTAAGCTACCAATCATACTTCGGTATAATTTTGCAACTGGTTTACCCTCAGGGTCATTATCTATTTTGACATTTGTAGCCATAGGAGTACTTAAGCTTTTAGAATTGTCCATTTTGAATTTCTTTATTAGTTCCTTTGCATATTTGGATTGGTGAACATAATTACCATCCTCGGTTTGTTTAATTTGTAGACCTAAGAAAAAGTTAAACTCACCTACCAAGCTCATTTCAAATTCGCTTTCCATAATTTTGACAAATTCTTTTAAAAAGTTAGAATTTGTAGATCTAAATATTATATCATCATCGTATATTTGTGCAATGAATATATCTTTTTCTAAGGTTTTAACAAATAATGTTGAGTCAATTTGACCTTGGTTAAATTTCTTAGAATTTAAATAGGTTGATAATCGTTCATACCATGCCCTAGGTGCTTGTTTCAACCCATAAAGAGCTTTCCTAAGTTTGAAAACATGTTCAGGTTTGTCTAAGTCCTCAAATCCTGGGAGTTGCCCTACATATATTTCTTCTTTTATGAATCCATTAAGAAAGGCAGACTTGACATCCATTTGATATAGTTTAAACCCTTTATGAGCTGCAAAAGCTAGTAACATCCTAATTGACTCAAGTCTGGCTACTGGGGCATAGGTTTCATCATAATCTAACCTTTTGACTTGACTAAACCCTTTAGCTACTAAGCGGGCTTTGTTTCTCACAATCTCTCCTTGATCATTTAGTTTGTTTCTAAAAACCCACTTAGTGTCTATAATTGATTTACCCTCAGGTTTAGGTACTAAGTCCCAAACTTGGGTTCTCTCAAATTGGGCTAGTTCTTCTTGCATTGCTATGATCCAATCTGGGTCAGGTAGCGCTTCTTCTATAGTCTTAGGTTCAATTTTTGAAATAAGTGCGATCTGACTAAGATTTCTATAAGAAGACCTAGTTCTGCCTCCTAAGGTTGGATCACCCATGATTTGATCAGATGGATGATTGAGTTTGGGTTTCTTAATTCTTCTAGAACTAGGTTCAGCCTCAGGTCCGGCTAGACGGTTTGGTTCAGTGTTTGCTTCAACTACTTGGGTAGGTTTAATTATTGGTTTAGTTGATACCTTAGTAGTTGGTTCAGTGTTTGGTTCAACTACTTGGGTAGGTTCAGTTATTGGTTCAGTTGATACCTCAGTAGTTGGTTCAATTGATAGTTCATTTAATGGTTCAATTAATGGTTCAATTGATAGTTCACTATCTTCTTGATCAGGATTTGACTTGTTTAGATTTTGATTGTTAGATTTTGGTTCAACATCTTCATCAAAGATTAAGTTGGTAGTTTCCTCAATTTTGTGGGTTTGTCTATTGTAAACTCTATAGGCTCTACTAGTTGTTGAATATCCTAAGAAAGTCCCTGGGGTTGATTTTGATTGGAACTTACCTGGGTAGTCCTTAGTATTCAATATATGGACTTTGCACCCCAAAACCCCATAAATAGTGTAAATTAGGTAATCTATGATAATAAAGTTCATAGGGTGTTGTTTCGGAAGGAGTCGATGACGATAGCCAGTCACCGAGGTTACACCCACGTGGAAGCTGCTGCGTCAGGGAGGAACTTAGGGTTCTGCAAAGTTAACATAAGTGTTAGGGGACATGCCAGCAAGGGTCCGGCGGAGTCCACTCCGATGCTCAAGTCAGTGTCTGTCCAGAAGAAAAGGTTGCTGAAAGTAAACAAAAATGCCGAGAGTTGAGAGAGCGTAACCCCTTTACCAGAGGGGTTGGACTACCTTTTATACTGATCTCGACAGACTAGATGTGCCCCTCGATCGGTGCCACGTCTCCGATTACGTAAGCCACGCCCCCCTATTTCGGCGGTGGAGGGTTATCCTTTAAAACGATCTGCGCCGTTATCACACACCCACCTGTAGCAACATTTGAGGGTCGTGGGGACCCCTTCTGGTGAGGAGGCTTATCCATTCCGAGATGAGGGGGTCAGTACCTGAGGTGGATTATTGCGGGGACTCCGCCTCCTGAGGTGAGCTCGGGGGCATTCGGTGCTATAACTCCCGAGGTGCTCTCGGGACCTACCCACCCGGGGTATTCCCGAGAGGAATCTTCCAGCTGGCCTTCCCGGGTAAGTCGCCCGCAGTGAGTCCCGGGGCCCGGGAAGGAGAGTTATCTTGACCCGATGAATTGTGTCCCGTAGCTTCTTCATCCCTCGTTCCGACCAAAGCTCATTCAACCCTATCACAAGTCCCTCCCTTCAAGTCTGATCGAAGGAAGTGTGGCTGACTGATCGGACTAGTGCTGAGATGAAGGAGCTGAGCTCTCGTGGGCCCTTGCCTTCATGACAATTCTGGCAGTAGTTATGGAGGGCTCTAGAATCATATCATTTTCGTCCTATGTTCCTAGAAATCCCCTTTTGCGATTTCATCTTTTTCAAAAAGGTTGCTCCGATTCTCGAGGGCTTACAATGACGCCTATCTCCTTAGTATAAAGGTGCATGGCCCCTTTTTCGAGGGCAACAAGGTGCTCACGTGAATTACTTATTGCCATGTGTTCGGACGGCCACCTCCTCGATCGTGCGCCGGTATGGCTGGCTCGACAATCGACTATCCGGGCGAGGCAGTTTCTTGCTTTCCACATGTCATTTCTCCATTGTGCCCAGGTAGGTGGCTGCCGGGGTATAAGAGGGGAAAAGGCAGACGTTGGCCTCCACCTCCGATTCGGCGACTGGGTGTACTTCATCTTCTTCCATTGTAGAGCTTCTTCTACGCGTGAGTAGTTTGTCTCCTTCTTATCTTCTTTCTTAGGGGTCATGGAGGGCTATCGGGCATAATGGTATGAGTCCGCCTCCTCGAGAGTGAGGTTGGAGGCCTTGCAAGCGGCCACCGAAGCCTACGGCATCCTGAACAAGATGGCTATGGTCATCCCTAAAGTGGATCAGACGCCTGTCGAACCCCCTGCATACATGTTGACCTTTTTCTTAGGGCAGATGGAGTTAGGACTTCGTTTCCCTATCCCCCCTTCTATACTAACATAGCCTCCTATTTTAACATCCCTCTTCACCAGATGGCTCTTAATGCCTTCGCTCAGATGGGGGGGCATACATTATCTTCAAGCTTTTTGATCTTCCGCTGACCCCTCATCTCTTTCATTGTTTCTTCATCCCAATAGGGTCTAGAGGGGTATTTAGCTTTATGGCCCAATCGGGTCATAGGTTTTTAGGAGGATTTCCCTCCTCGCATAAAGAGTGGAAGGAGAAATTCTTCTATGTCCGCCTGTCGTCCTTGCCTTTCAGTCCCCTGTGTTGGATAGAGGATTTGCCACCCCCTCCGATTCTAGGGAACTTTCTCCATAGCGCGGGGTGCCAGCGTGCTATGGAGGTACTTTCTGGTATGGAGTTCAGTAGCCCGGGGCTGGTGCAGAGCGAGGAGCTTATATATCGGGCATGCCGTAGCTCTAAAGTAACGTGGATCAACCCCACCCTAGGTATGTTCGCTTTATTTCTTCCATGCACATTAGTTCTGACTGATGCACTTTCTGTCTGACGTCTGCAGAGGAAGTCATGTTCGCCAAGGTGATGAGCTAGCTCATCAAGTGGGAGGAGGCCAACAAGGAGGCGTTGAATCCTCCTCCGGTTGCTTCTGATGCTCCTCCTGCTCCTGCCGAGTCCCTTAAGGGGCCTACTATTTCGCCCCGTGGGGCCGCTTCACCCGAGAGGGTCGAGCTTACTGTTACATCCCCACTGGTTGGGGGCCAAGGGCCTCCGGCTCAACAGGCTGATCATGTGGCGGATCCCCTTCCCGGAGGTGTCTCTTCTCCGAGAGTGGTCCGCCCTGAAGGGGTGAGCGAGGGATCCCCCCCCCCCTTCAGTTACTCCGTTGGTAGCCCGGTCCTTCGGTCGGCAGAAGCGGCGGCTCCCCAAGGGCTTGGGCCCTTCCTAGAAAAAGCTACGTTCTACACATTCCTCTCCTCTCCCCTCGGTGCCCGAGGAAACGGCTCTACCTGCCGGGGTAGTAGCTCCTTCATCTGCTCCAGCGGCCTCCGCTCCAGAGGCAGTCATCCTGGTGCCTCCCACCATCTCCCTCGACCCAGCCACTTCTCCCACGGGTAAGAAGACGTTGTGTACTCAATACCAGATGAAACTAGATCGATTAGCGAAGAGGTTGGATGCAGCGTTGGAAGCCTCCATGTGATCTTCCCCTCCGGTGCAATTAAGGGAGACCCCGACTGAGGGGGTTTTGTCGGAGGGGACTTCTAGTTCCGAAGGGGATGACGCCGACCCCTCCAGTGTGCCACCCGAAGCATCCGCTGTCCAACGCCTTCCTCGCCGCCAAGGTTTACCGCTGCCCGAGGGGCAAGGCGACACACCCAGCACTATTGAAGGGGTAGTCGTGCAGGCCTCGGCTGGACAGCTAGCCAATCTCCGGGAGACGCTACTGAAGGTGTGAATTATTATGGCATTGGATGTTTTCTTGCCCGTCTACTAACCTTTCGGTGTGGTGGCAGACAGTTGAGGATTCCGTAGTAGTTGGCCGGGGCTTGTATTCCAGGCCCCAAGTGGAGGCCTTACTCTATAGAACCTTACAGGCGGAAGTTGCAGCTAATCATGAGCATCGGGCAGGAGTGATGCAGGCAGGCGTCAGCAAAGCTCTTCGCGAAGAAGTCGAGCACTTAAAGGAGCTCTTGCAGGACTAGGAGCAGGCTCTTCAGAGTTCCCAGCATAGAAAATGCTTGGCGTCCGAGAAGGCTGTGTCAGCTATCGAGGACCTCCTAATGGCCACCGACCGCACATCTGTCATGGAGGATGACCTACTCCAGGCCCGGTCGGATGAGCGGGCCACCTCGGAGAAGCTCAGAGAGGCTATGTCCGAGCAGGCGGAGATGACTGCCAAGTTGGCATGGCTAAGGCGTTCTTATGAGGCCGCCGAGGCCGAGCTCCTGACTCTTCGGGCGACCAGAGCTTTCGACTCTAAGGAGGTCAAGATGGGCTTCAAGGTGAAGTTATTGGAGTCGGATGAATTCCGTACCATTATAGCTGACCATGTAATGCAGCACCTACAGCAGGGCTTCCATGGGGAGATAAACTGAAGAAGGAGCAGCTCCTGCCTCCTGACGCTGACCTGCGGTTGTAAACACCCTCTGGGCTAGGTAGAGGTCTTCTCCCGAGGCTCAGCGTTTTCAGGGCCTACTGTTTGCCCGAGGGACAAGTCCTGTTGTAGCGATTTTGACTTAGTGTAATCATTTTCCCCGTATGCACCCTTGCGAGATGCTCCTTTTGCCTTTATGTGTGTAACTACCCCACAGTTGATTGTCTTCGAGGTTGATTTTTGTGGTGGATTTCGTTTGACAATTTTATAAGTCAAATCTTCGTGCCCTACATTTATGGTTGCGACAGGTCCTCACCGATCTTTCCTGCTGGAGTGAACGGATGGTTTATGAACCGTCCCCTCCGTATTATTCGCGATCTTATTGATTGGACTCATTAAGAGTCATGGGTTCCTAGGCGCAGTATGCGCGCGCTGATAGAAATGACGCTTCGGCGTCTGTTGGCGTTATTGCACCCTACCAGCATTAACTGCACGAAGCAGCAGTTATCAGTATAAGTAGAGGGAGAGGGGCACCGTCTTCTTCATCCCTCCCATCGGCTTGCTTTATTGATAGTGGGACGCCATTGCTCGCTTTTCCCTTCCCCTTCGTTGGTGTCCATTATGCCTGCTACTGGAGGTGAGGTCATTTTCTTAGCTGAGGGACTTGATAGAGGTAGAGGCCTTTGTGTCAAAACCTTTGTCAGGCAGCATGGTGGAGATGATGTCCAGGGTCTTTCTGAAGATCCTGGAGGATGTGGGACTCCTGGGTTATCTGAGGAGTTCAGAAAAGACCTTACATGACCCTCCAAGGGGCATGGGGGAGATGACGTATCCTGATGGTTGTCTCCTCCTGAGCCAACAGACGCCATCCTCTTCCGGATCCTTGTTTTCCCCATGTTGTGGGTGGAGGATGGTGTTTTGTGGGATACTTCATCTCTAAGAGAGGAAGGGGCTACAGTCGCTGGCTTTTCTCTTTCTCTTTCTTCTTTTCATTGAGAAAATGTGGTTGCTGTTCCCCTTCTCCTGTTAAGGCAATTCTTCTTTACGTCTTTACACGCTCCGAAGAAAAATTGCAGTCACTACTCCCCCTCCTATTTTTTCTGCCTCTTCAATGTTGTATTCGGCCGCATCTTTACGAAAAAGAGAGGGGGTGTCCAGATGGGGTCGAGCGACTCATGTGTTACCTCAGGCATCCATCGCCGTCCTTGACCATTCGGAGGGAGTACCCAAAAGATGGAAGAAGATTCCAGGCCCATCGACATACTCCCGCACACTGTGTACCATGAAGGCGGTTCGCGAAGGAATGGAGCTTTAGAGGCGAACGACTCAAGTAGGAGAGCACATTCTCTCATCCAATTATACCTTGACAGTTTTCTGAGATGTTGTTTTCCCTGTATTTTTCATGAATAAAATAATATTTTTGTTACCCTGTGTATGTGGATGACTGGGTTATTGCTTTCGATGTTTTGCTTATGTTCTCCTGGTCGGGCGTGCTGCTTTGTCATTGCTTCCGCAGCTCCCACCCCTCCTGGGTGCTCGGGGGATTGCGAGGCACCTAGGTTTGTGTCCTTAGTGGGGAGTTTAGAGCAATCCAGACCAGGCCTAAGTACCCTGGGTGTCGGTTATAACACAGGGTATTAGTGTTTTGGATACTTGGTCGGGCACGTATGTCCCAGACCAAGCCTACGTAGCCCGGGAGTTGGCTGTACCGTGGGGTATTTGTTGGGAACGAGATGGCTAGAGAGGGGGGGTGAATATAGCCAATCGCTTCTTCTTAGAAGAGTTATCAAATTTCTGCACTTGAAGTTATTAATAGCACAGCGGAAGTATGGGAAAACAAAACTTGCAGAAACTAAAACCAAAACCTAACTAGCAAGATTAGCAAGATCGCTAACAAAGAGATTTTACAAGGTTCGGGGATAATTTGCCCCTACTCCTTGGCGTGCCCTTAAGGTGGGCGATCCCTTGATCGTCGGCAGATCAAGCCCCGGTGATCACCGGATATGAAGCAACCTCCTTCTCGGTGGAGAAACCTCCCCACAATGTGTTTCAAACAATGATATAGAATGAGCACAAAGAAACAACAAGAAGGATCTTACTCAACCACATAGCAAGGACAAAAACACAGCAAGCTTCCCTGAGCTCCACCCAGTGGCGATCTCACGCAGAACCCTTCTCCGTGTCTTCCCACTGTCGGACTCCAAGCCTCTTGTTTTCTCCTTCAAGCGCTCAAGTATGATGATTGCTTCTCAATAGCTTGCTCAGAATGATTGAAGAACTCAAGAACAGCAAGCTTAATGTGGAGCAAAAACAAACGCAGGAACTCCAGAGCACAAGACTCAAAAATGTTACTGAACACTACAACTCTCGTTCCTTTTGTTTCTCCGCTAAGCAACAGATGATCTCATCTCCAGCAGCCTACAGTTGCCTCACTGCCAACGCGCCAGCTACACTGAACCCTAACTGAACTTCCTGAGCTCCCTCAGCCAAGCTTCAGTCAGCAGCTTCAGTCCTGCATCCAGCCGTTGCAACCTGTGTGGAGAAAGGGACAAACCTGCTCCAAGGAAAGCTCTCTTTGACTTCTCCTTGAGTGTTTGAATCCTCCCCTGTCACCTGAAACTTACTCAGAGTATTAGAGCAGTAAATCAAACAGCATATCAAATATCAGAGGAAAGTGGCAGCGAATCGGTTGTGTTCATACGCGATCAGAGCGTCTGACAATGCAATTTGAATTAAAGTGATCGGTCACCGGACCGATCAGAGAGCCTCCTGATCGGTCACCAGACCGATCAGGCTGGTTCTAGACCGATCAGGCTTCGTCCTGATCGATCCCCAACGCTCATTCAGAAATCGTGATTTCTTTGAGATTCTCCTGGACCGATCACCAGACCGATCCCAGGTCGTGGATCGTTCACCGGACCGATCCACCCTTATATTGGGCGATTTCTGAGTTTCGCAGGCTAAGCCTTCTGATCGGTCACCGGACCGATCAGGCAGCCTCCTGATCGGTCACCAGACCGATCAGAACCTGACCAGACCGATCAGGCTCCGTCCTGATCGATCATAGAGAGGAACCTGCGACACTTGATCGTTCTCCGGAACGATCTGCACAGTAAACCTGATCGGTCATCAGACCGATCAGGAGCAGTTCAGCAAGGGAACTCAACCTCACTGCTCGCTCCCTGATCGGTCACCAGACCGATCAGGAGCCAGTCAATGGGTGAAACGCATACTCCCTGATCGGTCACCAGATCGATCAGGAGCAGCACAGTAGGTTCCCAACCTCACTGTGTGCTCCCTGATCGGTCACCCGACCGATCAGTCATCGCTGGATCGGTCACCAGACCGATCCACGAAGGAGCAGCGTGCCAGAATCCCTGATCGATCACCAGACCGATCCAGGGACTCAAACTCAGCCCTCCAAGCTAAGTTTCCATCCACCTTAGCCCTCCAAGCTAAGGATTTTCCATCTAACTCTTCAAATTGGGAATTTGCACCTAACCCTCCAAGTTAGAACTTTTCACCTAGCCCTCCAAGCTAGGACTTTTCACCTAGCCCTCCAAGCTAGGACTTTTCACCCAACCCTTCCGAGTTAGAACATCATCCAACCTAGCCCTCCAAGCTAGGCACCTGACCCTCCAAGCCAGGACTTTTTCACCTAATTCTCCAGGATGGGAATTTGCACCTAACCCTCCAAGTTAGGACTTTTCACCTAGCCCTCCAAGCTAGGACTTTTCACCCAACCTTTCTGAATTAGGACTTTTCCAACACCTAGCCCTCCAAGCTAGGATTTTCCACACCTAACCCTCCAGGTTAGGATTTTCCAACACCTAGCCCTCCAGGCTAGAATCCTCCAAATCGTGTCTAATCCTCGATCAGGACTTAATCATAATCGTCATCATCATCAACCTAAACTAAAATTGTTGTCAACACCAAAACAACAATCAAGGCCAGACTGCATCAACAATTTCCCCCTTTTTGTTGTTTGATAACCCGATTTTAAGTTTAGGGATTCTCAATCAATATTCCAACTTTAGAATCATAGGGGAATCCAGATCCTCCCCCTACAACATGGTCATTCTAAACTTAACCAATCCACACTCTCCCCCTTTGTCGAACACCGAAAAGGGGCAAGAGGGACTGTTAAGATTAAGATAAACTCCCCCTCAATCCTAGAGGTATCCCAAATCAACAAAGATGTGATAGTTTGTAGAATAACCATACGAAACCATATGAAAAAGATATAGCAAGACATAACGATCACATGCATCATATGAGTATGAAGTATAAACCCACAAAGCATGCCGTAATATCCATAAATATAAAGTAGACATGGCATTGTAAGCATGAACATGGCAATTTAGCAAACATGCAGATGATACTCATATAATCAACATGGCATCAACAATAGGCATACTATCATGTGATAAAAACATAATCATGGTAGTATAGCACAAATCCAAATACTAGTCATCATAGCATCATCAAACAGTAACATCTTAAGCAAGATGGAACATAAAGGTCAGGATGTACACATCCGTCAAAAACAACAAACATGAACATAGAGCGGTCAATCGTCAGCTGGATCATCGTCCGAATCATCAATGTAGATGATATCTCCTGGTGAAGGGCCACTGGGAGATGCACCATCTAGAAATGTATAATGATACCATTCTTCATACCATCTGTCCTGGAAGGAGTGCATCTCAGAGACATCAGAGGCTAAAACATCGAGACAGTGATCAAAAGTCTGAAACTCTGAGCGGACCTCCTGTCGCCAGAGCTCAGAGATATGCAATTCGTGCTCTAACTTCCGCTCTATCTCCGCTACTTGCCAGCGTAGATCAGGAGCCCACTCATCATAATCGACAGTAGTAGCTGGCGCCCCCTAGTCACGGGCTGCTCTCGGTAGCTCCCCTGCATGTCTGCGAGCCTTCCACCTTAGCCCCTGAGTCCCGAGAACAATGCCGGACTGAGCAAGCATGCAACGATCCAGACAGCAGTCCTGTCGGGTCATGGGCACAATACGGCCCTGTGAAACATCGATGCCAACCGACACTAGCCAGGCAGTGATGATGTGGCCTAATGGCATATAGACCGACTGGGATGAAGGCATACTGTGTACGATGATAGAGAAGTAAACCGAAGCCACTGGGTCAAAATCTAGCTGCTGATGCAACCTGTAAAGCATCAAGCAGTGGAACAGTCGAATCTCATCGAGATGTTTCGAGGTAGTGGGAAGGAGACAATTGGTGATGATTTTAAACAACACATAGTCAACAGGGGAGAGACGAAGAGCAGGAAACATGGGAAAGTCACGGGTGCACTCACCAGAACCCCCTGGCCTGGGGTGGCCTAGGAAGTACTCGTAGATGGAATCGGGAGTCACTCCATCGAAGGGAACTGGAAGAGGGTTAGGAGGGAACGGATAGAGAAAGAAATCATTGTCTGACCAGCGACAGCCGATAAAATCAGTGAAAATAGATCGATTGAAATCGAGATCGATACCAGCAACACGGGTTTTCCATCCCGTGCCCTCTCCACTCACCATGTTACTATAGAACTCAGAAACCAAATCAAGGTTGATCGGTCCTTCAAAGTGCAGTATGGGTTGAAGATTATAAAATTCAATTCGTTGTCGTATTGTTGGACAGTGTTCATAGATAAAAGTTGGGTTTATAGTTCGACACGGCATGAGTTTAAAATTGTGCCATTGAAATTTGAGAGCAAGACCGATATTCTGAAATCGAGTATGTGGGGGAGGTGGAGACCTTGAAGGAGGTGTAGATGAAGAAGGAGTCTTCCCCCTCGAGCTGCCTTCAGCTACCTCCTTTCTCTTAGCAGATTTTCTAAAGAGGTTTGAATTGATCATGACACAGAATTCAAATGATTTGGTAAGATGGACATGGGTTGAATCACACATACAAGAGTTGATCATCATAGATAATACCCAAAGATAGATTCGATCAAGATCAAAATAGGATAGTGAAGAGATGAAAAATTGATCATTTGGTTGGAATGGGAGTCCACGGCAACAGTAAGTCACGGCACAATAACAAGAATAAGAACAACATTGGGTTAGCTTCACAAACATATATTCCAAGAACTGTTGTGAAAATAAAACTGAAATCAAAGCTTACTTAGGCGCCATGGGTGAGTTTGAGCAAAGGAGGAAGAAGCTGGTGCCTCACGGTTGAGAGAGGCCTGCTCAATGAAAACTCTCTGACGCAGAGAGTTTGGGGCAAGTGGAGAGCTCGCCGGAAGATACCAGAAGGGATCTCTGCAAAGGTTCGCATGCACGTGAAAAAGGGAGACGCAAGAACTCTCTCGCTCGCACAAGGTTGCGCAGAAGAGGGTGTTTCGGCGCTAGGGTTTGGGAAAACGAGGGTTTGGAGAGAGTTAATCGGTTGGTGGATCGGTCCACCAACCAAAATTTAATGTGTTTGAACGGATCACCGTTCGATCTAATTTCGTCCAGACTGATCAGGATACAGCCTGATCGGACTGGCATGGTCCTGATCGGTCGGATGACCGATTAGACGCGCTCCTGATCGATCTGGTGACCGATCAGGATTCGATCAGTAGGGTCCGGAGAGAAACCTCTGAGCTCCCTGATCGGTCTGTGGACCGATCCCCACAGGGTGCCAGATCGGTCCGGAGACCGATCCAGGCTAGCTCAGTACACTTAGTCAGATTCCGGGAGATCACAACTTGCCTCGCAGATCGGTCTGTGGACCGAACACCACAGGAAGGGGTCAGATCGGTCTAGGGACCGATCAGCCCTATGCCTGATCGGTCCGGTGACCGATCAGGGTTCCTGATACGAACTGAAATGTTTAGTTTCAGAACTTCTGAATTTTCCAAACGAGATTTGATGGACTTTGTCGAACTTGTACATGATTTTATGACTAAAATTAATCCCTGAACAACAATCAAAAGTCCTTATAGGTTCAACAAACACTTTGACCCATCCAAATGGAGTCAAACTCAAACACCAATCAATCAAACAAATTCAAGTTTTCATTCCAAATTCAAGTTTCCAATCAAGTTGCCTTGATTGGAATGTCCAAGTATGATCATGGAGCCATATACACATATGTTATGCAATGGTTTTCCCCATACTTGGTCACCATCGTGATTATTATCTCGTTAACTTAATTCCTCAAGGGATGCAATGACATTTTGAGAAATTGAGTTAAACCTAACATCTCACCCCATATCTAGCAAACAAAAACGTTTTGTTAAACCTTATAGTTTGTGTGAGATGTTCCCAAAGTTACCCAATTGTTCCCAAAAATTTCAAAATCATCATTGTAGCGACCCGCCTTCTCCTGCCTTAGACGGATCGTTACTTTTGTCTACTTCTCGACTCTAATGCACGACTAATAAAAATGCGGAAATCTTTTTTTTTTCTTTTAAATTCATCTAAGGATGATATTCTAACTTATGTAGTCATGCATGATACCATGTCACACTTTCTTTCTCAAAAACTCGTAATTGATACTTATTGAAACAAGCCTCACTCAACTCAAACTGCCCGTACCAGTCGACTGGTGACGTAGCAGTCGACTGATACGCCTGTAATCAGAATTACAGGTTTCGGCATTGGCTTCTCAATCCCACCATTCATTCAGTTTCGAGCCATATCAAACTATGATACCATTTCTATACTCTATACCAATTTTCTAAACAGTTTAGCCAATCAAAATGAATCCATAAACTTAAAATTAGGACTTTTACGAGATTTAGCAAGTTATGAAAAACTATCAAAAACTTTAGTCTAGAGTTTGTACCAAACTTTGCTTCTAACCATTTAAACTCATCATGCAAGATTCTATAACATTGCTAAAGCATTATGGAATATGAATGCAACTTTTCTAAACATAATTAAGCAATAAAAACTTGATTTAAAGAGGAACTAGTACTATCTTGGCACAAACATCTATTTCTCCAACAAAGTATCAATATTCTCAACTACTCACATTTCTACTTATCCAATGCAAACATAAGAATATATAAGCTAAATGAAATGACATGGAATCTTTACTCTAAGCAATTGAGCATGTAAAACTATCCAAAACTCAAATACTCTATAATCTCCATAAGCAAGAACTTGAAATTCAAATGTACTATAACATTGTGAATTAATTAACTAAATTGTTTCGTCTCAAAGATCTCTCCAAAATCAGCCACCACACACACTCTACTCAGCACCGCCTCGTCGTCTTCCTTCAGAATTGCTCGCCTTTACCTTTATCTGCAATAAGAGGAAATGCAACTAGTAAGCAAAAAGCTTAGTAAGTACTATCTAGCTCACAAAAACTCGAAATGTGCAAACATGCTTCTAGAACAATATGAAAATCATATGAGATACTAATATGCTTGAAAGAAAACTAAGAACATGTATAGCTCAAAACATGCATACTCAAGCAATAGATAATCTCAATTTACTTTTCTTGGCTCAACTTGAAACTTTAGCTATTCTTTAACTTTTGAAAACTTTCTGAAACTTTAGAAAACTTTGCTAAAGCATATACTTGAATATAATAATCACCTGGATCCACTGAAGACGTAAGTACCATCTGATATGCGCGTTCCCTAAAAGGTTGGGGTAGCGAGCCACCAATCCTAATAGAGCAGACCTTGGTCTACCAGGGCCAAGACCTTGGAATTGGACACCTGGATTTCTTTAACGACGCCCTTGGACGCCGGGTACTGGCCTTATAAAATAAAATAGCTTTTCTTTCTTTTCTTTCTTATCTGTAAATGCCTTGGCATTTTCTGGAGCACCTTGCGTGCTAAAATCCCTAAGTCTTGACTTTTGGGGATTTCTTAAGGCCTTGGCCTTTTCTTTTCTTATCTTTATCTTCTCTTTTCTTTTCTCATAACTTTCTTAGCCCCTGAACTCATATAGGGTATGTGATCAAACATATACATAGGCATACAACAACTAATGAACTAAGATCACATGCAAAAACTTAAACAAAAAGGAAATATTTCTTTTTAAAAACTTTTAAAGGAAATTCTCGCGGAAAAACCGCCTCTTACTGCAGGTGAGCAGTACTTACATTGATATCTTGGACTTACAACCAAGATTAATGTCTAGAGCTCGGAAGAAACTTGAGATCTCGACGAATTCTTCGCGCCTACGCGTTCCTCTCGTCGCGGGGATCCCGAATATAAGAATATCTCTTGGAAGAAAGCCTTGGCCGGCCCTCTAGGCTTGGTGTGGCGTGCGCACAAGAGAGGAGAGGGAGAGGGGTCGGCGCAAGGGTGTTGGCCGAAAGGGTTTGAGAGAAAATCCCAACTTCTCTCTTTAAATTTTCTATTTATACTTATGGCCGGATTAACTTAACTACACCTTAAATAAAGTTCTCTCCGTCCCTTGTTGTGCTTGATACCCATAGCCCAGCCGGTTGCGCGCTTGTGTGGTCTCGCGGTGGTCGCGGGTTCGATCCAGCCGCTGCACTTAACCGGTTTTTCTTATTTTTCCATTTTCTTTTTTTTTCTTTTTCCAAAAATACCAAACGGACTCGGAAAATTCCATAAAAATATTCTAAAAATTCCTAAAAATATCTAGAATATTTCTAAACCATTTCTAAATAATTCTAAGGACTTTAAGAACTAAAAATGGAAATTTTGGGGCGTTACAATCATGGAGAGATTTGACCGCAATTTGAACATCATGAAGCGCGACACATTCCCAATTCCCGTCTTAGGAAACTAAATTTACTCTCGGGAAGTGGTTTAGTGAAAATGTCAGCTAGGTTTGACTTTGACTCTACATGTGAGAGTATGATGTTCCCCCTAGCTACATGATCCCTAATGAAGTGGTGTCTTACTTCAATATGTTTTGTCCTAGAATGATGGACCGGATTCTTGGTTAAGTTAATTGTGCTAATGTTATCACATAACACTTGCACACCCTTGTAACTCAATCCATAGTCTTCTAAGGTGTGAATCATCCACAACAATTGTGATACACTCTCTCCTATGGCGATATATTCTACCTCGGTAGTGGAAAGAGCAACACAATGTTGCTTCCGACTCGACCAACTTACTAAGGACGATCCTAAGAATTGGCAGCCCCCACTAGTGCTCTTTCGGTCCAACTTACATCCAGCGTAGTCGGAATCCGTATAGCCCATCAAATCAAAAGATTCGGTATGGGGATACCAAAGACCTACACCAATTGTACCCTTGAGATATCTCAAAATTCGCTTAACAGTAATTAGGTGAGATTCCTTGGCACAGACTTGATACCTAGCGCACATACCTACAGCAAATAGTATATCTGGTCGACTAGCTGTGAGGTATAGCAAACTACCTATCATGCTTCGATATTGAGTTAGATCAACGGGTTTACCACTCTCATCATTGTCTAATCTTGTGTTTGTAGCCATGGGAGTGGTTACCTCTTTCGAATCACTCATATTGAATTTTCGAAGCATTTCTTGTGTATACTTTGATTGGTGCACATGGATACCATCGCGAGTTTGCTTGATTTCAAGTCCAAGGAAGAAAGTCAACTCTCCCACTAGACTCATTTCAAACTCACTCTCCATGTGTCCAATGAACTCATTTAAATAGCCTTATTATTTGAGCTACAAATTATGTTGTCGACATATACTTGGGCTACAAATATATTGGCACCATCTCTTCGTAGAAATAGTGTAGGGTCTATTTGACCTCTAACAAAGCCCTTTTCAATCAAGAATGTTGACAACCGCTCATACCAAGCCCGGGGTGCTTGTTTAAGGCCATAGAGTGCCTTTTTGAGCTTGAACACGTGGTTTGGATGTTCGGTACTCTCAAACCCCGGAGGTTGTTCGACATAGACCTCTTCCCTAATCAAACCATTTAGAAAGGCCGATTTGACGTCCATTTGAAATAATTTGAAGCCACGATGTGCTGCAAATGCAAGCATCAATTGGATGGACTCTAATCATGCCACGGGAGCATAAGTCTCATCATAATCAAGGCCTTCAACTTAACTGTAGCCCTTGGCTACCAAGCGTGCCTTGTTTCTAATGATTTCTCCCTTGTGGTTCAATTTGTTTTTGAAAACCCATTTAGTTCCAATAATGGTGGTCTTCTTAGGTCTAGGGACTAGGTCCTAAACCTGACTCCTCTCAAATTAACCTAGTTCATCTTGCATCGCGATAATCCAATCAGGATCATTTAATGCTTCATCAATTTTTCTAGGTTCAATTTCGGAAATGAGAGCAACTTCATTAGCCTCATTCCGGAAGAATGATCTAGTCCTAACCCCTTGATGGATGTCTCCAACAATTTGGTCTTGGGGATGACTAGAGGCTAATCTCGTTTGCCTTGGTGTTGGTGGTGCTTCTTGAACGGTTTCACTAGACACAAGTTCAGCCTCAGGATCCGGCTGATCAATGGGTTGCCTAGGCTCATCGTCATCGGACTCATCACCATCAACAACACTTGGAATTTCATTCAAACTAAGTCTCCTTAGTTCGAGTTGAACTCCTTCTACATTTTCTGACTGGTCAGGTGATTTAGGAATTTCTTCAAAGACCACGTCAGAAGACTCTTCAACTAATCTAGTTTTCTTGTTGTAGACTCGGTAGGCTTTACTAATGAGGGAGTACCCGACTAGTATCCCTTCATCAGCCTTTGCCGTGAACTTTCCAAGGTGATCCTTGGTGTTTAGGATGAACACCTTACAACCAAACACCCTAAGATGTTTAACCGTAGGTGGTTTCCCAAACCAAAGTTCATGGGGAGTCTTTCCTAAAAACCTATGGATGAGAACTCGGTTTTGCACATAGCAAGCTGTATTTACAGCTTCAGCCCATAAGTAACTCGGGAGTGAGTACTCATTAAGCATGCTTCTGCAGCCTCTTGAAGTACACGATTCTTCCTCTCTACAACATCATTTTGTTGTGGTGTTCTAGGAGTAGAGAACTCATGTCTATAACCCTTATCTTGACAAAATTCAAGAAACCTTTGGTTTTGAAATTCACCTCCATGATCACTTCTTATTGTCTTAATTGTTAATGATTTTTCATTTTCAATTCTTCTAAAAAAGAAATAAAAATATCTAAGGTTTTTTTTAAATAAAAATATCTAAGGTTTGGTCCTTATGTTTTAAAAAGTAAGTCCATGTATATCTAGTGAAATCATCAATGATAACAAGGCAATATCTACTTCCATTCAATGATATGATAGTGCTACAATCAAATAGATCCATGTGAAGTAAATCTAATGCATTGGAAGTACTTACAGCGCTTTTACCTTTATGTGCAGATTTTGTTTGCTTACCCATTTGACACGCATCACATAATTTATCTTTTCCATACTTGATGCTTGGTAAGCCTCGAACTAGTCCTTTGTTGGTCAACTTCCAGATGTTCTTCATGTTCACATGTGCTAACCTCCGATGCCAAAGAGTGGACTCTTCTTCTCTTGACATGAAACACTTAGCAAGAGCATTAGTAGCACTTTTAAATGAGACTTGATAAATATTGTCTACTCTTGCTCCTACTAGTACCGTGTCCAAGGTGTCATTTTGTCTAACTAGACATTGACTTGGTTGGAAGTCAATTGTGTAACCCGTGTCACACAATTGACTGACACTTAGGAGATTAAACTTCATCCCCTTGACTAGAAGGACATTTGAGATTCTAAGACATTCGGATATTTGAATGTCTCCTATTCCTATGACCTTAAGACTACCATTGTTACCAAATGATACATTACCTCTACTTTTCTTGTGAAGTGTGGTAAACAATGTTCTATCCCCGGTCATGTGTTTGGAGCATCCACTATCAACGAACCAAGTTGATAGATGCTCCCCCTCAATCATAACCTACACAATTCGAAAAATAGAAGTTTTAGGTACCCAAACCTTGGGACCTAAAGCATCAACTAAACATGACTTAGGCACCCATGCCTTGACAACTTTCTTTTGAGTCTTGGGTGTCCTAGATTATCTCATGTCAGTCCTAGACATGAGAGATACAAATGAGGGTTCCTTAGGGCGGTAACCAATACCGGCCCTATTGTAAACCGCTCTTTGGGCATTTAGGATCATGTCTAGGGTCTTAGAGCTATTTGAGAATTTCCCAAGAATATTCTTGAGCTTCTCAACTTCACTCTTCAATGATTGGATTTCCTCTACTAACAAGTTATCATGCAACTCACTTACTTCCTCAACCTTAGAGGATTTCAAAGTTTCAATTTCATGTTTCAAAGATTTAATTTCATCTTCTAGTAATTCAACATGCAAGTCATCAATGTTATCATCCCTAGAAGCTTTCAATTGAGCAATTTCTACTTGCAATGCTTTAACTTTATTTTTGGATTTCTTAAGCATACTAGTTAAACATGCAATTGCTCTATAACATTTTTCAAGCTCGGGAGAAGTTACCTCTTCATCATCCGAAGATGATGAAGCTGTGTTTGCGGAGCTTGAAGATTCATCACTGCTCTCCTCTCCAAGAGCCATGAGTGCCACTTGCCTTGTGCTCTTCTCCTCCTTCTCATCATCGGATGAACTAGAGGATGACTCATCCCAAGAAGCCTTCAAAGCTTTCTTCTTCTTCTTGAATTTCTCTTCTTTTCTTTTGGGTTTCTCCTCCTTCTTAAGCTTCGGACATTCATTCTTGAAATGCCCTATCCTACCACACTCAAAGCAAGATGCATTATTCTTATCAAGCTTGAATTCACTAGTGTTACCTCTCCTTTTGAAACGTCGGTCTCTTCGCATCATCCTCCTCACAAAGTTGGCCATTTCGGATGGAGAAGAGCCGCTGCTATCCTCCTCGGAATTGGATTCGGATCCGGAAGAAGATGAAGATGATGAGACCTCCTTCTCCTTCTTCTTCTCCTTCTTCTTCTTAGTGGCTCGGTCCCCTGCAACTAAGGCAATCCCCTTCTCCTTGGGCCCTTTATTAGCCATTTCATGCAATTCCATCTCACACAATAAATCATCTAATTTTACAATAGATAAATCCTTAGATACTTTGTAGGCATCCACCATGGATGACCACAAAGCATTCCTCGGAAATGCTTTCAAGACATACCTCACAAGGTCGCGATTCTCGACCTTTTCATCAATTGAATGAAGTCCATTAAGGACTTCCTTGAACCGGCTATGGAGCTCACTTACCGACTCATTCACCTTCATGGAGAGATTTTGGAGTTGATTGAGGAACAAGTCCCTCTTGGCAATTCTAGAATCTCGGGTGCCTTCATGGAGCTCTATGAGTTTGTTCCACAAGTCTTTTGCACTTGTGAAGGGACCAACCTTGATGAGTTGGTCTTTGTTCATGCCACATTGTAGAGTGACAACCGCCTTCGCGTCGGCTTCACTCTTCCTTGTTTGTTCGGTAGTCCACCTCCATGACTCAAGTTCTTTTCCTTCATCATCCTTAGGAGGGATGAATCCCTCCTTCACCGCGAACCACGTATGGATATCCATCTTCAAATAGTATTCCATCTTTGATCTCCAATATTGGAAGTCGGCACCATCAAAGAATGGAGGTCGGGTGGTGGAGAAGCCTTCTCTCAATGCCATCTTGTTGAGAACTCTCGGTTGTTAAGCCGTAAACAGAGCACCTTGCTCTGATACCACTTGTTGGGAACGAGATGGCTAGAGGGGGGGGTGAATATAGCCAATCGCTTCTTCTTAGAAGAGTTATCAAATTTCTGCACTTGAAGTTATTAATAGCACAGCGGAAGTATGGGAAAACAAAACTTGCAGAAACTAAAACCAAAACCTAACTAGCAAGATTAGCAAGATCGCTAACAAGGAGATTTTACAAGGTTCGGGGATAACTTGCCCCTACTCCTTGGCGTGCCCTTAAGGTGGGTGATCCCTTGATCGTCGGCAGATCAAGCCCCGGTGATCACCGGATATAAAGCAACCTCCTTCTCGGTGGAGAAACCTCCCCACAATGTGTTTCAAACAATGATATAGAATGAGCACAAAGAAACAACAAGAAGGATCTTACTCAACCACTTAGCAAGGACAAAAACACAGCAAGCTTCCCTGAGCTCCACCCAGTGGCGATCTCACGCAGAACCCTTCTCCGTGTCTTCCCACTGTCGGACTCCAAGCCTCTTGTTTTCTCCTTCAAGCGCTCAAGTATGATGATTGCTTCTCAATAGCTTGCTCAGAATGATTGAAGAACTCAAGAATAGCAAGCTTAATGTGGAGCAAAAACAAATGCAGGAACTCCAGAGCACAAGACTCAAAAATGTTACTGAACACTACAACTCTCGTTCCTTTTATTTCTCCGCTAAGCAACAGATGATCTCATCTCCAGCAGCCTACAGTTGCCTCACTGCCAACGCGCCAGCTACACTGAACCCTAACTGAACTTCCTGAGCTCCCTCAGCCAAGCTTCAGTCAGCAGCTTCAATCCTGCATCCAGCCGTTGCAACCTGTGTGGAGAAAGGGACAAACCTGCTCCAAGGAAAGCTCTCTTTGACTTCTCCTTGAGTGTTTGAATCCTCCCCTGTCACCTGAAACTTACTCAGAGTATTAGAGCAGTAAATCAAACAGCATATCAAATATCAGAGGAAAGTGGCAGTGAATCGGTTGTGTTCAGACGCGATCAGAGCGTCTGACAATGCAATTTGAATTAAAGTGATCGGTCACCGGACCGATCAGAGAGCCTCCTGATCGGTCACCAGACCGATCAGGCTGGTTCCAGACCGATCAGGCTCCGTCCTGATCGATCCCCAACGCTCAATCAGAAATCGCGATTTCTTGAGATTCTCCTGGACCGATCACCAGACCGATCCCAGTCGTGGATCGTTCACCGGACCGATCCACCCTTATATTGGCGATTTCTGAGTTTCGCAGGCTAAGCCTTCTGA
>JAGFNQ010002511.1:0-30643 GCA_024364735.1 Boesenbergia rotunda
ATTGAAAATCAATTGTGTAACCCGCATCACACAATTGACTGACACTTAGGAGATTAAATGTCATTCCCTTGACTAGAAGGACATTCTTAATCCTAAGATATTCGGATATTAGAATGTCCCCTATCCCTATAACCTTAAGACTATCATTGTTATCAAAAGAAACATTACCTCTACTTTTTCTTTGAAGGGTAGTGAATAAGGATCTATCACCGGTCATATGTTTGGAGCACCCACTATTAACGAACCAAGTTGATAGATGCTCCCCCTCAATCATGACCTACACAACACGAAAGATAGAAAATTTAGGTACCTAAATCTTCGGACCTAAAGCACCTACTATGCAAGACTTAGGCACCCATGCCTTGACCACTTTCTTTTGAACCCTAGGAGTCTTAAGTGGTCTAACATCAGTCCTAGACATCAAGGAAACAAATGATGGTTCTTTAGGTCAGTAAGCAATACCGGCCCTATTGTAAACCGCCCTTTGTGCATTCAAAATCATATCTAAAGTCTTAGAGCTAGTTGAGAACTACTCAAGAACACTCTTAAGTCTCTCAACCTCACTCTTCAATTATTTGTTCTCATCTTCTAATATTTCTACATGCAAATCATCAATATCCTCATCCCTAGAGGATTTTAGTTGTTCAACCTCTACTTTCAATGATTTAACTTTTCTTTTTGACTTTTTCAACAATTCGGTTAAACATGCAATGGTTCTATAACATTTGTCTAATTCGGGAGAGATTACCTCTTCATCATCCGAAGATGATGAAGTCGCGTTTGATGAGTTCGTGGATTCATCACTGCTTTCTTGATCTTCAAGGGCCATGAGTGCTACAAGGCGTGTACTCTTCTCCTCCTTCTCTTCATCGGATGAGCTAGAGGATGATTCATCCCATGTGGCCTTCAAGGCCTTCTTCTTTTTCTTTGATTTCTCCTTCTTCTTCTTGAGTTTTGGGCAGTCCTTCTTGAAGTGCCCTTTCTTGCTACACTCATAACAAGTAACATTAAACTTATCAATTTTAACTTCACTAGGGTTACCTTTACTCTTGAAGCGCCAGCTCTTCCTCATCATTCTTCTAACAAAATTGGCCATCTCGGAGGAAGAAGACCCCGCTGCCATCCTCCTCGGACTTGGATGAAGATGAAGATGAAGATAAAGAGACTTCCTTCTCCTTCTTCTTGGTCTTTTCCCCTACCACAAGAGCAATCCCCTTCTCCTTGGGCCTTTGTTAGCCATTTCATGGAGCTCCATTTCACAAAATAGATTATCTAATTTTATAATTGATAAATCCTTAGAAACCTTGTAGGCATCCACCATGGATGACCACAAGGCATTCCTTGGAAAAGCTTTTAACACATACCTTACAAGGTCACGGTTCTCAACCTTTTCGTCAATGGAATGGAGACCATTGAGGACTTCTTTGAACCTACTATGAAGTTCATTTACCGTTTCACTCTCCTTCATGGAGAGGTTTTGTAGTTGGTTGAGGAACAAGTCTCTCATGGCTATTCTCAAGTCTGGGGTGCCCTCATGAAGTTCGATGAGCTTGTTCCACAAATCTTTTGCGGTTGTAAAGGGACCAACCTTGATGAGTTGGTCTTTGTTTATTCCACATTGTAAGGTCACCACTGCCTTCGCATCGGCTTCACCTTTGCGGGTTTGCTCGGTGAACCATCGGGAGGACTCCAACTCTTTTCCCTCCGCGTCTCTTGGAGGGGTGAAGCTTTCCTTCACGGAGAACCACATTCCGATGTCGGTCTTGAGGTAGTACTCCATGCGAGACCTCCAATACTGAAAATCTGAACCATCAAAGAAGGGAGGTCGTGTGGTGCTAAATCCTTCTCTCAAAGCCATTGTTGATAGCTCTCGGTTGTTAATCCGCTTGAACAGAGCCCCAAGCTCTAATACCACTTGTTGGAACTTGGATGGCTAGAGAGGGGGAGGGTGAATATAGTCAGACACAAAAATCGCTTTCACTTTTGAGATTTCTCTGCAGTTAGGGTTAGTAGCACAGCGGAAGCAAAAACAAAAAGAGTATAACTGCAGAAATGAAAAGCAAACCAAAAACGATAACAAGAATCGTTTACAAGGTTCGGGGATAACTTGCCCCTACTCCTTGGCGTGCCCTTAAGGTGGGCGATCCCTTGATCGTCGGTAGATCAAGCCCCGGAAAATCCGGATATCATATCCTCCTTCTCGGTGGAGAAACTTCTCCACAGCGTTTCAATCAGTATATATGAAGTTAAGCACAATGAAACAATAGAAGGAATCTTATAGAGCACTTAGGACAGAGGGGGCACAAGAGAGCTCCTCACCAAGCTCCACTCAGCATAGATCTCACGCAAGAACTCCCTGCTCTTCGTGTCTTCTTGCTGATGGACTCGCCAAGCTCTCTGCCTTCTTCCAAGCGCTCACATTTGCAGTATCTTCAAGAATGATGCTCAAGTGTCACAGTTGGTTGCTCAAAGAGATGGATCAAGGTTGTCGCAAGAGCACAAGAGTTGTAGCCAAAGAACTGATCTCTTCCTTCTCCACTTCTCAGGACTTTTAAGCATCTGGCCTTTACAGCTCACATCGCCAGCCACCAGATTCTCCACTGCAGCTCACCAGCTGCTCAACTGCCACTGCCCAACTACCCTGACCTCTCCTGGACTCCCTGAGCTCCCCTCAACCGAGCCCCAGTCGAGCCCCAAGTCTGTTGCCAGCAGCCCCAGCGTCCGTTGCAACCTGAGAAGGAGAAACAGCCAAACCTGATACATGGAAAGAACTGAGTTGACCCTCCTTCAATGTTTGAAGTCATCCCTGTCACCTGCACACTTGATCAGAGGTTTAGCAAATGAAATCAAACTTGCATCAGCAATAGCAGAGAAGATAAAAGCGAAATCAGTAGTGTATCAGTGGAAATCAGAATGCGATCAGGACTCTAACAGCGCTTTTGAATTAAAGTTGTCAGCTACTGATCGGTCACCGGACCGATCAGAGTGACCCCTGATCGGTCACCAGACCGATTAGGATGGGCTCAGACCTATCAGGCTCCAGCCTGATCGGTCCCAGTGAGAAATCTGAAATCGCGACTTCTCCGGGATCGATCACCAGACCGTTCCCAAGTCGTGGATCAGTCACCAGACCGATCCACCCCTCTGCAGAGTGATTTCCCAGTTTCGCAGTCCAAACCTCCTGATCGGTCACTAGACCGATCAGGGTGTGGCCTGATCGGTCTGGGGACCGATCAGGACACCTCCTGACCGATCAGGCTCCAGCCTGATTGGTCGTAGTGAGGAGCTCGCGACAATTGATCGTTTACTAGAACGATCTGAATAGTATCCCTGATCGGTCACCAGACCGATCAGGAGCTGAGCAATAAGGTTCCAAAGTCACTGTAAGCTCCCTGATCGGTCACCAGACCGATCAGGAGCCGAACAGTAGGTTTGCCAAAGTCACTGTATGCTCCCTGATCGGTCACCAGACCGATCCAGGCAAGGCCAAACCCACTCTAAGTCAAGAGAACTGGCTCCCAGCCTCCCCTGACTCGTGCTCAGTCCCTCGGACCAAGACTCCGTGCCCAGTTTCACTCACCGGAACTTCAACCTAGCCCTCCATGCTAGGACTTGGCTTCACTCACCAGGATTTCAATCACCTAGCTCCCCAAGCTAGGACCTGACCCTCCAAGACAAGGGTTCATCAACCTAGCCCTCCAAGCTAGGACCTGGCCCTCCAAGCTAGGACCTGGCCCTCCAAGCCAGGGTTTCATCAACCTAGCCCTCCAAGTTAGGATTTCATCAACCTAGCCCTCCAAGCTAGGACTTGGCCTTCCAAGCCAGGATTTCATCCAACCTAGCTCTCCAAGCTAGGACCTGGCCCTCCATGCCAGGGTTTCATCCAACCTAGCTTCTCAAGCTAGTACCTGACCCTCCAAGCTAGGATTTCATCAAACCTATCTCTCCAAGCTAGGACCTGGCCCTCCGAGCCAGGATCTCCTCCAACCTAGTCCCACTAGGTATTTTCCACTTCACCTAGTCCCCGACCAGGACTTAATCTCAATCATCTCATTAACCTAAACTAAAATTGGTGTCAACACCAAAACAACAATCAGGGTCAGACTGCATCAACATAATTAATATCTCCGAGTGATGCAAGGCACTCCCCGAGTCAAGGAGTACTCAAGTGTGATCTGTCTGTCTAGTCCTGAGTTACACGACTAAGGCGCCAAGGGAACGCCGACTGGAAATCTAAGGGGTGTGACTAAAAGGCCCTAGGCTCGGCAATCGAAATCTTGCGCTGAGGACTGATGTGGCAGGTGCCTCGGGTGTCAGACAGGGTCGGACACTCGACGTCTTGCTCCGGGACTCAGGTCGAAGTAACTCTTATCAATCACTCAGTCGGACGCTACGGGCCGAGTGAACCTTGAGATCCTTACCCTGCCAGCTGGACCAGTCCACCCGTACATGATGGTCCGACTTAGCCTTATATATATATATATGGATTTTTAAATGGTCTAAATGTAAATCCTTAATTAATATCGATACAATTTACCTCCATCTTAGAATATAGCGTCTTTTTAATAATAATGATTTCAGCACACTTTTGAATTTTATTTATATAAATTAAGTCGGATTGATTTATTTTAATATATTATTGTCACGTCTCAAGAAGTCACATCTTCAATAGAAAATTAAACAACATCTCGATTGTATGATGGACAATCTGAAACCATAATACAAAGCCTACACGGTCACACACCACATCTCAATCCATACAGTTGAAAATAAAATAAAATGACAACCACGCAGTTAATACAATAGTTCACATGGCTAATGTCAACAATCACGTAGTTTATTCAACCCATGTGGCTAAAATAAAAAAAAACAGTGGAAGACATAAACACCATATAGGAAAGTCATAAAGAAACTACTTGCGACCCGGCTCGGCTTAACACAACAACCACGAAATCAAAATCGGAAGTAGGCACAAGGCTATAATACAAGTCTAAACAAAATGATACAATACAAATCCTTAAATCTGAAATGCCCTCGATGTGAAGTGGGACTGGCGGACGGGATCTCCAAGTGACTCCAAGTTCATCTACCTGCTACTTGGGGGAAACAAAAATAAATGCAGCGATAGTGAGTCTGGACGAACTCTGTGGGTATAACAGATGGATAAATATATGACATAAATAGGATACAACAAGCATAATAGAAACAATATTATACAGTCTCTAAAACAGAGTAATGTCTAACATGTAGGGGCATGATAAAAAAAAACCCCTCATGATACATCAATAAGTCTGCTAGTACCACTAAGCAAATCTTGGTGGCAAAAGGCGAATCGCTCGCCCCTAGCGCCCCCGCCAACTCATCCCAGGGTCAACACAGAGGAGGTAAATTACGGGGGCTACTAGCCCGGATGTTGTGGCTAGCGCGTGGGGAGGGTGGGCATACTGGCTTTGCCAGGATTTGACCCCCAGACCTCTTGGTGGCAACACCCACGCACTAACCATCAATCCATCCCGTGAGGACACGACTAAGCAAATCTAGATTATATAACAAGTGCAAATAATAATCCGTATCTATATGTCAATCAAGTGCAGCAATCAAAGCTTAAACAAATGCAACAAACATAAGATAAATATACAATGCAATAAATGCACATGATACAATGACATATATTACTCCTAATGTCGATCTAGCCGCCATTACATCTTATCTGTGAGGCCAAGTGAGTAAAGTTGTGACAACTGTACGCACTCCAACAACTACCAACTACTATAAGTAGTTGAGTGGATAGGATGCTGGGGAGACAATTACTCTAAAACACCAAGAAAAGGGGAAGCTATCAATAGCTCTACTATCCCTCATAAACAACGGAGAAGGTGTCAATTGCCTACCTACAACTCCAACATTCATTATCCATGAGTGGTTGAATGTGACACAACAATACAACTACTCACACTCCAATAACTACCACTATCCTGAGTGGTCGAGTGGACAGAAAATTATAAGACCGAGATGGGTCTAACTACAAGGAAGTCGATGATCGCCAGCATGCAATAATGCAGATATAATATATGATACTGAAATGCACAATCTCAACCAGGTCAACAACTCTGCAACAATCTTGATATGCATGTATCCAACCAATAACATGATTAATAAACATGCAACTAATCTACTAGGTAGGGTATATTGAAAGTCAACCCAACCCTAGATATGTCTAATGATCGTTTCTAAGTACTCACGTACAAGGTGTACTTTACAGATCAGGAAAATAACATGTGAGACTATATCGATGTAATTTTGATCAACTCAAAGATCAAACGACGAAAGTAAAAATACAAATAGAGAACTGAGTTAAGATAAAAACAGCCGACTCAGATAATAAACAAGTCATACATTTAAGTATAATAAACTACGGAATACAAAAAAGAAGTATCCGCCTTTAAATGTAGATTGTTTTAATCGTCGACAAGTCCAATAGATCGCATTGAGCTCGAACACTACAATCAGAGGATATAAGGCAAAACTAAATATTTATAATCAATGTATCACCCTAGTAATTAATTAATCACTCTATTAATTAATTATTTAATTAGCTTCTTAATTGATCCCAATCTGATTTATGATAATCAATTAATTCATAAATAAGGATTACTTCCATTAACCCCAATTTCTTGGTTAAATCTGATCTATTCCATCATCAACCCTAATCTAATCCATCCTGTTAGGATAGGTAGGAGAGCTAGAGGGGGTGATTAGCTTCGATTTGCTTGTTGATGATTTGTCGCTGCGGAAGACTCCAAACAATGCTAACACCTTGATTTTACTTGGTGTCCACCTCCTTGAGGTGACTAATCCAAGGATCCGCTATTTCTCACTCTCTCATACAATATGAAAAATCTCATTCCTGAGGTGGAGAAACCTCTTATAATCTTACAAGAATATACAACAAGAAACTCAAGCAAATACAAAATAAGTCTTACAAGATTTGCACACTTAGATCCTTGCTTGTCTTATTTTCTCCTTCTTCTTGCTTGGAAAATGCCTCTTGAAGTGCACCAACACTTGCTAAGAACTTGCAAAGAAGGAGGAGGAGAATCGTCGAAGAGTTGCACTTCAATCCTATATGAAAACCCTATGTACCCATGACCTAGGGTTCCCTAATCGATTACCTAATCAATTACCACGTCGGACTTAGCTGTTCAACGACTATTTTTGGAAGCTTAATTGATTAGCCAATCAGATCTTAATCGATTGCTGAATCGATTCAGTACCTTTCTGTGTTCTCGCGCAATACTACTGTAATCAATTGCCCAATCGATTACCGGACACCTTAATCGATTGACCAATCAATTAAGAGAAGGCTGAATAGATTGCCCAATCGATTCAGCTAATTTCTGTTCTCGCAACTTATTTCTCCCAATCGATTCACTCCTTCCTTAATCGACTGCCCAATTAATTAAGAAGGCTTCTCTTCGCGAGAAACCAATATCAATCGATTACTCAATAGATTGACCCCAACCCTAACTTGTGTGCACAAGTCTAGGGTTCCCTTGCCTAACCTCGGTCAACCGTGACCCGTTAGGACTTCCTCACCAAGTGCCCGATCATCCCTTTGACCGACTTGGATTTTTCCTTGCCTAGTTCCCAACTAGGACTTAACCCAGTTCTCACCCAGGTTTGCCTAACCCTCGAGTTAGGTCTAGTCTCTCGGTAGATTTCCACCTTGCTAACATGCGATCTCTCCGATCCACCTGGACTTCGACTAGTCCCACTAGGACTTTTACCATCAAGTCTCCAGTCAACCTTGACCCACTTGACCTACACGATATTCAAACATCTTACAAACATCATTATCAAACATCAAAACTTAAGCTCACCAAGATTATCAAACATAAACTCACCTGAGCCTAGTCAAATTAGGTCAACCCTGAACTAACAAAGATTGCACCAACAATCTCCCCCTTTTTGATGTTTGACAATATGTTTGAGAAACACTAATCCCTATTAGCCTTTCAATCTTTTCCCCTTTGATATACATCAAAAACTCTCCCTGAGAGTCTATATGGTCAAATGCAAACCCAATAAAAGTCTCATACCATTCATTTGAACCCATGCTCAACCTTGAGCATTTATCGTGATAAAGATTCCCAATCTTCATTTTTTTCACTTATCCCAAAAATAAAAATTTAAACACATACTTTTAAGAAAGACCTCCCACTCAAAACATACTCTAAACCTCTATCTTGCACCAACAATGATTTTTGAGTTCCTAAAACTTTAGGAAATCTCAACTTGAGGTTATAAGATTTTGAGTTTCAAAACTTGAATCAAAACCTCTCCTTAACCCTATAGTTTTCACCAAACCATCTCCCTTTTTGATTCCATAATAAAATTTACCCAAATATACTTACGAAAGTATTCCAAGAGGCTAAGGATTGTTAGGTTACTCAAAATTGGGTTAATGAACTGAAATCAGACAGTTTTAGTCATAACAATCGATCAACTGATCAATTACGGCTGCCCTTAATCGATCAACGGATCGATTACACGAGCTTCTGTGCTTACAGAAAAGGTTCACCAATCGATTGGTTACTGTCCTAATCGATCACCTAATCAATTAGGAGTTTCTGATTTTGAAAACAATTTCAGACCGAATTTCAGAAACTCCTAACTAATTCTTCAAAATTTGAAAAATCCTGAAATTTTATATAGACATTATTTATGACATATACTATCATGGAAAAATAGTTTTTTATGAAAATAACTTCCATTTTCAAAGATTAACACAAATTGGAAACTATTGAGATATTTCAATGTTTCACTCTATTTTGTATCCTATTCATCAATGATGAATTCTATCAAAAGATAGTCTTCACCAAGGATTTCTAAGATAGTTTTGAAATGAGTTTTAAAAATAATTTTCAACCATGTTCTTTGAGCTAAATGCACATGACTTGTACATTAGCTTCCCAATGATTGGAGTTCATTTAAATTCATATTTTGATAAACCTAAAACTCAATAAGATGCACATTAATCAATACCTTGAGTTTTATTCATCAACCTAATATCTCACTTGTTTCTAATATATCTCAAAATACACACAAGTCAATTTATGGTCTTGGTGAGATGTATAAATTGGTTCTCCCTAAATTAGGGTTCATACATCTCTATCTAGACATTATAAACTTTGATCATCCACCTAAGATGTCAATTAATGTCAATGTCCTTAATTTCAATATAAATTGAATTAAAGCATGATAATGACTATGACATGCATCATATGAACATTTTCAAAAGGAAAACACTTACTATGACTAAATGATGCATGTATGACATGACATATGATATTTTCATAATAAAATATAAATGATGAATTATGATGTCATGGCATGTGATAGGGCATATAAATCATGGATTAATAACACAAAATAAAATACCTAGATTTTCTATCTAAGTATCAATAACTCATTGTTAAGTCATTGATAATCCTAATTTTGCCCCTAATTTTCTAAGATAATGCCAAAACTCCCCAACTTGGCATATCGTTGGATTCTAACCTAGTTGCGCCAACTTTATTTTGTTCAATCTTCTAAAAATATAGTTTGACACAATTTTACTCTTCCAAGAGTAAACAAATGACTTCTTCATTTTCAAGGCTAGTAAGTCCTTAAAAATGCCCCAAAGTGTCAACTTTATCAAGGTTGGGTTAACTACCTTTCCAATTTGAGTTGACACTCCCTAGAACTATCTAGGGTGTGGCGAACACACTCTTAGGAACCCAAAACTTATTGGTGCTCCTTGGATGTTCTAGGTATTCATTAGGGATAACTTCCCTTGATACCTTCCTAATGACTTTTCTAGGCTTCTCCAAAGCCTTAGTCATGTTGGTCTTGCCTTGGTCAACTCTAGGAATGACTTCCCTTGTAACCTTGACTTGACTCCTAGACTTAGATTGAGTTACATACCTATATGGAACTCTACGGTAAGAAGAACCATCATCTTTGGTTTTAGGTTTGTACCCCAAACCTTTCTTGCCCCCTAGAGGGTCCTTGATTTCGTAAATCTAGGTTTGGATCCTTAGATCCCTTAAGAAGATTTTCTATTCTTTTGAGAGATTTTTCTAATGTTTCAAGTTTTGACCTCAAAACTTGATTTTCAATCATTACTTTCTCAAGACTTGGTTTTCTAAAATTTCCTTAGTAATTTTTCTTCTTGGCCTTGGGTTGAGTAGGTCTACCATGGAATGTTCTAACTTGTTCCCTATCCTTAGATGTGGTAGTCCTAACATGGAAGGCTCTATAGTTCTCCTTAAGTTTTTCATACCTCCTATTTTCATGATAAATGGCATTAAAATGATAATAATTATTTCTAGTATGTGTTTTATCATGATGAAAATAAGTATCATTACCTAATGGTACCTTAATCTTATTCTTGGAGGCTCCCTCTTGATTCGAGCTCCTTCTTTTTGTCTTGGTCGGATCCTTCCCCTTTGAAGATTGGTTCCGATAATATCCCTTTTGTTTGCATGAGAAGCACACAATGTGCTTCTTATCCTTCCGTACCACGGGACTGACCTCCTTTGGCTTCTCCTTGGTCTTGGGTGCCACTTGCACCTTCTTCTTGACCAAATTAGGACACTTACTCTTATAGTGTCCTTTTTGCCTACACTCAAAACAAATAATGTGATCTTTATTTTTACAAATTGAAATTGTTATATCTTCATGGGGTGTAGAGGTGACACTCAATTCTTCTTCTTCTTTATTGACCTCGGATGATGATGTTGAAGCTTTTCTTTGATCCGATGTCAATGGAAAATTTTGCTCCCCCTCAATCCTTGAAGTGGAGGCTTCTTGAACTTCATCTTCGGATGTTGAGTATCTCTCAACTTCCGAATCTTCTTCCTCCGATGAATCTCTCTCTTTAGATTTGTCTTGATTTGGTATAGTGGAAGGATCTTCATGAAGCTTTGCCAATTTGCTCCAAAGCTCTTTGGCATCTTGAAATTCTCCACTTTTGTCTAAGATGGTGCTTGGCAATAGATTGACCAATAATTTGGTCACTTTGTCGTTGCCCTCGCATCTCTTGATTTGCTCTACATTCCATTTTCTTTTCTTGAGGAGCTTCCCTTTGCTACTTGTTGGAGCTTCAAAGCCTTCCATTAGAGCAAACCATTGCTCTATTTCCATCATGAGAAAATTTTCAATCTTTGTTTTCCAAAGATTGAAATTGGCTTTGTCGTACGGTGGAGGTGCTCGGATGTCGTAGCCTAACTCCATTTTGAAGTTGCACCCTCGTGATGATGGCTTCTTGAAATTAAGGTTTCTTCAATTTCTTCTTCTTCCTCTAGCTCTTGCTCTCTTGGCGATGAGTCTAAAGAAGAGCGACCTCGCTCTGATACCACTTGTTAGGACCGGTAGAAAGCTAGAGGGGGGTGATTAGCTCCGATTTGCTTGTTAATGATTTATCGCTACGGAAGACTCCAAATAATGCTAACACCTTGATTTTACTTGGTATCCACCTCATTAAGGTGACTAATCCAACGATCCGCTCTTCCTCACTCTCTAATACAATATGAAAGATCTTCTTTTTGAGGTGGAGAAACCTCTTACAATCTAACAATATACAACAAGAAACTCAAGCAAATACAAAATAAGTCTTACAAGATTTGCACACTAAGATCCTTGCTTGTCTTGTTTTCTCCTTCTTCTTGCTTGGAAAACGCCTCTTGAAGTGCACTAACACTTGCTAAGAACTGGCGAACAAGGAGGAGGAGGATTGTCGAAGAGTTGCGCTTTAATCCTACGTGCAAACCCTATATACCCGCGACCTAAGGTTCCCTAATCGATTACCCAATCGATTACCACGTCAGACATAGTCGTTCAACGACTATTTTTTGAAGCTTAATCGATTAGCTAATTAGATCTTAATCGATTGTTGAATTGATTCAGCATATTTCTGTGCTCTCGTGCAATACTGTTGTAATTGATTGCCCAATTGATTACCGGACACCTTAATCAATTGACCAATCAATTAAGAGAGGGCTGAATCAATTGCCCAATCGATTTAGCTAACTTCTATTCTTGTAACTCATTTCTCCCAATCGATTACCTAATCGATTCACTCCTTCCTTAATCGATTACCCAATCAATTAAAAAAGCTTCTGTTTGCGAGAAAGCAACACCAATCGATTACTCAATCGATTGACCCCAACCCTAACTTGTGTGGACAAGTCTAGAGTTTCCTTGCCTAACCCCGGTCAATCATGACTTGTTAGGACTTTCTCACCAAGTGTCCGATCATCTCTTTGACCAACTTGGATTTTTCTTTGCCTAGTTCCCAACTAGGACTTAACTTAGTTCCTACTCAGGTTTGCCTAACTCTCGAGTTAGGTCTAGTCTCTCGGTAGATATCCACCTTGCAATCGTGTGATCTCCCCGATCCACCTGGACTTCACCTAGTCCCACTAGGTGTGCCTAGTCCCACTAGGACTTTTCCCGTGCTAGCATGTGATATCCCCGATCCACCTAGACTTCATATAATCCCACTAGGTGTGCTTAGTCGCACTAGGACTTTTTCTATGTCAGCATGTGATCTCCCCTCCACCTGGACTTCACCTAGTCCCACTAGGTGTGCCTAGTCCCACTTGGACTTTTCCCGTGCTAGCATGCAATCTCCCCGATCCACCTGGACTTCACCTAGTCCCACTAGGTGTGCCTAGTCCCACTAGGACTTTTCTCATCAAGTCTCCAGTCAACCTTGACCCACTTAACTTACACGATATTCAAACATCTTACAAACATCATTATCAAACATCGAAACTTAAGCTCACCAAGCTTATCAAACATAAACTCACCTGAGCCTTGTCAAACTATGTCAATTCTGACCTAACAAAGATTGCACCAACACATCCTAATGATTAGATTATTTTAGCCTAGTTTAATCCATTATTCTCTTAACTAATTTCTCAATCTGCTAATTTAATCAACCAATTCATTCTATAAATAATTAATCTCTCCAAACCATTACACTTATTTTAATCCTCTTAATTAATCCCAATTGATTGATGACATCTCAATTAAACCTAGGTTTAAACAAATCGTAATCATTCATATCAATCTTGGTTACCAATTTAATCATCACCAAAACTAACTATTAATCAATCCATTATCTAATTAATCAATTGATTAGCCTACTAAACCTCAATTCCATCTCATTAATCAATTCCAAAATGAATTATCCATAACAATAGATTCACTCAACTAATCCTTTTAGTTAATCATACCTTGTTCTAATCCAAACTACAAGGTATCATATGACGAACAAAACACCACAAGGTCTAAAGGATCAAACTAATACCCAATCCAAACTGAACTTATACAAAGATCTACAACATGATTCGAACTCCAAGTCATCCCTACTAATCGAATCACTCCATCAATATTTCCTCAATTAGTTAGGGTGTCTAAAATAGACTCTCCATATATCTTATTTATCTCCATAAATTCCAAAACGGCCTTAGAAAAATATAGAAAAATTCATGAAAACTTTCGAAAAGTTTACAAGATTATTTCCTTATTTAACCCTTAAAATTTAATTATAATATTTAACAATTATAATAATTAATATATGATATAATAGTGCTAGAGTAAGAGTTTCCATATCAACTTTCTTAAACACAAAGTTTATTTTAAATCTTAATGAAGTTGATAAAAAAAATTTGCTTTAGCTACCTTATACATCCTCTAAATTTAGATTGTATTTATAGTAATTTTTTTAATTTAGAAAATAAAATTTATTCTCTAAATATTAAAATATCATTTAATTTAGGAGAGAGAAAATTGAAAAAAATGAATTAACTGTAAATTATCTTTAAATCCCTAATTAAATTTTAAACTTTATCCTCAGCCCCTACGTCAGAAAAAGTTCATTTCCACTCTCTACATGCAAAGTTTCATTTGCTTTAGCTCCCTAATAAATATTATTTTACCTAATTGCCCTTATTATTATTATTTTTAGGTACAAAAAGTCCAAAATAAGGTATAGTTCCTCTTAAATTCAGTATCATATACTTAAAATCTAGTATATTTTATATCAAATTAAGTATCATACTTTTTATACGTATAAAAAGTCCAGGAAGAAGTATAATTCTACCTAAATTCAGTATATTTCAATTAGAATTTTGTATATGTTCTATCAAATTGGCCACAATTCTTTTTCTACTGGACCAATTAATTAGGAGTTCATACCTAATTGTCCTTATTATTTTTAGGTACAAAAAGTCCAAAATGAGGTATAATTCCTCCTAAATTCAGTATCATATAATTAAAATTTAGTATATTTTCTATCAAATTAAGTATCACACCTTTTATACATATAAAAGTCCAAAAATAAGTATAATTCTTCTTAAATTGAGTATATTTCAATTAGAATTTAGTATATATTCTATCAAATTGAGCACAATTCTTTTTCCACCGGACCAATTGATTAGGAGTTCATACCTAATTGTCCTTATTATTTTTAGGTACAAAAAGTCTAAAATGAGGTATATGTTGATGCAGTTTGACCTGTTTATTGTTTTGGTGTTAACACTGATTTAAGTTTGGTTGAGTGAGTTCGGATTAATTCCTGGTCGAGGATGGGCTTATGTGTCCGCGCACAGAAGACGAGAGGATTTGCATGAATAAGATTCCTTATGCATCCGCGATAGGATCTATCATGTATGTTATGTTATGTATTAGGCCCGATGTATCTATGCTCTGAGCGTCACAAGCAGATACCAGTCTGATCCAGGAATGGATCATTGGGTGGCTGTCAAGACAATCCTCAAGTACTTGAGAAGAACTAAGGATGTGTTCCTAATATATGGAGAAGGTGATATGATAATATGTGGGTATACAGATGCCAGTTTCTAGACAGATAAGGATGACTCCAAATCTCAGTCCGGATACGTATTTATTTTGAATGGAGGCGCAACAAGTTGGAAGAGTTCCAAGCAAGACACCGTAGCGAATTCTACCACGAAAGCGGAATATATTGCAGCTTCAGAAGCAGCAAAGGAAGCAGTTTGGATCAAGAAGTTTGTCTCAGAACTTGGTGTGGTTCCAACCATTGATGAAGCAATACCGGTTTATTGCGACAACAATGGAGCTATTGCACAACCGAAGGAACCAAGGTCTCATCAGCGATCCAAACATGTGCTTCGCCGCTATCATCTGATCAGAAAGATTATAAGTAGGAATGATATACAAATTGAGAAAATTCCCACTGAAAGGAATTTAGCGGATCCTTTAACTAAGGCCTTGCCACAAAGCAAGTTTGAGGGTCATGTTAGAGCCTGTGGTATTGGATACCGTAGCAATTGGCATTAGGCCAAGTGGGAGTTTGTTAGTGATATGAGAGAAGTGTCCTAAGGCAATCGCCTTATGATTGTAATCATTTACTTTAATAAATGAATATTCACTATTTGAGTATACATGTTCGTGTATTTGATTGAGATCCTAAACTCATTTACTGAATGTCCGCAATACAATTCACAGCATGAGAGAATTTGTGATGAATTCACTGTTAGTATTATGAGAGAAGTGTCCTAAGGCAATCGCCTTATGATTGTAAACATTTATTTTAATAAATGAAAATTCACTATTTGAGTATACATATTTGTGTATTTGATTGGGATCTTAAACTCATCTACTGAATGTCCGCAATACAATTTACAGCATAAGAGAATTTGTGATGGGATCACAACTAGTGATTATCTCTACATGTGCAATTGTGAAGTATTGAAAATATCCCTAGTCG
Organism: Boesenbergia rotunda; assembly: GCA_024364735.1. Lineage (NCBI taxonomy): Eukaryota > Viridiplantae > Streptophyta > Magnoliopsida > Zingiberales > Zingiberaceae > Boesenbergia > Boesenbergia rotunda. The sequence goes on from JAGFNQ010002511.1 coordinate 15,803, forward strand.
ATGAATTGATAAAAACGGACACTATCAATTCTGTTGAGACTAGCATGGGTTATTCTCTAATCAACTGATTCTCACTAGCTGGTGACATTGGGATGTCCGGAGATAAACATGGATGCTAGTTAAGGGAACTAGTTCATTGGAGTGACTAGCTGTAAAACTTCATATGGTAATCTACATATAGATATGTCAATGAAGTTCTTACTGCAGCTTAAGTGCAATGTTCCTTTGACTTACGGTGTTCAAGTCATCTTGGTCATGGAGACTTATACTTTAACATCTTAAGCAAGCATCTCCAAGGAGGTGTGGACCCAGGATGATTGGGTATAAGCCGAAGTGCCCGAAGATGTTTGAACAGCCTAAAAAGGATTCACCACTCCTTGCGAGGAGATGTATACCCAGGCCTATCGTCGGATTGTTACTCAAAGCCTCTGGCCAGAGCATATCATGTTTAGAGTATGAGTCTCTTAAATACATGAGAGTAATTAGAAATCCAAAGGACGAGAAAGACACTACTTGGGCTAGGTGTGACGTAGTCAGCCTAGTGGGGACTGACACAAATAGACCGTGTCCTGAACCAAGTGGGTATAAGATGGTGAAGGGAATGGGGCACAATTCATTAGAGCTACTGAAGGGTTTCAGAATTACTTCTGAGGTCAAACCGTTGATCTTTCGATTAATTGGGGGTCATGATGTACTACTAGGTGCCACTCATGATCGTTCTATAATTAGTTGATTATAGACGGTCAACATAAATCGAAAGCCTATTTAGTCACACGCACTACGAGTAATCCGAGAGATTTAAAACGAGTTGAAAATTAGATTTTCCAATCAAGAGAAATAAGTCGAATCTGAGTTAATCAGATGCGCAACGGAAACTTAAAATGGCTAAGTCTTTTGAAGGCTTATTGGGCGAATTAAATAAGTTTAATTCGCGATCGGTTCGGTTTGGTTTGGCCGGCCAAAGAGGGTGCCAAACCCCTTTGGTTTGGCCGGCCACAACAAGGGGAAGAAACCAATTTATTTTGTTTAATTAATAAAATAAATCTATCACGATTTGTTTAATAAATTATGGATAAATAAATTTGTGTAGAGAAATTTATATATAAATAAATTTATAGAAATTTATTCTTTTTTGGAAATTAAAATGATCCATGGAATGATTTATTTTAATTTTATAAAATCAATTATGAATTGATTTTTTCATAAAAAGAAAGTTTATAAATTTCTTGTAAAATTTATTCCATAATTAAAGGAGAGATGAATTTGTTTTATTATAAAGTTAGTTATAATAAAACTTGGTTTAAACGGAATAATTCATAAGAGAATTTATAAGATAAATTTCTTATGAAAACTAATTCCGTTAATTCCGTTAAAAGAGAGACTTGGCAAGGGAGAGGCTACTATATAAAGGAACCAAAGGCAAGCCTTGAATTCCAATCAATAGAGTAATCAAGAGATTAATTCTCTCCCTCTCTCTCTCTTATTCTCTTCTCCTTCTCCTTCCCTCCTAGGGCCGGCGCCCCTTGCCACTCTTAGGGCCGGCGCCCCTTGTCCAACCTAGGGCCGGCGCAACCTCACCCTTCCAAGGGTTGGCGTGAGCAAGGATCACCAAGAAGGAGCCAAACAAGAAGAAGAAGAAGCGGATCGCAACTCCTCTCTTCCCGGAATTTAGATTCCGTTTCTTGTTGGTTAGTTTCCATTCTTTTCTCTTGTTCTTCTAGTTGTGCCTTTAGAGAATCTAGTAGTTCTCGTCGGCATAAAACTCGTGACTTTGCGAAGTCATCCCGAAGAGAACTCGGCGTGGACGCGAATAGAGGCGAAGCTTCCAAGGGACGCTACGGTTGGATCTCGTCCCTTTTCTTCGAGTTACGCGAGGTACAAAGTAAATTAGTTTACTTTTCCGCAATGTTTTAATTTATGATTACGTCCACACATCATAAGGTCGCATGCTAGATACGTGGTTAAAATAATTTGTGGAATTATTTTATGCTAATTCTTCCGCTGCACATAAAATTTTAAAATATTACGAACCCGTATCCTTATCAACATGCACCCGGTCCCAACAGTGGTATCAGAGCCGGTTAGTGTACGACATAATCATATAATTGTTTTGTGGAAAACTTTGTCATAATCTCAATTTTGGAAAAAATTTTCAATTATGGAAACTTTCCAATTATAATAAATTTTAAATTTAGGAATTTCTAAGTTTAGAAATCCTCATGAAATTTCACAAACTTTTGAAATATCCTAGTTTCTAAAAATTTTATAATAATTGTGAAAACTTTCCATCTTTGGAAACTTTCTAATTTTGGAAATTTTCTATTTTAGAAATTTTCCAACTTTGGAAATATGTAAGTTTTCTTTGTACCAGAAACTTACAATTATTCTGAAAACCTATTATGAAATCTCGCAATTTTGGGCACTTTCTTTTAAGAAATTCTAGACAAATTTATGGACAATTAATTGACAATTAAATTTGAATTGGTTTTTAAATTGACAAAAAAATTCTTTATTTTGGATTGAGCCTCGGGGAGCCATCCAATTTAAAGTTAGTTGTTGTAATTTAATTTCCCAATTTTAAATGAAATTGTCATGTTTAATTTGGTTACGCTTCCGAAGCGGACCAAATTCGATTTACGACAAATTACTTTTCTTTAGGTATCTGAGCCTCGGGAAGCCACCCTTAGAAAACGATTTGTTGTAATTAATTAAATCCATAAATAAAATATATTTTAAGAGGTGATGCTCTTACATATTGTTGTCTCCAAAATTAATTAGGAAAATGGTTTCCTATAGAGTTTCTTAAATGAGATTTTCATGAAAATAATATGTGGTTGAATTAAGGGAATTGTCTCTTAATTTAATAAGATTTGATTTAGAGAAATCAAAGTCTTAAAACATATTATTTCCGAAATTGATTATGACAATTTAGGAAATTGTTTCCCAAAATAATTCCTTTAATAAAGTATGAAATTAGAATTAGGAAATTCGGTTCCTAATTCAATTAATGAGACTTGATAACTTAAGTCACATACATACTTTATTAAGGAAGTCGTTAGTCATGACATGATTATATGTCATGAATGTGCTTAGAAAAGATGAGACCCAAAACCCCTTACAAAATATTAAGGCCAACACCTTCCATTAATATGGTTAGAATCGGAGTTTTGTTTCTTGTTTGGGTTGATGGACACATCCATGCCCGGCTTGAACCTCAACATGTTCAAACCATGGAATTAGTTTATGAATAATATAGTTGGAGTCAGAGATCAATCCTTAGTTTTGGTTGTTGGACACATCCAAGCCTGACTAAACGGTTGAATGAGCTCCAACTATATTAAAACTATTTCTTGATTAATGGGTCAGCCTTAAGCTTGGAGCATCGATTTATTGTGCCACAGCCAAGGTCGATGTAAAGAGAGGTGCAATTGGGTGCTATGTATAATGTTGCATACTTGTTAATGAGTTAACAACCCAATGATTTATGCAAACATTCAATTAGTTGATAACATAAAGTAATAGTTACATATATGTGATATGTAATCGGTGTAATTACCTACCTTCATATCTAAGAAAAACTTGATGGCCACAGTCATGGTTGTTCTTATCTATGGTTGGATATCAACCTATTTGGAGATGTTCCTACGATCTCCCGAATTGATAAAAAGGGTTATTCAATTTAAAAAATAAATAGGATTTTATTAATGTATGTTGATACATTCTTTAATCATTCTTCTCACATAAGCTCAATTTGTATTTCTAGGATAATCACTTGATCATGTCTTCTCTGAATTTACGTTCCATTTTGGACACTAATAAACTGACTGGGCCAAACTTCATGGACTGGCTTCGAAACCTGAGGATAGTCCTCAAGGCAGAGAAGCTTGCTTATGTTCTTGAAGATCAACTTCCCAACCGTCCTCCTGAAAATGCAACTCCAGACCAGTTTCCTGAGTTGCTCAACCTGCTGAAGACTGTAGAGCCTTATGTGAAGCAGGATCAAAAGACGGTACTATTAGTTGGTTCCTTGAAGAAAGGTTCTAAGAGGAAGGCCAAAGAACAGAATAAGGGAAAGAAGAAAAAGGTCAAAAAGACTGAAAATAGCCTAAAAGGCACTTGCCATCACTGTGGCAAGGAGGGTCACGGGCGAAGAAACTGCAAGATTTATCTTGAGTCCTTGAAAGAGAAGGCATCCGATGCCCCCATCCTCTTCAAGTATCTTCGTTATTGAATGTCACTCTATTTCCTCAAACACCTGGGTACTTGATACTGGGTGTAGCTCACATATATGTAATGACATACAGGGGCTAAGGAATAGAAGAAGACTCGTCAAGGGAGAAGCGAATTTGCGAGTTGGAAACGGAGCAAAGATTGCTGCTGTTGCCATCGGAACATATTTGCTAAAGCTCCCTACAGGACGTGTCTTAGAATTGGATAATTGTTATTTTGTTCCTTCGTTAATAAAGAACATTGTATCTATTTCATGTTTGAATGAAAAGGGTTATCATTTAACTTTTAGTAACAATTGTTGTTACATAACTTTAAATGACGTTCTTTATGGGAATGGAACTTTGTGCAATGGTATCTACACGTTAGATTTATCCGGTGACGTTTTCAATATCGAAGTTAGCAACAAACGTGCTCGAATAGATAATCGAATAGACTCCTACACGTGGCATTGTCGTCTTGGCCATGTAAGTAAGAAACACATGACCAAATTACACCGATGTGAAATTTTGGAATCATTTGAACCCGGTTCATTTGATACATGCGAATCATGCTTAAAAGGTAAGATGGCCAAATTACCCTTTTCTGGAAAAGGTAATCCAGTGGGAGAATTGCTTGGTCTAATACATACTGATGTATGTGGACCAATGTTAACTCTTGCACAAGGAGGCTATAGCTACTTCATCAACTTTATCGATGATCACTCATGATTCGGGTATGTGTTCTTGATGAAACACAAATATGAAGCTTTTGAGAAATTCAAAGAGTTCAGAAATGAAGTAGAGAAACAGCTTGGCAAAAGTATTAAGATACTTCGATCCGATCGGGGTGGTGAATACTTAAGTCAAGAGTTTCAAGATTATCTTAGGGACAATGGGATATTATCCCAATGGACTCCGCCGTATACACCACAGCATAATGGTGTATCTGAGAGGCGCAACCGAACCTTGATGGACATGGTTAGGTCGATGATGAATCATGCAACTCTTCCAAAATCCTTTTGGGGCTATGCACTTAAGACAGCTGTTTACTTGCTAAACAGAGTCCCGACCAAGGTAGTCTCTACTACTCCATATGAGACATGGAATAGTAAGAAACCTTACTTAACTCACCTAAAGATATGGGGTTGTCCTGCTTATGTGAAGCAGACTATATCAGACAAATTGGATGCTAAGTCTGATAAATGTCTATTTATTGGATACCCTAAGGAAACGAAGGGTTACCAATTCTATCATCCCTTGGAACAAAAGGTGTTTGTTTCAAGGCATGCTGTATTTCTAGAAAAAGAATTTTTTTTACAAGAAAACAGTGGGAGTGGCATTGAACTTGATGAAGTTCAAGAAACTCCAATAGACATTACAGAGACGCCTAGTCTAGACCCACAACCAATAACTCATAATGATGAGCTATCAGTTGAACCTAAAACAACACCACCTCTTCATAGGTCTGATAGGACATGCAATATTCCAGAGAGATACGGATTTCTCATATGTGAATCGAACGACGTGTTACTCATAAGCGATGACGAACCTATCAGTTATGAAGATGTTCTAAAGAGTTCAGAAAGGGACAAATGGCTTGAAGCCATGAAGTCGGAAATGGATTCCATATACGAAAATCAAGTATGGGACTTGGTTAACCCACCTGAAGGGATTAAACCCATAGGGTGCAAGTGGGTTTTCAAGAAGAAAACCGACATGGAAGGTAATGTTGTTACCTTTAAGGCTAGATTAGTGGCAAAAGGATATCGTCAGAAATAAGGAATTGATTATGACGAAACCTATTTGTCAGTAGCTATGCTTAAATCCATTCGGATGCTCCTAACCATAGCAGCTCATTATGATTATGAGATATGGCAAATGGATGTGAAAACAGCTTTCCTTAATGGAAACCTGCTTGAGGATGTATACATGATACAACCTGAAGGTTTCACATCGGTTGATAAAACCAAAGTATACAAGCTTCGACGATCCATATATGGACTAAAGCAAGCATCCAGGAGCTGGAACATCCGTTTTGATGAGACAATCAAAAAGTTTGATTTCTCACAAAATCCTGACGAACCTTGTGTGTACAAGAAGGTTAGTGGGAGTGCAGTCGTATTCCTAGTATTATATGTCGATGACATATTACTTATAGGAAACGATATATCAGTTTTACAAACAGTTAAAATTTGGTTGTCCAAAACTTTCTCCATGAAAGACCTGGGAGAAGCAATCTATATCCTTGGGATTAGAATCTATAGAGATAGGTCAAAACGGTTGCTTGGTCTTTCGCAGTCTACATATATAGACCGAGTGCTAAAAAGGTTTAGCATGTCAGAATCCAAGAAAGGTTACCTTCCCATCAGGCATGGGATCAACCTTTCAAAGTCTATGTGTCCGCGCACAGAAGACGAGAGGATTTGCATGAATAAGATTCCTTATGCATCCGCGATAGGATCAATCATGTATGCTATGTTATGTACTAGGCCCGATGTATCGTATGCTCTGAGCGTCACAAACAGATACCAGTCGGATCTAGGAATGGATCATTGGGCGGCTGTCAAGACAATTCTTAAGTACTTAAGAAGAACTAAGGATGTGTTCCTAATATATGGAGAAGGAGATATGGTAATACGTGGGTATACAGATGCCAGTTTCCAGACAGATAAGGATGACTCCAAATCACAGTCTGGATACGTATTTACTTTGAATGGAGGCGCAGTAAGTTGGAAAAGTTCCAAACAAGACACCGCAGCGGATTCTACCATGGAAGCAGTTTGGATCAAGAAGTTCGTCTCAGAACTTGATGTGGTTCCAACCATTGATGAAGCAATACCGGTTTATTGCGACAACAATGGAGCTATTGCACAAGCAAAGGAACCAAGGTCTCATCAGCGATCCAAACACGTGCTTCGCCGCTATCATCTGATCAGAAAGATTATAAGTAGGAATGATATACAAATTGAGAAAATTCCCACTGAAAGGAATTTAGCGGATCCTTTAACTAAGGTCTTGCCTCAAAACAAGTTTGAGGGTCATGTTAGAGCCTGTGGTATTGGATACCGTAGCGATTGGTATTAGGCCAAGTGGGAGTTTGTTAGTATTATGAGAGAAGTGTCCTAAGGCAATCGCCTTATGATTGTAAACATTTATTTTAATAAATGAAAATTTACTATTTGAGTATACATATTTGTGTATTTGATTGGGATCTTAAACTCATCTACTGAATGTCCGCAATACAATTCACAGCATAAGAGAATTTGTGATGGGATCACAACTAGTGATTATCTCTACATGTGCAATTGTGAAGTATTGAAAATATCCCTAGTCGATGAATTGATAAAAACGGACACTATCAATTCTGTTGAGACTAGCATGGGTTATTCTCTAATCAACTGATTCTCACTGGCTGGTGACATTGGGATGTCCGGAGATAAACATGGATGCTAGTTAAGGGAACTAGTTCATTGGAGTGACTAGCTGTACAACTTCATATGGTAATCTACATATAGATATGTCAATGAAGTTCTTACTGCAGCTTAAGTGCGATGTTCCTTTGACTTGCAGTGTTCAAGTCATCTTGGTCATGGAGACTTATACTTTAACATCTTAAGCAAGCATCTCCAAGGAGGTGTGGACCCAGGATGATTGGGTATAAGCCGAAGTACCCGAAGATGTTTGAACAGCCTACAAAGGATTCACCACTCCTTGCGAGGAGATGTATACCCAGGCCTATCGTCGGATGGTTACTCAAAGCCTCTGACCAGAGCATATCATGTTTAGAGTATGAGTCTCTTAAATACATGAGAGTAATTAGAAATCCAAAGGACGAGAAAGACACTACTTGGGCTAGGTGTGACGTAGTCAGCCTAGTGGGGACTGACACAAATAGACCGTGTCCTGAACCAAGTGGGTATAAGATGGTGAAGGGAATGGGGCACGATTCATTAGAGCTGCTGAAGGGTTTCAGAATTACTTCTGAGGTCAAACCGTTGATCTTTCGATTAATTGGGGGTCATGATGTACTACTAGATGCCACTCATGATAGTTCTATAATTAGTTGATTATAGACGGCCAACATAAATCGAAAGACTATTTAGTCACACGCACTACGAGTAATCCGAGAGATTTAAAACGAGTTGAAAATTAGATTTTCCAATCAAGAGAAATAAGTCGAATCTGAGTTAATCAGAGGCACAACGGAAACTTAAAATGGCTAAGTCCTTTGAAGGCTTATTGGGCGAATTAAATAAGTTTAATTCGCGATCGGTTCGGTTTGGTTTGGCCGGCCAAAGAGGGTGCCAAACCCCTTTGGTTTGGCCGGCCACAACAAGGGGAAGAAACCAATTTATTTGGTTTAATTAATAAAATAAATCTAGCACGATTTGTTTTATAAATTATGGATAAATAAATTTGTGTAGAGAAATTTATATATAAATAAATTTATAGAAATTTATTCTTTTTTGGAAATTAAAATGATCCATGGAATGGTTTATTTTAATTTTGTAAAATCAATTATGAATTGATTTTTTCATAAAAAGAAAGTTTATAAATTTCTTGTAAAATTTATTCCATAATTAAAGGAGAGATGAATTTGTTTTATTATAAAGTTAGTTATAATAAAACTTGGTTTAAACGGAATAATTCATAAGAGAATTTATAAGATAAATTTCTTATGAAAACTAATTCCGTTAATTCCGTTAAAAGAGAGACTTGGCAAGGGAGAGGCTACTATATAAAGGAACCAAAGGCAAGCCTTGAATTCCAATCAATAGAGTAATCAAGAGATTAATTCTCTCCCTCTCTCTCTCTTATTCTCTTCTCCTTCTCCTTCCCTCCTAGGGCCGGCGCCCCTTGCCACTCTTAGGGCCGGCGCCCCTTGTCCAACCTAGGGCCGGCGCAACCTCACCCTTCCAAGGGTTGGCGTGAGCAAGGATCACCAAGAAGGAGCCAAACAAGAAGAAGAAGAAGCGGATCACAACTCCTCTCTTCCCGGAATTTAGATTCCGTTTCTTGTTAGTTAGTTTCCATTCTTTTCTCTTGTTCTTCTAGTTGTGCCTTTAGAGAATCTAGTAGTTCTCGTCGGCACAAAACTCGTGACTTTGCGAAGTCATCCCGAAGAGAACTCGGCGTGGACGCGAATAGAGGCGAAGCTTCCAAGGGACGCTACGGTTGGATCTCGTCCCTTTTCTTCGAATTACGCGAGGTACAAAGTAAATTAGTTTACTTTTCCGCAATGTTTTAATTTATGATTACATCCACACATCATAAGGTCGCATGCTAGATACGTGGTTAAAATAATTTGTGAAATTATTTTATGCTAATTCTTCCGCTGCACGTAAAATTTTAAAATATTACGAACCCGTATCCTTGTCAACATGCACCCGGTCCCAACATTCACAACTAGTGATTATCTCTACATGTGCAATTGTGATGTATTGAAATTGTCCCTAGTCGATGAATTGATAAATACGGACACTATCAATTCTGTTGAGACTAGCATGGGTTATTCTCTAATCAGCTGATTCTCACTGGCTGGTGACATTGGGATGTCCGGAGATATACATGAATGCTAGTTAAGGGAACTAGTTCATTGGAGTGACTGGCTGTAAAACTTCATATGGTAATCTACATATAGATATGTCAATGAAGTTCTTACTGCAGCTTAAGTGCGATGTTCCTTTGACTTGCGGTATTCAAGTCATCTTGGTCATGAAGAATTATACTTTGACATCTTAAGCAAGCATCTCCAAGGAGGTGTGGACCCAGGATGATTGGGTATAAGCCGAAGTGCCCGAAGATGTTTGAACAGCCTATAAAGGATTCACCACTCCTTGCGAGGAGATGTATACCCAAGGCCTATCGTCGGATTGTTACTCGAAGCCTCTGGCCAGAGCATCACATGTTCCGAGTATGAATCTCTCAGAAACATGAGAGTAATTAGAATCCGTTGGACGAGAAAGACATTACTTGGGCTAGGTGTGACGTAGTCAGCCTAGTGGGGACTGACACACATAGACCGTGTCCTGAACCAAGTGGGTATAAGATGGTGAAGGGAATGAGGCACGACTCATTAAAGCTGTTGAAGGGTTTCAGAATTATTTCTGAGGTCAACCGTTGATCTTTCGATTAATTGGGGATCATGATGTACTACTAGGTGTCACTCATGATCGTTCTATAATTAGTTGATTATAGACGGCCAACATAAATCGAAAGCCTATTTAGTCACACGCACTACGAGTGATCTGAGGGATTTAAAACGAGTTGAAAATTGAATTTTCCGATCAAGAGAGATAAGTCGAATCTGAATTTTTCAGAGACGCATCGGAAACATAAAATGGCTAAGTCTTTTGAAGACTTATTGGACGAATTAAATGAGTTTAATTCGTATGGTTTTAGCTTGGGTTTGGCCGGCCAAAGAGGGTCCCCACCCTCTTTGTTTGGCCGGCCACAACAAAAGGGGAAAACCGAATTTTTGGTTCAAATTATAAAATAAACCGAGCGTGGTTTGTTTTATAAAATTATGGATAAAGAAATTTATATAAAGAAATTTATATAAAGAGATTTATTTTTCATGGAAATTAAAATGAACCATGGATTGGTTTATTTTATTTTATAAAATCAATAATGGATTGAGTTACCATGATAAAGAAATTTATATAAAGAAATTTATATAAAGAAATTTCTTTCCATAAGAAAAGGGAGACATGGTTGTTTTTATCATAAATTAAATTATGATAAACTTGGCATGATGGAATAATTCATAGAAAAGTTTATATGATAAATTTCTTATGAAAATTTATTCCATAAAAAGGAGACTTGGCGATTGAGAGGCTACTATATAAAGGAACCAAGGCAAGGCTTGGAGATTAATCTAAGAGATCTAGACATAAGCCCTCTCTCTCTCTCCTTCTCTCCCTCTCCCTCCTCTAGTGCCGCCGGCCCTAAAATGAGGACCCCTTTGTTGTCGTGAGCTTCATCCACCATGCAGCTACCGAAGAAGAAGAAGAAGCGGGCGCAACTCCTTCCTTCCTCCCGGAATCTTGATTCCGTTCTTCGTTTGGTGGTTAGTCTTCCCATCTCTCTCTTGGTATTCTTGTCGTGCCTTTGGAGAATCTAGTAGTTCTTGTCGGCATGAAACTCGTGGCTTTGCGAAGTCATCCTGAAGAAAACTCGGCGTGGACGCGAATAGAGGCGGAGCTTCCAAGGGACGCTTACGGTTGGATCTCGTCCCTTCCTTCGAGTTACGCGAGGTATTAAGTAAATTAGTTTACTTTCTGCAAAATTTTAATATATGATCATGTCTACACAATATAAGGTTGCATGCTTAGATGTGTGGTTAAATAATTTGGGAAATTATTTATGCTAAATTTTCCGCTGCACGTAATAAATTTTAAAATTACGAACCCGCATCCATGTCAATATGCACCCGGTCCCAACAGGGTCAATGGAGACTTTCGCTACGGCAGGTTTGTTTATTATCTATTTACAGGTTTCAACGGCTGTTGGTGCGGCTGGCGACTGACCTGAGGCTCAGCTGAAGAGGTCTTCAGTGGACTGAGCGCTCAGTGGAGGTCAGTGGGTTAGTGGTGATGAAGCTGTAGTTCAGTGGGTGCTGACGAAGCCTGGTGATGAGCAGAAGGAAGATTAAGAAGGAGAGGCTGGCGATGCAGACACAACAAGAACAGAGAATAAAGCAAAGGGTTGCTGTGGGTTTCTGCTGTGGTGGTGTTGTGCTCTGCATTGTTTCTTCTTGATCTTTCAACTCCATTTGTTGTGTGAGCTATTCTTCTCGTTGTCTCCTATACTTACCTTGTTATTCATCTGAGACTGTCTATGGAGAGGTTACTCCATCGAGAAGGAGAAGCTCTTAGCCGGATTGACTCCGAGGCTTGATCTGCCGACGATCAAGGGATCGCCCACCTCACGAGCACGCCAAGGAGTAGGGGCAAGTTATCCCCGAACCTTGTAAATCCTTCTGTTTGTGTCTGGTTTGTTCTCCTTCAGTTTTTCTTTCTATTCTGTATTTTGTTTCCGCTGCTAACCTAAGTGCAGAAAGAGATCAAAAGAAGCCAACTTTTAAGTGGGTGGCTATTCACACCCCCTCTCTAGCCATCCAAGATCCAACTATTGGTGCCCCGATAAGTTTTGATGTGATCAACCAGGTTAAGTTAGGTCCTGGTATGTTTAATCTTTCTGCTAAGTGTGCAGGAGCTTAGGTACAGAGGAAGTCGAGCGTAAGACGTAGCGAACGAGAAGGATTGTGCGGGAAAGTGAGCCGACGGGCTCGGTACAATCTGAGGGACGCGGAAGTTGCGGAAGAGTACGTCGGTGGAGCGAGAAGGACTCGCGCGGTGTCCAAGGGACGAGAAGCCGGGAGGAAGGACGCTCGAGGGGTTAAAGGCTGGAGTCGGGTTCGGGTGAGCCTAACTCCGGTTGGCCGGAAATCACCCAAAAGACGAAGAACCAAAAGGCTAGTCGCCCAAAAAAGAAAAATTAAATTGTTGCTAAGAGGAATTGAACCCAAGACCTCGAGAGCAGAGGCAACCAAGCTTACCAATTGGGATAAAGGTCGGAGACAGTTTGTTCTTGCCGATATTATTACTTGGAGATTACAATAGCAATCTCGAGCAGAAGATAAAAATTCCTTTATCTCATAAAGGATAAAGCCTTATCCTTTAATCAAATCCAATGGATGCAGGTTAATCCCATCCAAGATCAACCATCCAGATTACATCCATGGATCAACGGCCAAGAGAAAATTCCTCAACAATCAACAATCCAGATTTATTCTCTTAGGCTATAAATAGGCTTAGAGTTTCAACCTTTTCAATCATTCAATTGATTTAATTGTAACCTCTCTAAGTCTTCAGTGCCACAACTGTAAAGGCTTCTCCGCCTGAAGGAGTTCTGCTTGAGCGTTAACCGCCTTGGAAGCAACGTTCCAGTTGCAAGCAAGTTTTTTTTAGACGAGTGTTATCTCCATTATTTTTCATAACCGTCTATTCACCCCCTCTAGCCGGTCCACCCCATCCAACACCAACAAGTGGTATTAGAGCCTGGGGCTCTTTCAAACGGTTTAACACCCGAAGAGCAAAGAAGAATGGTTTTGAGAGAAGGCTTCTGCACCAACAGACCCTCATTCTTTGATGGAGCCGACTTTCAATATTAGAGGTCAAGAATGGAGTATTATTTGATAACCGATATTGGAATGTGGTTTTCAGTCAAGGAGAGATTTACCCCTCCAAAAGATGCTGAGGGCAAGGAACTCGACTCATCAAGGTGGTCAGCCGAACAAACCAGGAAAGGTGAGGCTGATGCTAAGGCTGTGGTCACCCTGCAGTGTGGGATGACCAAGGAGCAACTTATCAAGGTTGATCCTTTCACAAGTGCTAAAGGTCTATGGAACAAACTTATTGAGCTTCATGAGGGCACCCGAGATTCCCGGATAACAAAGAGGGATCTCTTTCTCAATCAACTCCAGAACCTCACCATGAAAGAGTCTGAAACTGTAAGTGAATTTCATGGTCGATTCAAGGATATACTTAATTGTTTGCACTCCATCGATGAGAAGGTTGAGAATCCGATCTTGTAAGGTACGTACTCAAATCCTTTCCTATGAATGCTTTGTGGTCATCCATGGTGGATGCCTACAAGGTATCCAAGGACTTGTCCATTGTAAAGTTAGATGATTTTTTCTATGAAATGGAGCTACATGAGATTGCTAACAAAAGCCTAAAGGAGAAGGGTATTGCTTTTGTAGCAGGGGACAGAAGAAAGAAGAAGAAGGAAAAGGAGGAGGAGAAGGGCATCTGTCACATGACTTTCATGGCACTAGAAGATTCAAACAAAGAAAATGGTGACGAATCAAGTGACTCTTCAACCGCGGCTTCATCATCTTCGGATAATGAAGAGGTAATCTCTCCCGAGCTAGATATATAGGACTATTGCATGCTTGTCTACCTTGCTTAAAAAATCTAAGGACAAGGTAAAATCATTGAAATTAGAGGTAGAACAATTAAAAACCTCCAAGGATGATGATGTAGATGAATTACATGTTGAGGTACTTGAGAATGAAAATAAGGCCTTGAAGAGTGAAGTTGAGAAACTCAAGAATATTCTTGAGAAATTCTCAACTAGCTCAAAGACCTTGGACATGATCCTTAACGCTCAAAGAGTGGTTTACAACAAGGTCGGTATAGGTTACCGACCTAAGGAACCTAGCTTTATGTCATTGATGTCTAGAACCAAATTTAGATCACCAGATGCTTCCAGGGTTCAAAGGGCTAGCAAGAAAATAACCAAGGCATGGGTGCCAAAAACTTGCATCATAGGCTCATTAGGTCCCAAGGTTTGGGTACCTAAATTATCTATCTTTCATATTGTATAGGCATTGGTTGAGGGGAAGCATCTATCAACATGGTTTGTTAATAGTGGGTACTCCAAACACATGACCAGAGATAAATTGTTATTCACTACAACAAGAAGTCTAAGTTAGGTTTCTTTTGGAATTGCATGCATTTAGAGAATTTAGACAATTTCATGAAAATTCTCATGTTTTTGTAATCTACATTTTGAATTTTCTGAACTCTCTAAACAAAATAAGTACATGTCGGACAAACTTTCTGAT